>VZRX01003334.1:66396-178005 GCA_013398075.1 Notiomystis cincta | reverse complement strand
TAGCCCCGGGGGAGCGCTGCGGGCGAGAGGGACGAAGCGGAGCCGCTCACCCGGCTCTGCGCCCTGCGCTGCCCGCAGAATTAGCCCGGTGGCCGCCAGCAGACAACAGGCTGGATATAGGAATCCTGGGGGAGATTAGAGGGATAAAGGGCAGGACAGGGAGGGGGGGCTCGGAGCAGGGGGCTGCGCTGCGGGGAGCGAGGCGAAAGGCTGGCCAGAAGGGCAGTGGAGTTCACAGAGGATGGGGAAGAAGAGCGGGTACAGGCGGGGGGGGGGGAGACGGGAAAAAGAAGAGAGAAATGAGCGAAGGGACAAAAGAGCGGAGGCTGAAGCGGGATAGGTATCGTCCAGCAGGAGGAGGCTGCAGGCGGATTACGGGGAGCCCGGAGCGGAGGCAGGCGCGCACCGGCCGCACGGAGGGGCCGCTTGGCCTCGCACCGCGGTCCTACGCGGGTACTTGCAGCCAAGCCCGGCACTCATCGCATTCCCCAGCGAGAGCTCAAGGGCAGTGACAGGGAAGAGGCCGAGGGGGAAGAGCCTTTTGTTGGCCTCTGGCCGCCGCGGTGAGGTCCCGGGGCTGGCGGGAGCCCCGGCTGGGTGCGGGTGTGCAGCAGTTTTCTCTCTAGTTAGTAAAAACCCTGGCTCTGCGTTACCTGTCCGCAAAGCCACGCAGAGAGAGGATTTAGCACTTATGTGAACCCTTTGTTTACACCTGCCCTAATGTTTATCCCAAGGCTAACAGGATTTCCTGCGTGCTGAACCCAAGCACCCAGGCTGGTGATCAGCGCTAGTACCGAGTAGCTGTTTATCGGGGATACCCTTGCTGCTTACCAGCAGGGAATATCAGGGTCGAGGTGGTGTCTCGCTACATCAGGAGAAATCAGGTGATAGAACCCATCTGCTAGAAGGCTATGACATGAATAGAAACAGTCTGAGAATTAGCAAAGAAAATAAAAACGTTGATTACTGCCATTGATTGCTATCCGTTGTGAATTCAACACCAGGCACTATGGTCAGAAGTATCTAGGCACACGTGATACACAGATCCTGACCAAAGGGAATTGAGCTCCTAGAAAATTAGAAAGATAATTTCACAGAATATTCAGTATCTCAAAGTATTTCTAAATGAAAGCAGTATTTTTTCTGCATGTCCTTTTTGGAGTGGAGTCTTGCCTTCTGTAACCATGAGGCTGTAACAGAGCATGATGTGTATCTAATGCAGTGGTTGTCAAAATCACTGCTGTATTTTTGCCTACAAAGCACAATTGCACTATTAATTATTATTCTGGAAATACACACACATCTCTTGAGTAGTCTGATCTCAACTTGGCTGTTGCTACTCTGTTATCAGTCCTGGAGCTCATTCTTCAGTTCTGATCAAAAGCAGCTGGCAGAGATCCTGTGTTGTGATTAATTCCTCACTCACTAGCATCTCTCCACAACACTTCGTGGTGGGGGTGATTTTCTTTTGGAAGTTGCACACTGAACCAGTCTTCTGCCTGTGTGGCAGGTTACTATTTGTGCTACTATTGCTTATATTTACTAATTGTTTTTCTTGCCTGGCATTGAATGCATCTCCCTGTGTCAGCTGGCTAACATTAGGACTCCAGGTACAGGAGCAGATAATGCATCTAACCATGAATAGCCTAACCTTACATCTTTGCAGGATTACAGATTTATTCTCTATATACATTCTGTAGCAGCATACAGCCGTGGCTTTTTGATCCCTTTGCAAGCTTTGGTCAGAAGACTTTAGCTACAGAAAGCCTCATTGATTTTTAACCGTGACAACTTTTTGATGACAACTGTGAGATTTTCTGTTTCTGCTTAGTTGCTTGTAATTGTAGTTTGTACCCGCTGGGGCAGCTTTGTGTCTGCAATTTCTGTAGTGACTCTATGCCAGATAATGCAATGAAGGGGATCTCACTCTGTAGAAAACAGTGGAGTTATTACAGCTGTCATTGAGAGCAGATTTTGAGCCAAAAATTGAGTACTGGATTTGAAGCTGTCCTGCTAATTGTTTGCTGCTTTTGCCTAAAATGTGTAAGGCTTATTGACTAGAATATTGATTGTAAGTGTTCCTGATTGCTCTGGTTTCAGGTATGTTGCCTTAATGGCTTTACTGAAATAAAATTTTGGAGAGGAATCTGGGGGGAGGGGAAAAACCTCTCAAGTTAACTGTGAACAGTTTATTGGAGTGTGAGGGGGATGTGTCGGTGCCACTGACTGTATCTGTGCAGGAATGTTTCTGTGGCTCTCTGGCGGGAGGAGTGAAGCGCCAGCCGAATAGAGCGCTATTGTTACTGCCGAGGGGTTGCGTAACTTTGGTGAGAGCTAATCTAGACAGAAAGAGGTAAAAATACTCTTCCTCTACAGCTACTGATTTAGGTAACCACCTGCAAGAATGTGCCCACAGATTTTACTACAAAATCTTGAGACACAGGACTCTGCCATCCTACCCACTGCACAGGCTTGAGGAAGATGCTATTTTCATAAAACCCCCGTGTTTCTTTTTTCAAAAACAACTTTTCTGGCAAAAAAATTTCACAGTTTTCCCTTGAAATGATTGAATCTGTGGTTTTAGCTGAAGTTGTGGTATTCCCTTGCCAAACTTGTGTGTTGTAATGCAGTGTTTTCCCTTGGTTTTACAACTATCTGTGTTCAGTGCTGAGTACCAGCACTAGAAAGAGGATTTTTTGGCTGGTAGTGTCTCAAGGGGGTAGATTATTAAGATTGCCCATTTTTACCTCATCAGGCAGAAACTGATAGTAGGAACAGGTTGGAAACAAACTGCTTTATGGATAGCAGTCAGAAGGAAGAGATTCTTCTTTTGGAGACTTCAAGCCCTGCTTGCCAGCTTTGGTCTGGGCAGGATCTTGTGTTTAGTGAGACTCACTGACATTGGGCAGGAAATTATTTCCCACCAGGAATACCTGTCAGCAATCCTAGAGATTTCTTGGTCAGTACTGTGGCTGTCTAGGACCTTTCTAAGAGGACCACTGCTTATGCCCCATCAGCTTTCCCAAAAGTAGGAAGTAACTTGGGTAAATTCCTCTTGAGTTGAACACCTCTATATTTCAGAATACATATTTTGAATTCTGGATATATTTTGTCACAGTTTAATTCCCCCTTTCCAAAACTAACCATTTCTTCCTGGAGGGGGAAATACTCAAATTCATTAACCCTCCCTTCCCCCTCCCAAACACTTCCAAATAGGAAGAGGAAACAAATGATGGCCTGACAATATGACTGCTTACCCATGCAGCACAATCTCCATGGAAACAGACTGTCCTAGAATAGCTCAATCACATGAGGGTTACATGACATGAATAAAGTAACCAGAAAACTGGAAAATATCTTAGAACTGGGGATACTCACACTTAATTCACTACCCCCCAGGTCTTTGGAGAGTAGCTAATAAACAAAGGTGGTATTGAAAGCAATTTAGTCCATGCTTATCATAATTTGTAAGTGATGGAATAGTGGGAAATTAACATGACCCTCACTTAAGGGCTGTTTGTTGTTTCTAGTTTGGGTGACATTTAGAATGAATTTTGAATCATCTTCCACATGACCTCCTACTTCTGGAAATGGTACCACTGGTTTGGAGCACTGACTTAGTAGACCCCAGTGGATTTCCTCCCTTTGTGTCAGCAGGCACTGACCATTTCACACTTTTTAGGACATTTCAAACACTCTGAAGAGGAAATTCACTAGTTGCAGTAGGAATTGACTGGGCATAAAAGGAGAACTATCTTCAGAATGCTTCCTTCTAGTTAATTATGTACTCAAAGGGCAAGGAGATTTGTTGAGCGTAACCATATTCAATACAAAAATGAATATATTTCACTGATGATTAGTCTTCTGTCTGTAAAGTCAGTGTTTTTAACATGAGTGTTGTAACAGAGTCATTGAAGAACCTGTTACAGAAATCATACTCTACCAATTCACAATAAAGTACACAAATGTATACTCTACCAATTCACAATAAAGTAAATTACAGACAGGTAGAAAAACCAAGTAATTTGTCCTTAGTAGGTCATTGCATCGTTAGAACATTGCAGCCCTTCCAGTAGTGCAAAGATTAATTTCTGTGGGCTGGCAGAGATCGCCCATTATCCATTTCCTGTTTGTCCAAGCCCAGATCACATTATTTGTCACAGCTTCCACTTTTGAGATGAAGGTTTGTAATAGGATGTTTTGTATCCTGTGTGAGTGAAGACCAAAGAGTCATTCCATGTTTATACTGGCACATTTGCTGTCTCGGTGCCCCCAATAGGAAACATCAGAGCCTCCATCATCTCCTGATAGAGGCTGAGTATGACCATTGGTCATTACCCAGGGAAACATTATTTGGAGATTCAGATCCTCAAGATTTAACTTCAGTCATTACAGGACTGTAAAGCACAGGACTGTAATGCACAAGAAAATCCATAGTTCTCAGCTCTGAGAGACACAGATCAGTTTCAGACAGTGTAAACAGCTTTTGTGTTGGTTATGACCGATGGTGCTCAATGCAACACTGCACTGCTACTTTAAATCATTTTCAACACTCATTAAAGTTTTCATTAAAAGCAGTTCTAATCTACCAAATCTCTTTGGACAGGTAACCATGTAGGGCTGTTATATGGCTTACAAAAGAGCTCCTGATGGTTTCACTTTGCATCCTAAACGTGTCCCACGAGCTGTGTGATTCACATTTACTACCATTCCTGCCTGCTGCATGGTGCTTTTCTTCCTCATGGTCATACAGTACAAGTGGGAGTCTGAAATGTTCCTCACATCAATGAGGAAAATCCTGCTGGAACCTGCAGCTCTAACCGTGGGTGAAGGTTAACAGAATCAGGTTTCAGATGTGCTCCACACAGTGTTTACTCCAGACTGCCCTTACTGCGTGGTTATGGCCCAGGCAGACTGGGAGTTAAAGGTTACTTTTTTTAACAATCTTTACAATTTTAACAATTTTTTGCCCTGCTTTGCTAAGTAAAATCAAATGCCAGAACTTTTATTTTTAAAGCACCTGGTGTTCTTCCTAAAGCTGAGTTGGGGTTTGTCTAGGCTTTTGATCCTGATGGTCAAGTGGGATGTGTTGTGTTCCTGGAGAATTTGCCATTGTCCGCTCTCTGGATCCAAGAAAGTGATGCTCTGGTTTTTGTTATTTGTTTCCTTTGAATGGCTTTGGACTGGCTGAGAAGCACAATGAGGCATTCATTTTTGATTAGTTGATTGATGACACTGCATGTGTGCACCATTGTCACAGAATATGGGATTTTTCTAGACTACCATTCCCATTTCCAAATGCAGTCTGATATCTGGGCTTTGGAAGAGAATGAAAGAAGTGGATGTGATAACTGCCTGTTGGCCAAGCATGAAAACAAGAGTTTTCTTTTTTTAAGAATGTACGATGTTTATTTTCCTTGGATTGCTCTATCCTTTAAAAAGTAATAATTTAAAAAGCAGTTTTGACTCTGCCTGTGTTCCAATAAAAGGAGCAGGGCTATGGGACAGTCTAATTGTGATATAGCTTACACCTCCATCAGGCCCAGTGCAACTTAAACACACTTTAAACACCTTGATTTGAATGGAGTATTACATTTAAACAGGTAGTAAGTATCAAAGTATTGTAGATAATGTAATATTTGCAGAAAAGGATAAATAACCTTTTCTGGCAGTGTTGTAGCCCATTTGCAGGGGCAGAGTTTGGAAATGTTTTCTGTTTGTGCAAACAGAGCCATGAGTCATTTTGCATTCTGAGTACAACAGGCAAAAGCAGCTTTGGGGAGAGCAGTGAAGGGGGCTGGGGGGAGGCTGTGCCAGCTGCAAATCCAGTGCAAAAACTGTAAACACGGGCTACTAAAACAAGCTGTGCTTCCAGTGGCTGTGAAATCCTCCAAACTCAGCTCTAGCTAAACAAATACTTTGTTTTTTCAGACAGAAAAATGAAAACCTACCCAGCCATTGGTTTCTTCCTCCTCTTCGTGATCAGCTATGGCTCTTCAGAAAACTCCAGCACCCCTCGAGGGTGCGGACTGGATCTCCTCCCTCAGTACGTTTACCTGTGCGACCTGGATGCCATCTGGGGGATCGTAGTGGAGGCGGTCGCAGGGGCAGGTGTGCTGACCACGTTACTGCTGATGCTGATTTTGCTGGTGAGGCTGCCCTTCATCAAGGACAAAGAGAAGAAGAGCCCCCTGGGCATGCACTTCCTCTTTCTCTTTGGGACGCTGGGACTGTTCGGGCTGACGTTCGCTTTCATCATACAGGAGGATGAAATGGTGTGCTCCACCCGCAGGTTTCTCTGGGGGGTTATCTTTGCTCTCTGCTTCTCGTGCTTGCTCGCTCAAGCCTGGAGACTTGGCAGACTCGTTCGCCACGGGAAGAGCCCGTCTGGCTGGGCCCTGGCTGGGGTGGCCATCTGCCTGATGCTGGTGCAGGTCATCATCGCAACCGAGTGGCTGGTCCTGACCGTCGTCAGAGACAACAAGCTGGCCTGCAGCTACGAGCCCATGGATTTTGCCATGGCTTCCATTTACGTTATGTTCCTGATGGTGTTTACCACGGGATTTTCGTTTTTCACTCTCTGTGGGAAGTTTAAGAAATGGAAGAAAAACGGAGTATGCCTCATTATAACGCTATTTTTTTCCATTCTGATTTGGGTAGCCTGGATGACTATGTACCTCTTCGGTAATGCCGAGCTCCAGAGAAGAGACAAATGGAGTGACCCCACTCTGGCTATTGCACTGGTGTCCAGTGGTTGGGTGTTTGTTATTTTTCACGCCATCCCAGAGGTCCACTGTACCATCCTTCCATCACAGCAGGAAAACACACCCAATTATTTTGATACTTCACAGCCAAGGATGCGTGAAACTGCTTTTGAGGAAGATATACAGCTTCCTCGGAGCTACATGGAGAATAAAGCCTTTTCAATGGATGAACATAATGCAGGTAAGAATTGGCTATAAAGGACTATATTCTTTTGTAGTGTCATGAAAGCTCTCTGTTCAAGACATTTTTCAGGTGTTGAGAATGAGGGTCATGATAAATACAATAGTTTTCATACACCTTGTTCCCTCTTCCAATTTTCACTAAGATATCATCTAGTGAGGGAAAAAAATGAAAAAAATGCAGAAAGTACATGTGTTGGGTTAAAATGATTCTTCTGCATGTTGATTTTTCATTGAGAAACTGAACAATTTCAAATGCAAAGCCAACACCAAAATAATAAAAAGATTAATTGTGGAAAAAAATTACCCTTATTTTAAATAATTTAAATTATGGGGTTTTGTAATTAGCAGTTATCAAGATTTAATATATTTTCCCAAAACCTAAAAAAAAAAGGTGGTCTGTTAGAAAATGCTCAGCCACTTGAGCAACAAAATAATAATTATTAATTATATTTCCATTAAAATGGATTTAGTGCCACTTTGTGTCCCTGTGGGGGAAAAAATGCCAAGTGGTTTATAGACAGTTCAAAGACAGCCTTTGTTCTGAAGGCTTGAACGTCTGAGGTTTCACAGAGGTTTCGAGGTAATTTGCCTTCCTTGTCCTAGAACGATGTGTGATGACACATCATTAAAATTTGCAGTGGAAATGTTTTTGAGTGATTGCTGAAAGGACCAGCACCAACTGGGTGCTTCAGAGATCCAGACCACTGCTGAACGTTTAACCTGTGTCAGAAATCCCAGGGATGCCCCTGTGAGCAGCAGAGGGAGGCAGGAGCCCCATGGTCCTTAGGGGGTTGGGGGGTTGTGGTCTGCTGCTGTCCCACGCTGGATAAAGGATTTTGTTACAAGTCATGCTGATTTTTATTCACTCCCACTGGGAAGAATGCTGGCCTGCTATCCCAGGCAGTAGTTGCCACATTGCTCTGGCAGCTCCTGAAAGAAGGCTTAGGGCACATGGTCCAGGCATTTCACCTTCCTTTTCATCTTTGTGCCTTTGATTTCCTCTGGGTTTGATGTTTCCTCTGGGTGCTGACCAGACATGGAGGAAAATAGCACTTTTGTTTGGCACAGTGTTGGGTCAGGAAGGCATTTTTTCCTCTAAGTTTTTGAGCAGGAACTTTAAAGGTCTCCTTCTAGGAGGGAAGTTTGTTGTGTGAGTAGATACCATAAGGGCAGTGGTAAAACAAGAAAATCACATGAATAAAAGAATGGTTGTTATTACTGATGTTCCAGAGCAAGAGGCAGTTGCACTGTGTATGGACTGTTAAAAGCACTCTCTTTTTCCTGTGGTGTTTTTTTTTTTACTGTCCTCCATCCCCCATTAAATTAATTTCATAGTAAAGTAACTGCAGTGGCTTCAGTGAAGCTATTTCTGGCTAAGGCAGATCTAAGAACAAAATTGGATATTTCACTCTGTATCTCTCCCATTCATGGATGCATTTTAAAAAAAGAATTGGAAGCTCCTTTTTGATCTGATCATTCAGTAATTAAGTTTTTTTGTGAAATGGATAGATACATGATAGCTATAAAATCATTATACTGTCTATTATAGTGCAATTTATGTTCTGTTCTAATCTATCTGAATTATAGTACAATACAAAATAGATTTCCTTATCTGATGCCCTTATCAATGTATATCATAAAAAATGCCTGTCATTCCTATTCCCATGGCATATAGGAATTTTTAATACACCAAAACAGATTAAATATTCCTTTGCAGCAGTTCTTTAAGGACTGGCTTGGGACAGCAGGGTTTGGAGACAAAACTTAGTAGTATGGTAGAGACTTAAAGTAAATACAGGCAATAATAACAAAGTCACTAAGTCAGATCCCTGTGCTGATGGTTATCAGTGGTAAAGCACCTCGAGTTTATTAGCTATTGGCTCTGCAGCTATGTAGAGAATGTTCCCTTCTTTCATCCATTTCATCAGACTCAATTTGAGAATTCATCATGAAGAGGTTAGAAATTATTGGAAAGATACTTGCTTCAATTACTTCATAGTTAAAAATGATGTTCAAGAATAGGAGATATACTAGTTGTAAAGTTTGGAAGACATGATAAGCAGAAAACACTTCTCAGTTCCCTGACTGTACTACTTGTTTCAGTAAATAGTTAGCTTTAAACAGAAAACATGCCTGGACAAATATTAATTCTTGTTATTTCCACTAATATTTGTATAAAACAAATTCATAACTTTGCACTTCTTAAAGATTTTAAGCAGCATTTTAAGACTCTGAACAGCCTTCAGGTTCAAACAAGCATATGTCCTCCTAGACTAATTCTTTCTTAGCAAAGAAAGGACCTTCAAGTAGCTTCAAGTAGTTGTAGCTTCAAGTTATGCATTGCAACAAGAGCTGCTCTATTCCAGGAACAACATTAAGCATTAATAAACCAAACCTATTTTAAAGTCAGTAATTTAAACATCATTTAAATAGCATACGAATCTGGGATTTTAATATTCAAATGCTAGGTTGACACATCTCTTTAAAAGAGTTATTTTCATAGGTGTGCCTTTTAAAATTATATCAAATTATATATTTGAAAGCCTGGACAAAGAGCCCTTGACTGAGTTCTCCATGCTCTCTGGAAGTGCAGCGCACACTAGTAGGGCAACCTCTGTAGGCAGAGAGAATTTGCCTCAAACAAGAGAAATCTGGATGTGAAATGTAGAATGCTACAGCTGTCAGGAAACCCAAGTGCAGGCAGCTCTGGTGTAATTAAATTTCATTTAGTAACTTCTAGTACTACCAGTCACCATCAGAGCCAATGTCTAAAAGGAAAGTGAACAAAATTTAAAATGTGTTAAAAAGAGGCTTTGACACATTTGCTCAAATATCCTCAGTAGTGCTTGTTTTCCACCTATACATACCCTATGCAAGTGAATTTATTTAATAGCAATGTAAAAAGTGCAAGGAAAAATGGTAAAACTGGTGTGAGAAAAAAATCCAAAATGAGTATTTTGTCTACAAGCATTGTCACAGATTCTCATGTCAAAAAAAGTGCAACTGTTTGCAATAACGGGAAGAAAATGTGGCAATACCAGATTGAATTTACTGGCTGTTTAAGATAGGTTTGAAATGACTGTAGATATTTTGTGTAAATATGCTGTATAAATATTTTAATGATGGTATGCATGATAAAGATTTGTGTGTGTGTGTACTAGCAAACACCAGTGCAGTCATGTGTTTATCACACAAGAAGGAGTCAAATAGCAAAAAAAAGAAAAAAGTTACTGGCCTTGAGATGGTTAAATATCTAATAAAAAATACTTAGTTCTAGTTTAGGCATTTTCATAATTTTTTCTCCCAGTATTCTGCAAAAATATGTAATTCTCAAATACAGAGCAAGTGAGGGTCTATATGTGCCTGAAGTCAACAGCTGAGCATTTGCAGGGTGGAATTTCTAAATTTCCATGCTAAATCAATATTGTTCTTCATCTTGGTGCACAACTCCCAGAGAGAGGAGCAGAAGTGGCCAGAGGACAGCATATGGCAGAAGGATCCATTTAAATCTCCCTCTACACAGAGCGACTGCTTTGGAGATAAATCCTGGCTTCACTGAAGTCTGTGCTGAAATTCTCATAAACCTCAGCTCATTCACAGTTTCAGCCAGAGACTGCAGAATTGTAATTTGAATTAAATCTAAGAGAAGTCCCTGCCCCAGGTGCCTGAGCTGGGCATGTTTCTGTTTAGCAGCTGACAGATGAGCACTGCCCGCCGTGACCACGCGCGTCCTGTGGATAAATGAGCTCTGTTCTCTGGCCACGTCTGAGTTCAGAGAAGTCATTATTTACCCTCGAAATTAAAGAGGGAGTTTGTCTGTGCCAATCCCCAGAGTGGTTTAGAGAGAGCAGCATATCCCTCACTATGCCTATCTCATTCAGAATTTGCATCTTGAACCCAAACTTGTGCTGAAATTAATGGGGAGACTGATTAATCCCTGGTATAAACACCCCAAAGGACAGTCAGTATCCTCTCTTTGGCTTCAGCTGTTTGCCATGTTTAAGCTATTCAAAAGCAGTATTTACTCCATCTTTCTAGTTTCTCAGAGTAAATATAATCTGAAACATCTGGAAAATCCTTATAAGCTAGTCATGCTGAAGTAATGCTCAGGGGGTTGTGAGCATTGCTTACTGGCTTGAGCAAGGCTTTGGATCCCTGTCCACTGAGTTTGACAGAAAGCAAAATGTAATATATTTTACTTAACCCCACAGTATCCAGACCAGCACAGGGAGCACTTTGCAAAATGCATTGTGTGAGATACAGCCAGGTTGGGTGACTGAAGACATTGAGCCCCCACTGAAATGAGATTAAGCAACCTTCAAAAATTTGGTTCCTTTTCCCCCCTCCCCAACAGTTCATTTAACATAAATCTGATTCTTCTGAGATCTGTTCCCAACATGTAAGAGAAACAGCTGTTCACAAGCAACGTGGAAGTTAAAATCAGTGCCAAAAAGTTCCCAGGAACTGGACTGGAAGGAAGACAGGCTGTGATTGCTCAGCTTTAATTGTGTTCTAAGGGTGATCTCTCTTTTCCAAACGCAGCGCTGAGAACGGCAGGATTTCGAAACGGCAGTTTGGGAAGCCGGCCTAGTGCTCCTTTTAGAAGCAATGTTTATCAGCCAACTGAGATGGCAGTTGTGCTAAATGGTGGGACTGTAAGTATCAAAATGTGATGATTTAAGAAATGCGCTGATATGTACAACCATTACTAATTGAAAAACCTGCTTTAGCTTATTCACAGCAGGGGGAAAGCTATAAATGAAAATTTAAGGCAGCAAGTATGCATGTAATGCTTCCCTTCCCTCTAGAAAATGTGTAATTAACAAGTATTTTGCATTTGTTTACTTGGCTATTCACATTTTGCAGTGCAGCTTCAGTGAACCAAGTTTTTTTGTGAGACAACATACCCAATGGCCCCTTCAAATTAAGTTTGTGTTAGGCATTTAACATAACTATTAAGTGACACCATTTCTAACCTGATTTTTTCAAGATGATGTGAGTCACACAGATGTTTTCAGGCAGTACATTACTTTAAATAATTGTTGCAGATAATGGTGGTCTCTCACATATCTTCCATTTTCTTGTACAATAATGTAATTCTTTGTAACTTACAGATTTGTACATCTCTTGAGAAGGGATTCATAAAAGAGGAATATAGAATATTTTAATGCTAATAGCATCAATTTTTCTTCCTTAGACAATGGTTTGGCATGTCATTCTTTGATAGATCTGTATTTTTGCAGCCTGGTTGTTGTAAGATTGGTTTAGCGATGCCAAACGGACTTTACAAATGTTTTTCACATTATGTCTAATTTTCACTTAAGACATTTCATATAGCAGGCATACTGTTGAAAAAGAAGAATTTTCATCCCCACATTTTTCATGCATATCTACATGCTTCTTAAAAATCTACTCATGAGCCAGTTTATACTCATGTGAGTTGGGTTTTCTTTCTTTTGAATCATGAGCTGATTCCATAACTCAACCTCTACATTTAAAACCAAATGACACAAACTGATAGTGGGTCTGGTTTTGTTTTTAAATAAGTAAAAGTTTTGGCTGGTTTTAGTGAACAAGAGGGACTAAATGAAAGAATTCTCCTGTGTGGGTAAGACGGTGTGAAACACGTCAACTTGAGTAAAATGAAAAGGCTTGGCTTTGCTGTCAGTAATGGATTGCATCCTTCTGATGTTTGAATTAATCTCTGCCTGTTTTCTGACACCAGAATGTGCAGCTCAGGGAGAAGGCAGTTAAAGGACGAGAAGCTTGAGAATTTGGGTTTTTTTGTTTGTTTTGCTTCGTTCTGAGCTGGATACAAAGCTCATGTGTCATTGGTTTACAGAGAGATAAACAGAAGATGAGTTTCTTTGTATCACTTTGCTCTAGAACTACCATCTGGAAAGCTGTCATGTACGTGTAGAGTGCTAACACTGATTTTTGACCAGTCTAGATCTCTCAGTTATGGGTTTGTTGTCCTTATTTCCAGATACCAACTGCTCCGCCAAGTTACACTGGACGACACCTCTGGTGAAAGGCTGTAGGCTGTAGAGAATAAGAATCCTTGTTGCAGATGTTGTTCCCTGGCAGTGTGTCTTTGAGGGAAGGAATCCATAACAGTACCAGAACAAAGCAACAAAACATCCAGGATCTTTTGAAATCCTACAGAGGATTTTGCCTAAATGTGAACACCATTGAACGGAGAATTGCAAAAACAAAATTGTAAAACTGAAGCTGAATCTAACTTAAAACAGAAGTAGGCACACCTTAAATTGGCAGAGGGGATGTTGTATTCTGAAGTGTAAGATACTCTCTTGTCTGTAACTTGTGTGCCAGGGAGACCTGGTTTTGGTGGTTGCCAGTTGCTTGCAAAATACCCTCCTCTCACCTAAACTTAATTCATGTTGCCACAAGAGATTGCCACTACAGTGTGAAAACACGCAGGATTTCTTTCCATTTTCCTCCTTTTTCTGTCATTTCAAACGTCATGAGAAGTCCGTGGTGTGCTCCTTCCCCAGTGTCCTGTAGAGTCACGCAGCAGTGTGCAGTCAGACGCCGTCACTCTGGCTCCAGGCTCCAGGCTCTAGGTGTAGGCTGATGCTCTGCTCTTCTCACGGCTGGCCTAGGAGGTGCAGTTCCCGAGGGTGAAAGGTCTGGGCGTGTTCCACGCGCGTTGTGGAGCTGCTGGGGCAGACAGGAGGCGCGGCACAGGCAGCTCTCCTCGGCCCCGCGGGGTCGAGCCCCAGCCCCGGTGGGAGCCGAGAGCCCCGCGCTCCCAGGGCTGCCGCATCCCTGCGGGATGCCCGGTGCAAAGACAGGACGTGCTGGCGTTGGCAGCAGCAGGCGGTGCTGCTGGAGGGAAGGAGGCCGCTCCTGGGCCGGCTGGGCCGGGCCGAGGGCCGGGCAGGAGCGGGGGCAGCCGAGGAACCCTGCGGGAGACACTGGGCAGCACAGAGGCCGAGACCCCTGAGCCCCTGTTCGTGCGAGTGGTCCGGTCGCCCCGACTGCAGTTGTTTGTGCATTTAAATGTGGTTGTGCATTTTAGTGCCTAGAGAGTAGAATCTCTGTGCTGGAGGTGGTTTGTTGTTGTTTTTGTTTATTTAAAGTGGTTTCTTCCCTACTCCTCCCCTCCCCATCCATTTTCTTGAGTTGATACAAGGCAGACTTTTCAAAGCTTTTTATCTTTGTTTTCTCCAGGTTATTTAAAAGGTTCCCATTGCCCATTTGTTGTGCCATGGTTTTTCATTATGTTCAAGCAATCATTCCTTTCTTTAACATTTAATACATATCGGACATCAAAAACATCTCTGTATCCTCACTGTTTGGCCAATGTTAATCTTAGCTTTCCTCAATACTAAAAAGCTAATTGTTTTTACTTGAAGGCATAGGAAACATATAACAAACTTTGCATATGCTGTAATAAAAATATATATTTTCAAACTAAAAAAAATAAAATTAAAATGTACAAATAACTGAATAGCTTAGTAGCTTAACAGAGAGAAGTTACTTGCTGTATACTGCAAAAGAAAGACAAGCTTTTTATTTTTCAAGAGTCTTCCTGATTCCTCATGTACCTCCATTTCTACTGAATTAGGAACCTAGTCCTGCAGACTTGTACTCCCACGAGTAGTCCCTCGACACCAGTAGGTCTACGTACAGGTACAGAGGCTGCAAGACCAGTCCCTAAGTGTTGCACACAGATATATGTATATATATATATGGAAAAATATATATTGCCATTCTTGCCATGATCATCTTAGGGGGTTTTATTTCAAAGCCCTTCTCCTCCAGAAGCAATGTTTTTCTGTCATGCATGAGTGAAGGAGTATGTCAGCTCCCCCCTGCCCTCCCCTCCTCGAGGCAAAGGAAGCATGTGCTTGTTTTAGGGATCCTTTATTTCATTTTGTATGTAACTAGATGGCCTTAGTAACCAAGTAGGGTAGGGGTGGATATTGCATGCTATCCAGTGACTTAGAAATACATTTTGCTTGTTATGAGCAGAGCTTTGATCAAATAAGGTAATATTTAAAATAATGATAGCTACCCAGAAGAGATGAAATTTGGAACAATAAAAAACTATTACCATCACTTGCCTGCAGAATTTTGCTTTTAAAAACCAGTTTTAAAAAATCCCTCATCAAACTCTTATCATAAAAACATATAAGATGACCATGGCATAAATGGTAGGACAGCTTTGTTTTAAAAAGTTTATCATGCTACAACCAAGACTTGTGAATTATAATACACATTTTACAGACCTTTGACAAACTCTGTAGAAGATATAATTATCTTAAGAAACTTTCTTTTTCTTTTTCTAGATGTGACTGAATTGATAAATAGAGTTCCCAATCCTGCTTCTGATGACGTTGTTTGGAATTTCAGGGCTTATGCAAAGATATGGCCAGATCTTACAAACTGCTATTCACATGACTAGTCTCACTGGGCTGGTCATGTGGACTATTCACTGAATTAAAAATTAGCAGGATTGGGTTTTAATGTGTGGTGGTGAAAGTGTGGCAATAGATTAGGAGGGTCTTTATTTTCCAACTTTGTACAATTAGTAATGAGCAACTTTTTTTTTGTAAGTCACTAGTCTGTGATGTGAAATGCCCCAAAATAAAACTGTAATTGAAGAAAGGCACCTTTATGTTAACTTATATTTTTGTTACAGTATTTACTTTTGCCTTTTTTGAAAGTTTTCTAGAATGTAGAGCATCTGTGAACAACATAAGTAAGTAAGCACAAGCCTTTCGCAGTTCTCCTAATTATAATTAGCTTTTATACTATAAAAGCTACTATGTTGTCCCTTGATGGTTATGTACTCATGGTGTTTCCATGCAGAAAAATGAAATCACAAAGCATCTGACAAAACTATTACCAAAACAAGATTTATAATGACCAGCTTTTGATCAATGGCAGGAACAGAGCTCAAAGTCATACAGATCCTGTCCTGCTTGCAGATAGGTTGAGGGTATTTGACACTTGCCAGAAAATATGTAGCATCTTCAGAAGAACACTCTGAATACATCCAGTTGTTTCTAGAAACAAGGTACATGAAATACTCTAGAATTAGCTGTTTCTGCTTTTAGTCTAAACACAGGCATCTTGGTTGGCTTTGTTTGAGCTCGATGCCTTGGGTCTAACCAAAGGCCATACAAAAGGGAGCATTGTAGCTTTTATAATAAAACAACTGAACTATTCTACCAACTTACAGGATTACAAAGCAGGTGCTTTTTATTAATTGATGAGAGCTAAAGCTCATTTTTGATAGATAATATATATTTATTAAATGTATTAACGTGTGTTTTATAACGTACCCTTTTTTCCGCTGATTGTTGCATACTGGTATCTTATGAAGTACATCTTTAAAGGATTTTCAAGACAATCAATGTGTACCATGATGACTGTACATAAGTATACAAAACTACAAAGGTTGTAAAGCATGGGCAAATGTTTTATTTTCAAAATGTTGTTCTTAACAAGAATAAAGGCTTTACTATTTACTTACAATGGTTGTGTCCACTTGGTTTTAAAACTCCCCCAGAATTTTCTCCTTGCAGTGAGCAGTGCTACAGACAGAACTGTCCCTTGGTGCTGTTCCTCTATATAAGCAAAGCTAAACTGAAGGAAAGGGCTCCTAAACCACATTCCTCCACCTTTGGCCACATTCCCACACTTACTCTTAGCTCTGGCACCTGTCAAACCCTCGGTGAGCCAGTCAGGAGCTCAGCAGCCAAACTCTTAACACAAAAGGGATATTTTCTTTTCCCTGTTGGCTCAGCAGTTTCCTGTTCTGGTTCAATTGCTCGTGCTTGTGAAAAGAGGGGACAGGAGAATACAGCCAGGCTTGAAGAGTGCAGGGTGAGAGTTTTTTTCTTCCAATGGTTTGATTTTCCAGATCTGGTATAAAAACCATCAGCAGCAACCAGTAAAAAACCCAAGGGGTGGGTACTGGTGTAAGAGTGAAGACAAAGTCTGTGCAAGTGATGGAAGAAATCCACACTGGAACCAGAGCAAGTGCTAGAGACCACCTGTGTTTTATCAGGTGTTCACTTAAAACAACTACACCTTTGACTTACATGGAACTATTTGCAGTTCTGCTACTGTCTTCTCTAAGTGTGAAATTATAAAGGCCTAAATAGGACTGTGCTTGTCAGGGCTAAGTTAAAAAATAATAAGGGTTCCTTAGCAAGGGGCCCAATCTGATTTTTACTGTGCTTGGACCTGATGTAAGCAGCCTGCATAAGATTGCTGAAAATGCTGACACTGGGATCTTAATTCTACACTTTCTCAGCACATGTGCTAAGTGGTAACAAAAGGGCCTTTGACTTTTCTCCCCTGCAGAAATGCAGAGCAACCCCAGCTCTCACTGCCTTCCGTTGGAATTGCAGGGGCACAGCATTTCTGCAAATGAGACCATTCTGAACAGAGCCTGGATTTGTGTAAATTGTCACAGCTCTGCAGGAGTCACAGAAATCCAGTGCCTTACCTTTAACATTTGCCTACGTGTGGGTAGGACCCCATTTAATTTCATCCAGAGTTTTGTTCCTGTCAGAAAAGGTTTTAACTGAGCATTCAGGAACACAAGAGAAACAGAGATTCAACATTTTTGGCTAGATGTGCACTATTCCATCTGTTTTAACAGAACTGTGCTCACTTAGACTAAGACTGAATTTTGTCTTGGCATGCTGGGTCCTTACATAACCTGCCTTTGATTTACAATACCTACATATAAAAGTAAAACTTTGGTGCTAAGAGAGATTCTAAATCAGTATCACAAAGTCCATGAGGTCTGTGCTTTGCAATTTTAGTGAGGAAACTAAAACTGAGATGTTGAAGCACATTAGTCCAGCTCTTCTGATTTGCTTCCCACTGCAACCATACAAAAAAAAATTAACAGGCACAGAAACAAAAAAGAAAACATCCATACTTCTACAGCAAATAATCTGTTGTTCAATAAATAAATAAAAATCCCCTGCACAACCCAAAAAGTGCATTTCTTCTTTGCATGGCATTTTTTTTCATGTTTTGACACAGCTTCAGCACTCAGATACTTGCACACAGTTCTCTGTGCCAGCTGTGGGAGTTGTGCATGTGTAGCTGAGGGCAGAGCTGTCTGCTAGAAAGAAGTTGCTGGATTGTTAAAACAAAAATTGAAAGCAGCTCTTTGAGGTTTTTGCTTTGAAGAATTTTCAATTAAAAGTCACTGATGAAGTCACACAGTTCACCTAGCATATAAATATATTTTTGTCATTTAGGACAACAAGCAAGGTCAATAAAGAATAGTTTTTCTATGTCTCAGTGGAAAGAAGAATGTTATCCATGTGATTGCAGAGGATCTGCCAAATGGGAAAAATCAGTTAAACAAAGAGCACAGGGTTGCTTGCTGAAGTAAACAATTCTAAATGAACAAAAGCTCTACATAAAAGTAAAATGTCCCACCCCCTAGTGAAAGCTGTTTTCAAAGCTCTGTATTCTTTCAGAATGCTGTAATACAGATTAACCTAATGTTTTTCTTCTGCTGATACAACAGTGTGGTTCCTCATTCTACTTGTGTGATTTCAGCTATCTTAGTCTGGTTTTGATATTTTAAAATTTTACAGATTGCCTTTTAACTTTAAAAAATCTGCTTTTCTATTCTCTACACTCCAGAAGATGTGTCTGTACTGTACACTTTTTACATCAAGCAAGTTTGTTGGGAGATTTATATATAAAAGCTATGCTGGAGGCAAAGAAAGCCAAATAAGTCCCCCAAAAATCCCCTTTTGAACGTACAGTTTCAGGAGAGCTTAGTTACCCTTCCAAGGCATGCAACTGAAAACCAGCAAACAAAATCCTCTTGGTGCATACCAGGAATGCTGGGCTGCAACAGGCCCATGTGCTAATTTAAGGTGCTCAATGTGCTCCCAGCCTGGAAGATCTCAGCTCATGGAAAGCATTCAGGAAAAGTGCTGTATGAGGAGGGACACAGCAACCCTTAGAAAGCCAAAATGAGACTGCAGCAGCAGGATAAACCCTGTTTTACAATGGTCAAGGCAATACATGCCCAGTGCCTCGATGGCACAAGACCCTTGTAGATTTTAGGGCTTCTGTTTGTACAGCTGTTAAGGAGCAAAACTGACAGCAGATTTAATATCCCATATGACTATGAATGTCCTGTATACAAAATACTTACTATTGCACTGAATTTTATCTTATATTCCTTCATGTGATGAGGCTGGCATTTGCAAATATTTAATAAAAACTGCAGCATTCAGAAACCTCAGGGCTCACACACTTTCACATTTAAATGAGCAGGTGGTTTAGGTATCTTCTAGCAAGGCTTTTAGTCAGTAGTGTCCATGTCTTATCATAACCTGTGTTACTTAAGCATAACAATTTCCAATCACATCACACCAAGCAGGAAGCACAGGCTGTCAGCATAAATCTGGATTTCAGGCAGTTATTTAAATAGGTTTTGACATATACTTGCTTCCTATGCAGATAGAAAAGTAAGATGTCCTCAGGATTCAGATAAACTGGAAAGATGGAAAAAGAAGCTGCCTGGCATCACGTTTTTTCACTAGAAATTTCCATTAGAGGAATGTATTTTTCAGGCTGTGACACCTCAAACTGAACTAGCTTGCTTAAAATACTTTGAAAAACCTAGGAAAGATGTTTAGGACAACTTACACCACCTGATAATCCAGCCCATTTCTTTCAGACAACACATATCTAAAGCAGTGAACAGTGTAAACATCAACAACCTGGCCTACAACTGTGCCACTCCTTATGCTGAATTTTAACAATTTCAGTCTTAGAAGTCCTATCACAGAGAGAGAAACACATTCCAGTTTTCAGCTGCATTTAAGCAGCTCCTTTTTCTCTGCTCAGATTTCCTGCATGCTGGGGAAGGTGTAGGGACAGAACTGGGCAGAACAAACTGCCCCAGGATGCCATTTACACACTGGGCATTGCAACTGGGCACTGCTGCCAGTTCTCCTGGAAGGCTGGATTCAGGAAAATTAACAAGCACTTTAAATCCCAAGATGTTTGTGGGACTGAATGTATGAAAATTATCTACAGAGAATGCCTAATTTAAGGAGATGCAACAATAGATTTAAGTAACACACAACAATAGATTTAAGTAACACACAATAGATTTCAGTAACACAATCATGCTCACTGGCACCATGATCAGTATTTCATATACTTTTAAAACATCAGCCCCTGTTTTAAGTTCTGAGACACAGAGGAACTGAGGCCCTTAAGTGCTGTAACAGTGTAATTTTAAAAAAAAATAAAATCTCACATCTCACCTATTTCTTCTATTATTGGTATTTCTACCTGAATAGGTCATATTGTTTCTCCTATCAGAACAGTTTAATTTTTTAGCACTATGTTTCAGTCTCTTCACTGTATTTTTCAGTCTTTTTACTCTTTACTCTTAGTTTTTAATAATGAGAAAACCTGATTAAAGTATGCTTTAGTCACATGCATGTTGTAAATTACAGGACACTATAGGCACCAGTGCAATAATAAGCACTAGTGGGGACTGAGATGAATTTCTTTGGAAGTGAGGTGGGGGATGTTCTTGAGGAGCACAACTGTTAACTGCTATTTTTGACCTGCTACTCCTACTACAATAAAGTCATCCTCTACTTGGTCTGGCACGTTCCTTGGGAATGCAGCTCATTTGACACAGTTTCTCATGTATGTGCTGCAATGCTGAGGCACAGATGATAGCTAAAGGAAGCACTGGAATGTATCTGCATTTACTGTTCATTAGCTCCTGGGAAGGCAAAATTCAGAAATCTGCAAAACTTGCAGCTGTCTGAGGATTGGCTTTATTCCTATTTCTATAAGCATTAAGTTCAAACATCCTTATCATCTAATTTGGATGGCAGACATCATTTTCCCTCATCTTAATGTACAGGGCTGATGTTCTGGTTTGATACTTGGTTGTTTCAGCATAGCAGTGACTAAACTATGACCCACTTGGTGCACTACTGTGTAACACAACTGGCTTGTGATATGACAGGTTTATACTCCCACACTTTTTAGAGTGCACTTCATAGAACTCTAAGAACTCTACATTTAGTAATTTAAACAGTTGAAAAGAGTAATGAAGAATACTATAGACTCAGACTATAAGAAGATGAAAATCCATTAAAGAAAATCTATTGGAATAACTTATTAGCAGGGGCTTAGAGTAAAATATATATATAGAAAGGAGTTTCACCCTAGCCTCCCAATGAAATGCCAAAGAAGCCTGAACATGAAATTGGAGCCACCAGCAATCTTGCTGAAATAAGACCTGACTTTTAAAGAGACAGGTTTTTTATAAAGTGTTTATAATTTTAGCCTCTTACTATTGGAAGTCTGTCTGTATACAATTATTAGTGAAACCTTTCACTCCAGGAAATATTCAGTCATTAGTGATAGGAAAATGATCTATTGAATACAGATATATTAAACAAACAAATTATAAAAGTGAAATTGTGCCCATTGACACTCCTGCAAGTCATGAATCTGAAATGGAACTGGCAGAGGATCACTCTGCAGAAGAGGCTTCTGCAAAATGAATTTTAAAAAGTGAGAAGACAAACCTAATTCTCCAAATCAGGAGCAGAGTTTGTCAAATGCTTAGTCTTCCTTTCATGACTGTAGAGGACAAAAAGGTTCAGGGCATTTTTTAGTTCACTTAGGATCAGATTAGCAAAGCAAGAGCTGACAGAGAGGACATTTCCAAACACCAACATTCAGTGATGCCTATGGGAAATAAGGGCTGAAAGATCTCCAGCAGAAGTTGTTTGTGCAATGCACCATTGCTTTCTTCATATTTTGACAGAAAGACTCAGAATTCATCAGAATATATTTGGCATTTTTACAATTCAAGGTGTAGAAAAAGAAAAGAAATAAGAAGATAAAAGCATTAGACTAGATGAACAACTGACATGAATACCTGAGTTAGGAGAGAAAAATCTACAGAGAATTAGGTATACTGGAGACTATTGCTTACAATTATCCAAGTGTCCTTCAAATCTTTCAGTGACCTGAGATTTATGAAGAGACAGCCACAAAAACACAACAGTTTATGGAACACAACCCTGGACTGAGAGGAATATCCAGAATGAAGGCAACCAGTGCATCTCCAGAACATCTGCTTGATGCAGTATTTTAAAATGTAAATAGTCAAGACAGAAAAAGAGAACAATGAAAACAGAAAGAACTGACCAGAAATAGAAATTACTCCAGAGTGGCAGGTCCCCAGCTAAAAGCATTTGGGGATTTACAGGCAGAAACCAACATGGGCAGAAACCCAGAATTCCAGATTTGCTGGGCAGCTTCATGAAAACTGCATTTATACCCATGAGCCCCTCTTATTTCTGACATGACTCCAACTTGCAAAATGTGCTAAGTTCTGTGAGGTTACCAAATTTAAACTCTTGCACAGACTAAAACAAAGCATCAGGTAAAGAAGACTGATGCCACAGGGAGGGTTTCAAGGGAGCCAGGACAAGCAGCTCCTGGGTTCTGTAATTTGTCACCCACCTCTTTGTATTCTCTCAGTCATATTTTAAGACTCCACTAACAGCTCATGGTCTTTTTTTCCTTGCCCCATTTCCCTCCTCTTTTTTTTTTAACCATGAGTCTCAAATCCAGTTTTGCTGCAGGACTATTTGGAGGCTTTATTTTTCAGCTGGTGACAGCCTTTTCTGCAGGCTTTTAACACATCCCATAGTTATAAACAGAAATTTGGGGTTTGCTTATCTTATAATGGCTTAGAAAAAATACCACCAGCATTTTCAATAAAAATTGCTCTAATGCTTCTCACTTTTAAGGTTAAAAAGGAAACAAAGAACATTGCAGAACCCATGAAGAATTTCTCCTCTCCTTAAAAACAAAACAAAACAAATGTTTATATAATCACAGAAAAAACACCAGATTGGAATTGTCCTTTTTTCCCATTACAAATGATTATTAACAACTGCAGAGTGATGAGTGGAAATACAGCTTTGGTACTGGAGGATTAGTTGAGACTTGTGCTCACAGGCCCACTGCTGTGCCTGTGCAAGCACAGTTCAGACCACGTGCTGTAGTTTATCTAAATGATCATCTTTCCATTTTCAAACATTCCCAGCATAGTTTCAGAAATTAAATGTTACTGTAATCTTTATAAATTTTCAAAGATGTCTGAGTCCAGGGTGTGGACCAATAAATTGGATTCTGTATCATGAGTCCTATGACTTTAATCATTACATTCTCAGCTGTTAGTGCCAAGATTAAACTTTCAGAAACATCTCAAGCATTTTGAATTAGGCTTGATGAAAAACACCAGCACGTACTCAGCTTTTGGTACTGCTTTGTTCTTTGATTTTCTTTTTTTTTCTTTAAAAAAAAAAAAAAAAAGAAATTGTAAGGTTTTCTGTGTAAGTCAAATTTTATACATGTGCTTTTAAATCAAAACCAACCATATTTATGCCCCCATTTAAAACTACTTTGACTGCAGCACTTTGGCTTTCAGAAAGAAAAAAACAAATACCTGTAACTACAGTAATGCTTAAAAAAAAGAGGAGAGTGAAATTCTTTTAAGTGCAGCATCCTACTGACAGCAAGCAGCCTTTCACTTTTAACCTGTTTATAAAGCTTAGTTTGAAACCAAATTATTAGAAAAAATACATTCAACATATAAGATCTTAATATATATATGTGTATGCATATATAAATATGTTATATAATGTAACAAATTTAAAGGGTAAAACCATAGAACAAGAGGAGGTCATGACTTATAAGAGTTCCATTATGGGATTAATTAAAGAATTACAGCTGCAGTAATAGAAGGACAGATGAAATTAGAAACAAATTATTTTGTTTAAAATCTTCCTCAATTATTTCAACCACCCTTGGTGAAAGTGGTGGGGGGAAAAAAGAAACTCTTACATAAAACTGATTAATTCCTTACATTTTACAGGGCTGAATTTTCCTAAATAAATCTCAGAGATGCAGTTTTGAAATCCATTAGCTATTCAGACTGTGCCTTTTCCTAATCCAACATTATTACCTGCAGTAATTTGAAATATTTTTTTAAGCCTAGAGTAAGATTTCCCATTTATAAATACATCCTCTTTTCAATATTTTCTTTGGGAAACGACTCAGTCCTGCAAACATGCATGTGGTTGTAACTTCATTTATGGCCCCAATAATAAGGATGTTTATGGAATGAATTTAAAGAAGTTTCACAGTGTAGCCATTTTTTTCTGGGTTCTGAATTTAATATTTTTCTCTTCTTCAGTTAATTCTGCTTTGATGTGATATGATTGCACACAGGCATCCTTCAAAAGCATGCAGACTAGATTTCCCCTGTTCAGCTCAAGTTGATTTTAAGCTTTTGAATCCTTGCTCATCATTCAGGTGGAGACATCACAGCTGTGTAAGGAGTGAGTGACTGCATTTCCTTGCTCCCTGACACTGTGCATCTGTTCCTGCTCTAGCACTCCTAAAATATGCAGCCTCTTCTCCCTCGTACCTCATTCATATTTGCAAGGATTTTCCAGAACACCTCCATTTTGAGTTCTTCAGAGTATTGCTGGATGCATCTTCCCAAGGGAAAAGATTACTACTGTGAAAGAAGTGTTTTTAAAATCTCTCCAGATAGGTAAGTAATAACTTCTACTGCCAAAGGAAAAATACAGCTTGAAAATTGAATGGAATGGAGAAGAATATTCCCTCTTGTATCTGGAAATCACCCTCCTCACCTGGTGTGAAGATTACTTTCTGTCTTATTTTGATTTAACTAGATTTTCCACACACTGTGCCTTCTCTTCTGTTACACAAGTGCCTTGCAAAGCCCAGGCTATGGTAGATTAATAAGAACTGCCAGCTAACAGGGTCACAATTGGTATTGCCATAAACCCAGGAATATTTGTTTCTTTTACTATTTTCCCTAAGAACACTGCTTTTTAAAACTAAAATTTTATGAATTTTATGCAGATAAGAAGAAGAAGAAGAAAAGAAAGCCCTTAGGACATAACACAGCTGAAAGTAGTGTTTGTGTAACAGCAGCACTGGTCTTTCCAACAGCAGAGAAGTAACCATTGCAACAGAGTGTCAGCAGAGAGTTTTGTTCACATATATGATGAATGAAGATTTAGGTATTTTGATTTAAATGTTTAAATATTTTTCAAATTCCTTTCATTATAAGACAGACACTTTTTCCTTTCTAGTGCTGTCTCATCAGTACTAAATCTGCACAAAACACTGCCTAGAACCACAATCTGCTATTCACCCACATTCTCTGGAGATTGGGTTTTAAGTAACTGTATTTTCTGTAGAGGGCAAACAATTTAATTCTGTAGAAAATTCTGGAACAAATTTTTCCCATCAGCTGTGCTATATTAGAGAAAATTCTTTCTCCCTACAAGTCTAAAGCTATGAGCCACTAAACTGAGTCTTAAGTGTTCTGCTTATCTCTACATTTTCAGTCTGAAATTGTTCAGAGTAAGGACTGTCATACCTTAAATATAGATCATTTTGTGGAATGTAATTTTACACAGCAGTGGAGCAGTATAGCAAATAAAATGCCAGCCAAGAATGCTGTAGCTGTATCCTGGATATATATGCTGAAAGAAACACACTTTTTTCTTTGCACTCAAAAAGAAATTTTGCCAGCATATGCATTAAAAGAGGTCCTGCAAGGCGCTGTTACTGCATAAAGTAATTTTCATGCAGTTTTCACACTTTCTATCCTAGAGCACTTTGCAAAACTAATAATGAGGAGTATAAAAGATGGGCTGAGAGAAGACCGAAGAATTTCAAAGTTAGAACTAGAAGAGCTGAGCACGCTGTGGAGCGGGGGAGAGCCGGTGTGTGCAGGAGGCACCGCCTACAAAGCGGGCAGGCCCTGCGGCCGCGGCTCAGCCGGCAGCGGGGACCCTCACAGGCGGGCACTGCTCCCTCCCTGCGTTACCGCTACACTCTTCCCCTTCTCTGCGTGTCAGCACGGTGTCCGTTCTGGTGACCGGGTGGGTGCACGGGGCTGAGGCGGCAGGAGGCTCCCGAGGGGCGGCCGAGCGGAGCGCAGCAGCCGCCCTGCCAGGGCCGGCCGAGCCGACGCCCCGGAGCCGCCGCTGAGGGAAGGGCAGGATGGCAGCGGCCCTGGCCAGGGAACCAAGGGCTGCCTGCCTGTGGGGAATGGCTGCTTCACCCCACAGAAATGGCACTGCTGGTCTCTACTGGAGAAGGAAAAAACCCTCCAGAAGTATTTCATTCAGGTGTTGTTCTAATGAAAACTCAACTGTTTGTTTCAAAATTAATGGACATGTTTTCACACACTTTCTGAAAGCAGAAAAAATAAATAAGAAATGCCTTTGGATTTGTTAATTACAATCAGTTTACATGTCTGTCCTCTTACTATCTTTTTTTTAAATACCATATACAAACACTCTTTGAGACCATACCCTTGCAATAAGGTACACATAGCATTGTGCTGAAAGTCCCAACAAAGCAGGCTCTGCCTGTTAGCTCACATTAACTCAGTCTTTGGCTGATATTTCCATGGAAGGTATGCTGATCTTTCTAGTAGTGTCAATAGAATCACATTACTGCTCGAGTCATCATTTTCTAAAAGCTATTTGGCAGCTCACCATTCATCCCCTGCAGTTAGATTCAGCACTGTTTACAGCATCTAATAAACAGAATTAGTTATATACAAGTTAAACAGATCCTTCATTATTTTTCTTAATATGGTTAAATTTCATAATAAAATGCTGTGTCTACTTAAAAATGTTACTTTTTTTTTCCTTTGACCATGAATCTTAATGTTTTATTTGTGATATCTGAGTTTTACTAACAATAAATGCTTTGTCTGCTTGCTGCAAAGGGTTCAGTGGTTTAATTAAATCGAATTAACCAAATTAATGAATTCAGTTAAACCAAATGCTTAGAAAGACAAGGTTAAAGAGTAGTTGTGTTATGCTATTCATTATTGTGTGAGTGTTCACAATCCACTTCAGCATGAAGTCAGCTGGGTTGGACAGAATCACTGGTAAAAGCAGTTAAACTAACCTTGCTGACTTCATAATGAAATAGGCTTTAATGATGCTAATAAACAGCAGGATAATAAGAGCAGAAATAAGAGCAGCTGGAGCACTAACAAAACGAATTATGGCATCACAGCTGAGATTGATAATGAAAACCCCTGGACAGTAACTTCTCTAACTGGTACAGCTGTTTCCAAATAGCCATCTGTCTGGGCCCCAAGGCTATTTGATGTGTGGATACTCTTAAATTAACTTAGCAGTGCTCAGTTAAGAAGTTACAGAAACAGTGTGAGAATACTGAAAGGTAATGTGATATAAACAATATAAACTTATGCTGGTTTAAGAAAGAAATTGAAAAGAGGAAATTTTGTAACTTTCTTTGAAGTGGTGAAACAGCTGTGTGTCCTAGAGTCCTAAAATAAATGATTTGATGACAGGAAAGCTCTGGGAGAGTGATTAAAAGGAAATTTGTTTTTCCTTTTGAAACAATTGGTAAAGGAAGTCTTATCACTACAGAAGTCTCCAAAACAACTTAAGTATAGTTTATAGAAAGATTAAATTTCTTCAGACACAGGAGTTTAAATCAATTCAACTGTCAAATGACACAGTCCACCCTTGGCTATTTTTCTTCATTGCAGCATTTTGAGAATGGGTTCACTTTGTCCTCTGAAAATGAACTTGTAATTTTCACCTTTAAGTTTTACATGCATGAAGACTACAAACTGTGATTGTGTAATCATCTAATATCATATTCATCCTTTTTCACACTGGTGTGTTGTGAATATACAGGTTTGTTTCTTAGAGGTGGGAAACATGCATCTCTAACTTTTATTGGGATGATGGACAACAGAATGTGTGAAAAACTTGCCTTAATGAGACGATAAAAATATTAACAAATTGAAAACAGAGTCCAAGCCACAAACATTAAATTGCAATCACTTAAAAGGAATTAGCAAGCCTGCAAGGTCAACCTCTATCATTATCTCCAGGAATGCAATTTTCCACCAATTAACACTGACAGAATTAACCAGGTATTACAAAGAGAAAAATTCATCTTTTATGTTTTAAATTTATAATGAGAATAAGTTTATGATATGAAATTTGAATTCACTGTGTTCAGATATTTAAACCCAGACATATCTAGTTTTTTTTAAAAAGACAAGATGCCAACATTTTTTTTACCAAGTCAACTCATCATAACTGTAGTAGAGAGGCTATGAAATCCCACTTGAAAACTTTGGTTGCTCTGCCAAAATTTTCTTTATATGTCAGTCATGTCTGCTGGAAGACAACTTAATGTCTCACTGATTTTATCTTTTCATAACTTCTGTGCACTGTTACTACATGATTTAATCTTCTAGGTCTAAGCTACTAAAACCAAGAATTCTATTTCCCTTAGTGAAATGAACACGCCACACACACACATATATAAACACAGTTTTCCCCTGTTGTGATGTATGATTTGGTTCCTCAGAATTAATTATTTCCAGCTATAAAATATCCCTTAGGCAATTTCAAGGGCTGGTAAATAAAACCTGATATTTCATTGATTAAAACTGCAACATAAATATAAATAAATGTTTGGAGAATCTGCACAAACAAACTCCTATCACCAAAAATTACCACCCTCCTGTAGTTCAGGGCAAAGACTGGCCCGGTGAGAACCCAGCTGTGACAGTGCCAGCAGACTGCAGCACACAGTGCTGGCTGCCACAACACCATTTTCCCTCTCTTCAGCCCCTGAACACCTGAGCTGAACCACCTCACCCCTCCCCAGCTCCTGCCAGGGTGAGGGGGTCACTTCCTTGCCTGCAGCAGGGCTGAGTGAGCCCCCAGAGGCTGGTGAAATTCAGACTGATTGAGGAGCAAGTGAATCCTGAGAGACTGGGCAGATGATCAGTTTGATGATCATGGTAATTTGTGTGCCTAAGTGAATGGTAACTTCTCCCTGTCAGTAAAGTCTTGCCCACAAACAGGGCAAAAAATAACACATTACAGTGCCAGTTCTTGAGGCAATCTGGCCTCATTTCCCTTGGCAACTTTTTAGGTTGTTTGGGTTTGTTTTCTTTTTTTTTTTTAGAACTGTACAGGCCAAGTTCTGCTGTAAATAATAACTACAGGAAAATGCCAATAGAATATTTACCAGACAGAAATCCCACAGTTCAAAAAAATTGTACTACAACCCATCTGGTAAAAATCAGCTTTACATGAGCAGTAGCTGGTAGATGTCTAATCCTGCCCTAGAAAATACTATGCCAGGAAATTGTCATAGTTCTCTGAAATTATTGAATTTTGGCCTCTGTATTGTATTTTTCATTGCCACTTTCAGCTGCACAGGCAACTAAAGTAGAATAAGCAGTGACTGTAAAGAAACAGCCAAGCATTTCCACCAGACATTACCTTCTCTCTCGGGATTAGTGTCCTAATGTGTGACCTATTTTTTAATACAACTCAAAGTACTAAAATTCAACACAATTTAAAAACAAACAAACCACCCAACCAACCACAAAAAACCCCACAATTTAATTCACTTACCTTTGGCTTCCTGCTTAGTCCAGAATTTTTTCACTACCTCAGTGATGTGTCTCTCCTCTCTCAGCTTCTTTTGCCACTGACGTAGCTCTTGTATTTCAGTATCACAACGAACCTGTGAAAGGGGAATCAGAAAAGAAAACCAAAATTATATACCTTTATGGTGCCCAGGATGAGAATACCATGTTTTTTCACAGGGCTCTGGCTGGGCAAATATGTGACAGCCATCCTTTTTGCTGGGCCTGAGGTAAAAGCAAAATCCCAGAGGTTTACAATTTTCAGCTTACACAGACATAAAATCCACATAATTGACAAATCCAATTGAAAACATAAATATGTCTATTAGGGGATCACTTTGATTACCAAGGACTCCTGAGAATGAGATTGCAGTGAGATGCTAATTCTTTGAGTTAATTAAAATTTGAAGCCTTATGCCTTTAGAAAATCACAACACCATAAAATCAACCCACTGACCAAAATAATAGAGCAGAAGAGGAGCATGAAGGGTCATACAGAAGAAAATTTATTCCATCAACCTGATTCACACCTGCCATCTGCTGCAAATAGGCTGACTGGCAATCCCACCCACACAATTTTCACAAACAGGGGAGCCATTAATCTGTTATTTAAACTAATTGGACTGCATTATATGATATCTATTCTTTGTCAGTCAATCACCCCGTGAATGGCATAATTCTGCTTCCACAAAAAATACAATAGTCAAAGGCCTTGATTTCATTTAGATGAATTTTTCTAGTCTTGTTTTTGTACTGGTGTAGTTCCTACTAACATAAAAGTGATCCAGCTCTGCATCAACAGCTTTTACCACTCTGCCACTTACACTTGTTGTAAGCAGGATTTGATTAATTAGCAGTGTGTTGCCCATTGTCTGCCTTGGCGTTCACACAATTACTGCCTCCAGTGCACGAGCTGCAGTCCTGAACAGCATTGCAAAGGGACATGCCAGTATTGCCTTAGACACTGGTCATTATTCTCTCAGAGTCATACTCAAATTGTAATAGAATTATTTTTAAAATGCATTTTCTGGGGTTGGTTTTTTCCCTAAATGTTACAGATAAGAATTTCATTATGGTTCAGGACTGCACTCAGAGAGCTGTGGCTGCCCCATCCCTGGCAGTGTTCAAGGCCAGCTTGAATGGGGCCCTGAGCAGCCTGGTCAAGGGAAAGATGTCCCTGCCCACAGCAGCAGGGCTGGAGCTGGATAGTCTCTTCCATCCTAAACCATTGCATGATTCTATGATTTAATGTCCTAGTAACTCAGTCTGAAATGGAACAACATGGTAGAAACAAGCAGCAAAAAGCTCAGTTTCTCCTGGACTCATTTTTGCTTGCAGGAAGATAACCAAGTAGCTCCCTAGAAAATTTCTAAATAAAATTGTATTTACTGTATTCTCACAGGATATGGTGAAGAGTTTGCTCTGTGATTTGAACTCTATTATATGCTCTTCTCCATTACACTCTGCTTTTCTCCCACTTTGCTAAGATATATACAGAGCAAAAGAGCACGACTTAGTTTTCCACTAGTTACAAAAAAACCCAAACCTTAAAGAAAACAGTATAAATTATTTATCAAAAGTATTCTTTCCACACAGGATTTCTCCTCTGTGCTGCAGCTAAGAATGCAATAAACAGTAGCTGAACTCCCACAGCACTTTTCAATCCACTTAGGAGAAGGTAACTTGCTATGTTTCACACACTGCACTGGCAGAGCAGAAATACAATACAAGGTTACTCGATCAATAAAAACAGCCAAGACTTTTACTCAGTGAGTTGAGATCAGATACATCTTAGACCTCCAATAATATTACATTATACTGATAGAGTTCTGTAATACCTTCTATAAAAGATTAAGGACTTCTTACAAGGTTGCTATGGAATTTTAAAAATTAAAGAAGATACAGCTCCTAGTGATATCTTCAGCTAAACAAAAAAATAAGATCATTTTCTATTAAATCCATCAAATACTATTTGCAAAAATAAAATATAATCCAAACACAGTATAATTTCTTTAGATTTGCAAGAGACTTTTTGTCTTTTATGCTGCCATGTATGCTTTTATAAACCAAATAATTCCCTATTACATGGAGTCAGTTTGTCTGCACAGGAAAGGGTTAAGGGAATGCTTATGGGACACAACATATAAATGACAGAAGTGGAAGAGGCAGGGAGATAGAGAAATTATTACCTCTAAATCTAAATATAAAATTTCTCAAAACATGATGTGTCATTTTAAGATCTGTATTTTGGCCCATGACGGAGCCACAGTGATCTGTGTTTACTGAAAATGAAGACAATCATTCTTAACAGTTAAAAGATAAAAGGCAAGTTTAGTAGATTCTGTACAGTGTCCCTAAGCAAATAAAACAGTGACAGTGCAGGGAAATACATAGTGAAATACAGAGTTCTGAGATGAAGGCACAGTCAGATACTCAAATACTCCAAAGTCAGCATTAAATCCAAGCAGTAAAATGAGCTCTCAGAACAAAGTGTCTTTTTAGAAAAATGACCCAAAAAAAAGGGAAAAAGGACACAGATACACCACTTGCAGTAAAACAGGTGACAGGAATGTAACAAAATACATTTAGAAGTTCCAAATATGCTTAATAGATTATAGTTTAGCATAGTTATAATACAGTTTAGCATAGTGGTAATTCCTTAAGAAGTAATCTGGTTTGAAACCAGAGTGCAATGCTACCATGATGAAAAAGCCATGACTGAGCAGCAAAATCTCCAGGCAAATAAAGAGAGAATCAAGAATCCTGTCCAAACAATTGCTGTGTGTGTCCTGCAGACCAGCAATGCCTGAAGCCCTGCAGGGGTCAGCTTTGAAGGGACACTTAACTCCCACTCAAATCACTTGGGTTGACTCTACACTTGCTGTAAATAACAGTGAATATTTGTGTGACCTTCTGGGTTTAAACCTTTGCTGGTAGCCACAACTTGCTGGAAAGCAATATAAACTGTGATAGCAAAAGCACAACTACACATTGCAAGTTACAAAATAAAATTGAAGCATTTTTATCTTTAACTTTTGCTTGAAGGACATGTATAAAATAGCACTGAATATTTACATAATGCTGTCCAATTTCAACTCTAGGATATTACAAGATTTAGTCAAAAAACCCCATGCTTTCAGTGCAAGGTGAGAACACATTGCAAAACAGATAAGGGTAACACTAAAGGTTCACCCACAGACATCAGAGGAAATTCTATTGATGAAAAATTACAGTTAGTCTAGAATATTTATGCAAATTTTAAAGATTAAAAAGACTCCATTAAAAAGCATGGCACTAGGCAATGGTTCTGCAGTAGAGGGGTGAAGGAATATATCATCTTTTGTTGGAAAAGTGCCTGGAAAATCGACACCTATCTGAATACTGCCTTGGCCTGAATGGAACCTCAATAAAAAATGACGGTGGAAAGTGAAAAGGAAGAATTCTGGTGACAGAGCTGTATCAAGTCTTATTTAAGTGCTCCTCCTGGCCCTCAAAGAGTCCTCTCAAGATGATGTCTTCCTCTCTGTGATCTCCTCAGAGAACTCAGCAGTGGTATTTTCTAGTGCTGTTTATTCTGGAATTCAGTTCTTGATTAAACTTGAAATAATTGTCAGAGTGCCCATCAATGTCTTTCTATGAAAGATTGCAGCAAGGACTTGGTTGATGGCAGCCATTAATTACTACTACAACAATTAAACAAGTGTTTTTCTGAAATGTGCTGTGGATAAGGATGAATGTACTGTTTTGATTATGCTTTGCTATCAGAATTCTCAATATTCTGTACCTATAGCTTTTTTTCCCCTTTACACAGAAAAACCTTTACTGCCTGATCAATATTTGCATTTTTTGCCATGTTTTTTTGATACTGGCATGCTCAGACAGCTGGAGGTAGCAGAAACAAGTGAAGTATCAAGAGAAGACAGGATGCTCTGTCAGTTATATAACTAGATAAACTCTGCTGCCTAAATCAATATGGTCAACAAAATACCTCCAAAAATGGTCTGAATCCATAGAAGATGTGTCTTAGAAGACCAGTGATGAAGTACCCTGTCTCTCCATCACAGTGTATCATGTATCTGTGTGCTCTAATGCTTAATTATCCAGTATTATCACACTGCGATAATTTTTATTTCAAAAGCAGTATTTCAAAGTTCTAAATCTGAATTATAAAACAAGGTTTAATGAAACCTTCAGAAAAAAGGTTAAAACTTTTGACACAATAATATCTTTAGAAAGCAAAAAGGCATGATTTGTAAGTGTTCAGTTATTAGCAGCTATTAACATTAAATCAGTGTTAGCTGACTGAGCTATTTATTTTAAAAGCAAATAATCTGAATTCTTTGGTAATTTTTCATAACAGACTTATCATTAATGTGATGAAATCCCATTTAAGCTTAGAGTTCTCTTAATCTGCAAGCCCAAGGATAACACATTGCCCTATGTAGTAATTTGTTACTAATGATTTTTTATTTTATATTCTGATTGCAATTTTTAATTTTTAAAACCCCATGTTCTTTCACCTTGAATAAGGTAAAACATTAATAGCTAATGTTATAGCCTGAATTATTTTTTATGTCTCCTAGCTAGAGTTTCTCTCTCATTTCTGGGAATTGTTTTAAGAATGATAAATACCACTGAAAATTCTGAAGTTCATCTATGCAAGGAAGGATTGTGCCCTTCACCATCTTTCAGAGAAGCAGAAGATATCTGAGCAACCTTGCAGTGTTCAGCAAACAGAACTGTTATTGGATAATGGTTGCCTCCACTGCAAGGATGCCTGCAGGGATACTGTCAGTGCTAATTAATGTTATTGTCAATGCTGTCTCTGCTTAAAAAAAGAAAAGTAAAGGGAGACGAACAAGCGGAAAGAGTCGCAAAAATCCATCAGTGAAGAAGAACATTCCAAGGTATTTCACTATCTTTGGCTGCAAAGCACATTTTAGGAGTCACTTATATATTCATGCTTGTTAAAAATAGTAGAGAACTTAACAGAGAGTGTTTTATACTGATTGTTATTTAAAGAACACCTGACATCCAGAGATGCCTCGCTGTCCATCACAACAGAATTGCTGCTATAGCTGGAGGCTATTTAGAAGCTTAAGTTTTGATAAAGGAAGTCAAAGACATTTCTTCATCACCAAAGTCACTTGAATTTCAAGTCTATTTTTTCACAAGGTGTGAAGGTATTACAGCTTTAAAAAAAAAAATTGACAGAATTTGTTCAGGATCTTCAAAGTAATTTATTTAGTATCTGAGGGTTAGCATGGCTGTTACCCTCCAAAATAACAGTACTGGACAATTTTCTCTGTATTTATTTTATGCACCTTGCTTTTCCCCCTTGAACTGGGAATGGCACCAGTGCTGTGTTACTAGCATGCCTTACAACATCTGCTTGTCAGTTTGCTTCCCTTTTCCTTGAATAAGAGCCTTCATGCCTCTCATAAATCTCCTGTCTCATTCTTGGTCTCAATTCCTTCTCCTTTCTTTCTTTAGCTTTTATTTCTCAATGGACCTCACCAATTCTCCTCGTGCATCTCCACACTCACTCACACATCCCTGCATGGAGCAAAATAACACTCCATCCTTTAGAACTACCCAGAGCAACTTTCAGTTAAAGAAAGAAAATTGTTCAGTGTTAATTTTACTTTGGAAAATCGAATTTCTGTGGATTTTTTGTTGTTGAGGAAAACAGTGAGATTACATCAGCATAAATGCCTGTGAAAAAAATTGTAGTCACTAGGCATAAGGCAGAGCAACATCCAAAGCCAATGAACCATAGGGGTCTCAGCAGCTATTTATAGTATCCCCTACTTAAAATTTATGTAAGGATTTTCCCTGGAGCCTTCACAGTCCTACAGTTTTCAACATCAAGCAAAATAATTATAGATTACTCTTACCCGATAACCTCTCCAGAAGGACTGAATTAGTATGCTTGCTTCTTCTTCTGACAGAAGCAGAGATAGAGGAATTGGTGGTCTAGGACTTAAAAAAAAATATAATTTTTTAAACAGACAGCAAATAAATGTATAACACTTTCTTCCCTAACAGTATATTTTATCAAAAAGAGAAATGTTGTTCAGGAGCTTGAAAGACACAATTTCTTACTGCTCTGAAAATAAAATGCACAAAGAACATCTCCTTTACAAATATATTGCTATATACACTACAATAATTTCTTCTTAAAACAATAATATACAAATGGCACATCAAGCACAGTCATCTTTCTTAATTCTTCTGCATGTATTTCAAATTCCCCCTATTATGGTAAGGTTGGAGGTGGGCAAGGGAAGCAGTCTGCCATTTGTAAAGCAGAGGAGGTTTTAGTGTGTGTGCAACAATGAACAGCCTCACAATGTAAATGTTTACAACATGAAATACACAGAATATAAACATATCTTAGTACATTCATTTACATTATGATGTCACTTTAAATTAAAATGTGCTGAAAAATAATTATTAACATATCTGCATAGCATGAATCTGTGTTTAGAAATGTCTAAACAAGTTCTTCAAACACTGAATTTTGCTTTTGGTACCATATACACTTTTTTTTGGTGATAAAAGAATGTAATGCATATGCAAACTCAACCATTTTCAGCCAAAATATACAGCAGTTTGAAAGCACATTTGGTGATTCTGTTGCTACCAATTTTAATGGGAACAAGCTAGTAATTAAATTCAGCCATCACTAGCAAAATCTCAAATGACTATATCAAACCTTGCTTCCCAAAAGCCATTTTCTACGGGTGTTGATTTATTTCTCAGACACAATGATCAAAAATCATCCATTGGAAAGGATGAAACAAATTTAGTTTCTATACTGTCTTTTATAAGAAATGTAATTTGCAGCCAATGAACTATAGGGTAATAACAGTGCAGCTCAGGAAAACCCCAGTTACAAAGAGAAGCCTTGGCACAGGTTAGAAGGGCTGCCAAGAGCCACTGTCCCTGCCCAGGGAACAGACTGAACACAGCCTTGACTTGGAAGAACACAACAGTATGAATTTGGATGCAGCACCCACCTAGAGACGTGCAGGCCATGCAGGAACATGATCTATAGTGTTTATACTATAGAGACACATACACTGCAAAGCCCAAGCTATTTATTTATGCAGTCTTACATTTTCTGGCTAAAATGCTGCAGTATCTTTTGGAAATTTATTTATGGCATATTACAGCCCCAGCTAGGAGGCCTGACAGCTTACATTTTCCTTTCACTTAATTTCATTCATATTAGTCTCTGCCCTAGTAAGCTTCCTGTGCTCTCTGATGTCTTTCTCTTAGGGCTTGTGTTCACTGCAGGAGCATTTCAACTTAGAGACAATCCCACCTCTTATCTAATGCCACTCTGACTCCACTGTTTTAGTCTGTGTACTCAGCTAAATTGATCTCTTCATCGTGTCAGCTGGGTTTTGGCCTACATTTATTTTAATGTAAAACCTTGGTCTGTTTGGAAAAGTTGAAATAAGGCAAAAATAAAAAGCAGTCTCTCCATTGAGCTAAACAGTCTTAGCTCTGTGAACATTAATTAGCATTTCTCCTGCTCAGGGGAAATCATAAGTGCTGGACAAGCAAGGCTTCCTGAGCTAACAGCTTCTTATAATCAGACTTAAAAATCTGAAGTTGGACTGTACTGGTTTGCCTGATAGGCTTTCATCCTCTGTTCTATTTTAGATCTTTTTGAAAACCAAAACTTAGGGAAAATCACAGGAAGACCTACATATTTCATAGCAGTTATATCAAAGACACTGAACTTTCTGTAAGAATAAGTACATCTCCAAAGAACAACTTCAGATTTCTCCTAACCTGCAAGGTCAACTTTAGCATTTCTTTGCTTTCATTTGCAAATTATAAAATTGTCTAGCTTATAGTCCAACACTAAAACTGAGAAAGCAATATAAAAATTCAAGCAAGAACAAGACTTATTTTTCAGTATGACAGTCACTGGCAGGTATCAATCCTTTCAATGGCACAGCTTTAAGGACCAAAGGTCATGCCAGGTCCATTTTGGTCTGAGGGAATAAATGGAGAATATACACAATTGGCTGCAGGTCAAATAAAAATAGAGTCTGAGCAGAGGCAATCACCCCTCAGCAGTGAAGAAGGGAAGGAGAAGTCTGTCATTTGTGGCAGAAGACAGCTGTATGCCTCCAAGATGCAAACTGGCAGGACAATCTACACTAACCATATTCTGCTTATTTAGTCTTTGATTAGGCACAATCTTAAAAGCCCACACATGAGAAGTGATATTTATTTAGATATACATATATTGTTTAACATAAGTTACACCTGTAAAAGAACACCAGTAAAATTATTTTCCTTAAGTATTTCATTTTGCCAAATGTGCATAAAGCAGACACTGGCCAAAGTTAAATTCCAGAAACACCTTTCTTGCCTTCTGAGCAAACTTGTCCAGGTCTTGATTCTGTGAGATATTCACTCCTTATATGACATTATTTAAGTGGAATCTGGCACCTAGTAGATACAAACCAGACTTGCTTTAAATAAATGTAGGAGGCATTGAAAAAGGTTCTTATTGAAGACATATATCTGATTTCCTCAGCTGGGATTCTCAATGAATTCTGAAGAAGTGAGGGAAAGAGTCCTTCCATTATCTTGTCTCCAAACCAGACAAAATAATCTCTGGGGGTCCATAGTCACAGTGATGGACACTGAATTCAGGCAGTACTTCCACACAGTAATGCCCAGAAATTCTGATTGTCCTCACATTCCCAATCTGTCTTACAAACAGGCCTGATGCCTTCCTTGGAAACAAAATATAAGAAAAAAATTCAATCAAGAAAATCTTCAGTATCTATAATTCAGGATTTTGTAATGGCTCTTCCTGTTCCAATCTGTTCCCTAACAGTAACAGACAAGTCACACTGAACCAGCAGCCTCAGAGCCAGGTGCCTGCAGAGAGCAGCAGTGCCTGGGGCTCAGGGAGGGCAGGTGAGAGGGGAATATCCAGGTGCACTCACAGACTGGTCTGGGTTTCTCTCTGCTTTTAGAAAACTCTCCCCCAGAAATACTGAAGCAACCCTACTGAACAGGATGAGGCCTCCTAAGTTTCAATACAACAGCCACAGCCACGTTCACTTCACCTTTGGTTTGACTGTGATGGTTATTGTTCTTGAATATTTAGATCATGTAAGAACACAGGCAGTGACAGAGTCACTGAAAAATTCATAATCTAAAAGAACACACCAAAGAACAAGGATAAATACAAGGCACACAAGTAAATGACCATGGTGATCTGCATAATTCTTAAAAAAAAGGATTCTGAGAAAGTCTTTGGTTTGGGAAGTACTCAAAAAAAAATCACATGCTGGTCTGAATAAGCAAAAAAACTCTCCTGGAAATTTTTCAAAGTATTTTTCTTTCACATTTTCAGCATTTTTTATTCCTAATCATAGAATCTAGAAACACTAGAGCAACAGCTGCCTTCTCTAGGTGTTTCTTTTTATATGCCTATCAAGATCTCCAAAAGTGTGCAGTGATGAAAAAGTGACGTTTTGATTCAAAATAAATGTCTGAAAACTCTCTGCTTATAAATACTACTAAGGTCGTTTACCCAAAAAGCAGGAAAAAAGTGGTTCACAAGCAATCAGACACTGAAGTACCAATTCAGCTGACCTGGTATTTAAAATCAATTAGATATATTGATCAAATATTACACAGGCACTGTATGAGCCTCACAGGTTTCCAGGGAAATATTCCCACAGCCACTTGACAAAAATACCCTGGAACATTTTCACAGGTCAAACAGAGTGTGAACTGAGACCTTTCTTTGTAACATTTTCAGGATTAATACAACTATTCCACAGTCAGAAATAAATTCCTAATCAGTGGCTTTCTTTTGCAACAATCACTAGAATAAGATTATTAGTGTTTGAAGAAAAAAAAAAATCCTTACAAGAAAACATCTGAGTGCATTATATGGAGAGTACGTTTTTGAAGGATTGTAAATGTGGGAATAACCAAATTTAAACTTCTTAAAAGAGGAACTGCAACCAAGTAGACATTTTAAAGTGTGACTCCTCCTAGTTAGCAGCAGTCTGAACTCTTCTCCTCTATCACCTTGTCCAAATAAAAGCTCCTTGATACTGTCAACAGCAAACTGAATTTCAAAATGTTATAAATATATTTGATAGTGTTATCAAAGTGGCTGTAGTGATAATATGCATTCAACTGTTAAACACATACCAGCTATTTATATATTTGCTTATCTATTTATAATGAAGAAAAGATATGATAAAAAGAAAAGACTGTGGAACTAACATGAGAAAGTTGTTATGTGGGGAGGCAGAGTCCTGTAACCAACAGGAGACTGAGGCAGAACAGGTGATTTGTAACAAGAATGTCAGAGGAATTAGAGGAGGCACAGCAAGAAGTCTTTGTAGTGAGAACATGCCAAAAAACAGCAGTGCAGGAAGCTTTTGTCTTCAGATCTGTCTGAAAATCTCAGTGGATTTCTTGCCTCAATATGCTCTCCTTGGGGAGGACGTGCCCATTTTCATGCTCCAGCTCAGCTCTCCTGTGCTTGCACACTTGCTACACATTTTGGAAGTCACAAAGCATTGCCTCAGCTTTCTCTCCTGCAGGACCAATATTTATGTAGCCTGTGAGAGTGTTTGTGGGCCTGGACTGAAGGAAACCAAACATGGACCTGTGCCAAAGGCCACTCATGTCAACGGGAAAGTTTCCATCTATGTTTGTGTACTTTAGGTCAGACTTTGTATGCTGAAAACATGAAAACCTCCCCTTACTGCTCCAACAGCAACATTAGGAAATGGTCACAAAGCACTAATAAGTTTTCAGTTTTCTTATTGCCATTTTGACAACCTTTACATAAATTAAAGTATTTTTTCATGCATCAGCTATTACAGCCATAAAACCTTCAACTCCATAAAGCACCCTTCCAAAATAAAAATATTTTACACAGAAAATTTCTGCAGTTTTTCAACACACAGTTTTTTAAGTAAAAAAATTTCTCCTTTGTTAACTTGAATTCTGCCATGTTGCTTGGATGGCAATTTTTTACTTTAAAAACACATAGAATAACATCATAGAAATGCATTTGTTGGACTTTTCCATTATTACAATAAAATGTTAGTTAAAGCTAAAATTATTAAAGAAAATTAAAGAAGCAAATATAAAGCAAATCAAGCATACTCCAGACATGGCTGGTTTAGACACAAACCAATGAAATATGGCAGTGTGCAGAAAGCACAGCCTGTAGAAACTGGGCATATTATGGAAAGAAAAAAAATCAGTCACCCATGCAAAATTACCCCTGTTGGCCATCTGAGAACTGACAATGAAGTCAACTGTAAAGGCAGCTGAGACCAGCAGACTTCACCCAATTAAAATATTCAGGGGATGCAGAAAAAAATAATCAATGTATATATATGCATATACAGATATTTGGCAAAACCCCATTACTCCAAATTGAGTAATTGTTTATATCTTAGCTGCCCACTTCAGTAAAGCCATGATAAAATTATTTTCTCAGTGTCTGCACACTTGTTTTGGTACACACAGATAGATTATACCAGGAAATGTGTCCTTCTGAACTGGGTAGCAAGTAAATATCTCTAATAAAAAAGGAGAAAATGCAGATTTAAAAACTCTTGTAAACTATATTTTACATGAACTTCAAAAGCCAGGAGAAGACTTATGCTTGTTCCTAACATAGGTGCATATAGCACTCTCTGTCACTGGATGTCAGGGTCGAGGGTTATGTTGAACAGTGCTGTCATATTATTAAATTTACATGACAGACTTTTATGATATCACTGTTTTTCAGAGCAGGGGAACAGATTTTTACTGGTTTCTTCCTATTTCTTTCATTAATATGCTAAAGAAGGTTGGGAAAAGATGCTGCCATGTTACTCAGACTATCTATGCCAGAAGAGTAAAATTTCAGAGGGATCAGAGCATAATCAGAGCTCACTGACTTTCCCTGGCCCTGATTCAGTACCCAGAGCTTGGTTACTTGCAACTGAGCTTCAGTGCTGTTCAACCAGAAACACCATTGGAAAATGCTGACAAAAGACAACTGCAGTGCTCATTAGCATATTTAGAGAGTTCCAAAACATTCACAGCTCTAATTCTATTTCCTTTACTTGGTTCTGTCAGCAGTCTCAAACAGAGGAATAGGTACCTGAGCTTGTATCCCAGCAAGTGCCCAAGGAGTGTGTGCTGGGTCTGTGTTCCAACTCCACCTCCTGCCCTCTCAAAGGTGCAGCTGCTGCCCTTCGAGGCTCCAGGAATGTCTGGGATGTGCTGTGGAGATTACCAGTCAGCACTGGGGCTGCTCCTTCGACTGCTTTTGAAATCTGCTTGGGGAACTGAACATTCCCAAGGGATGTAATATTTTGTCAGTGCTGCTGGCAACATCCAGAACCCAGTGGAAGACAAGGTACCTCTACTAAGATGTCATAGCAATTACTACACTAAAGCTGGAAACAAATTCAAATCCTACAAGCTCCTTCACCTACAATAACCAGGTTTTGAAGGTACAAGGTTTGCATTTAAAATTCTGAAAACCAGTGCAGCATTTGGGTCTCCTTATAAGGGAAAAGTAGTCTGCAAGATCTCATTTAGAAAAGCATTGCACAGAGAGTGAAGCTCATAAGACTGTGGCTTTGACTATTCTTTAAAAAAAAATTTGAGCTTCAAAGAAGAAACTGGAGGCACTGGAGGAGAGCCAAAAAAGTCATACTCAAGTATGGAATATATTAAAAAAAGCTGGATCTCTGATAGAACAAAAACAATATTCCTCTGGGGTTTTTTTGTTTTGGTGTTTTTTTGTTGGGTTTTTTTTAAGCATTAAGACTGCTTGGCACTGATAAACCCATCTAAACAATTGGGATAAGGATGTTTCCCATCAAAATTTGACCAGCACTTCTTAGCATATTGTCTCTTAAACATTCTTAATCCTGTTAAAAAAATGAAAACTCCTTTAAAAATAGAAATGGAAATCACAATAAAAAGGATAGAATCAATTACATTTTAAGTGTGCTATCTGGAAGGATATAATAATAAACTATTTATGACATATCCAGAAGGACATAATAATAAATTCTCCTATTTTTATTCTTATTTAATATTTCAGTCTTTCACTTTGCCCCTATAATGTTTACTTCAGAAGCAGCATTTCTTCAATCTGTAACTTTAGGATAAGCTCACTAAAAGTAGTTATTTAATAATAATTTCAATAATTATTATTTTAAGGGCCTACTTGTTTAGAGGCTTTAAGATGAAGTGTATCAACCTGAGTAGGAGTCTGACACTCCAGTGTCCTTGTGGAGCTGTCACTGTGTTATTTAGGAGCAGCACTGCTAACAGAAGCTGTGAGTCATTCAGCCTGTGATTCCACAGTGTATTTCTCTTGTTGGCAAAGCTGACTTAAGCAGTTCCTGCCACCACCTCTCTGCCTTAGCAGCTCATTTGTTCTGTTCACCTTGCCCTGAGCCCTTCATTTCAATCCTTTGTTTGTGCCAATACACAGGTTTGTCACACTCCAAGGTGAAGCAGACTGGAGAAATTACCTGTTTTAAATAGCTGTACAATCCCTCCTCACACATTTTGGCAGAGAGATTCCTAACTCAGAGGAGGGCCCTGATCAGAATAATAAAGCACCCTGCCAAACACACAAGGTGGTATTAGGGTACCTACAAGCAGGTTGGGTGAAGAACAGGAGAAAGCAGGGAACATTTTGGCCAGCTTTACCTCCAAGAGAAACATCTGTGAAACTGATCTTAGAGATTTTATCTTTGGTACAAACATCCATCCTCACAAACCCACAGTATCAAAACTGCCTTACTGGCCAAGGGCTCTTCTGTGAGCTTAAGAAATGGGTCTCAGCATACAACAGCCAGGCTGCAGTTCATGCTCACTTTCCAGAGCACAGAATCACAGCCTTAAATGGGCATCTTGCTGGCAAGAACTGTGTTTGACAGGAGGAGACAGATGGGTCCCACCAGAGGCAGGTTTGAACAGCAGTGGCAGGACTGCACAGTGGCTGAGGGCTGAGGAGTTGAGATTAAATGGGTCACTCTCCAAAGGGCTTTTGTACTGCAGAAACTTCCTACACAACTCTGAGCACCTCTCAGAGAGTCCCAGTTAAGCCTTCTGACACAACTGCCAGCTTATCCACAAAGACCTGTGATAAGGAGCTTCCCTCTTGCTCCACTGGTGTCTCAAGGTTCCAAGTGTCACAGGTCAAGAATTCAAAAAAGCTCAATTTCCACTTATATTGTTCAATAAAGTAAATGTATGTACAAAGATATTAATCTCTCTGTTTCCACCAATTACCAATCCAGATTCCAGTTAAGTACTCAAATAGAAAATTTTCTTTAGAATCTGACCTCTGTTAGTTTCTTATTCCCTCACTGTGGACTTCCCCTTTGCTTTTCTCACACAGCAGCTACATTTTAAACTAAATGCAGTCTCAAGGACAGTAACATTTCTTTCAAAACTATTGTGCTGCTTGGTTCTACAAAAATAACAAGGAATAGATGACTGAGGCTGCCAAAACAAGTGTTCATTTCTCAAAGTCATAAATGTCTGCAGAAATGTGTCCTGACACCAAGGATTGTTACAGGTATTTCAAAACCAGCTGCTTACAGTTACAGAAGAATTTCTTGACTACACCCTCAAAGATTCCCATAGTAGGAAGCAGCACTGCTTTACTCCTTAGTACAGACAAGTTCATAATATCCCAGACTATTCAAATATTCTGCACTCTACAATTAAAATGTTAAGGAACTCTAAATTAATTTCTCTGTCAGCAATTCTGGTTCAAAATACCTTGTAAGTGTAGAAAGTATCACATAGTTCTTTGTTGCACACAGTAAAGGGCATTTTGAGGGCACAGTTCCAACACATTGAGGCTCTATTACTTTCTTGGGATAGCAGGGGTAAAAGAATAAAAGGAGGAAAGGTTACCCTGAGTATTGCAATAACTTACTGGTCCTTCAGCCAGTCCTTGACAAAAGGAATGGAAAACAATTCTGTGAATGACTCATCTTTCCTCTTTGGGTTCTTGCTAAAGAAAAAGGAAAAAAACTCATATTCATTTAAATTTCAGCTGTTCAATTTGTAAATTAGTGCCTTTGAATCACTGGACACACTTAGTAGCAAAAAACATGATTTACTTACTTGTATAACCACTCAGTTAGGAAATCAGAGGCAATAAATTTGGTTCTTTTTCCCTAAAGATAGAAGATAGTTTCAAATTATTTATTACCTTTGGATTGGTCACATGTTTAAGCTAAATTGACTGGTTTTATTAAATAAAATATACAATACATTACTCTGTCTACTTTATTATTGCTACTGCCAACAGTCAGTGGCTCAGCCAAAATTTTAGAAAGTTTGTGGAATGATTTCAAGAAAAACTATGAGAAAATTCTACATATATTCTCTTGATATTTGCTGCAGTACATCTAGAACAAATATCTCTGCATGGTGCTCTAAGTGGCAATTTCATTGTGAAGAAGTTAACAGAACTCATTCATACATGAAAATATGTTGTAAATTCCTTGCCATGTTGTTTGAAGTTCTATTATCATACTCAAAATACTTCATTTCTCCCAAGACACAGAAGGAACATTGATTGAATATTGTTTCCCCTGCATGGAACCAGCGTGAAGATGTGAATACACAAGGCAGAGTATTGTATGGCTGCTCAGACCAAATCATCTGCTGGGTGGTCCAGAAAGGAAGAAAAAGCCAAAGGAATCCTTGTGTCTGTCCACAGCCACAGATATTACAGAAAATCAGGTAAAAAGTTCAAAACCTGGAGCTTCACAGTCAAACATCTGCACCTCTTGCTCCCAGTTCTCAGTCTTCACCAACAATGAGAATTTTGCAAAGTGTTTTGCAGCAGGTTGTCCTCAGGGACTTGTGCAGCCAGTACCACAACCAGCCAGTCAGAGCCTGAATTCTGATAAAGCCAGAAGGGATTAGGACCCTCCTTCTTTTAAGGATTTCCTTAAGGATTTCCTCTCCTGACAGACTGAATGTATAAATGAGTACAGGTGCTCATTCTGCTTATCACAAACCACAGTAACCATAGCATGGAGAATATAACAGAGAGCTCTGGCTGGAATAACAGAAGAGCTTGATCAGTCCCTTCAGAAGCCCTCTGACATGAGATGTGTTATGGCTGCACAGTCAGAGTGAACCCTGAAAGACACTGAGCCCCTGCAGCCCAGAGTGCTTCATCACAATAGCAGCCATTGAGCTGAGAGCAAGCTGAGCTCCCATCCCAACACTTACCCTGTCAAACAGGAGATTCAGCTGTAATTATTGCTTCTTAGGAAAACAATTCACACTGCTAAAATGCTTTTGTGAAACTGCTTAATGTCACAAAAGAGGCTGGAGTCATGATTAAAATGTAAGAAATGAAGATACTACTACCACTTGCTAAGGAAAATACAATAAACATGTAATGGAAAATCTAATACATGAAAAATTACTTTATTCAATGCATTATCCTCAGATGTGAACAGTGAGGCAGGAAAAAATGCTCTACATAGCATAATTCTTTCAGTTCCTGGTATATGTCATCGTTTGGGGGTCAGCCACAGGTGAAGTGGAACATTGTGTGAGGTGCTGACTGCCCAGGGAAGAACACAGGGGAGTCACACAGCTGGGGGGTGACAAGTGTGGAGCTGAGTGCTGGACTGCAGGGCAGGGCAGTCCTACAGGACACTCAGAAAGCTTTTCATTTTTAGAGAGTCTTACCCTTGGTAGAAATACAGTCTGACTCCAACAGAAAAAATAATTTTAAAAAGAGCTTTTAAAAGAAAAGAAAGCAGAAGAAGAGATCATCATAAAACAATTATCAGTCCTGAGCCACATCTGCCTTTATGATCTGTTTTGTGACAACCAAAGCTTTGGGGTTCAGGTAGGGCTCCATTAAGGGCTTGGCTGGGAAGAAACACTGCTCCTAATGGAATTTTCACACTTATGCTAATTCCAGATACTGTTCCAAGAAGCCAAACACCCAGAGAGACCAATACTTTCACTGCAGAGCTTTCTTTGTGTCACTTTAGATGTTAAATTGACCAATCTTGACTTGCACAGAATCTGTAAGCAAACAGCAGAGTCTGATCATCACTGCACAGCTATTCTCAATCACAGCATGAAACTGGGTCCCATTACTTAGTGAATTATTTCAGAGAATAAATTCTACACTTGGACAACAAAATTCAATTTAGTCTAGCAGTTGTAATTTAATCTGTTTTAAGTAAATTGCTTTTCCTTTGCAATGGAAAAAAAAGATCAGAACAGGGTTGTCAAAACAGCCATCACCAAAGGAATCAAATTCATCTTGTTTTATCCTTGTTAGAGGCAGTGAACTTAGCAGAGAGGAATTCAATCGAGCTGAATATTTTTTTATTTTATTTTCTTTGCCAGGAAACAGTTTATTTTGCTAGTGAATTAAATCATTAGTTGCACAGCAGTCAACATTTATAAAGGGAAAAAATTACATGAATTGACCTGCCTTTGACACATTCCTCCTATGCTGCATGAATCCAGATAAAAAACAGGAAATATCTGTACAATGTGCATTGTTAACCTGCAGATGTGTTTATAAACTGTTTATATTGAGAATTCATTTTCCATTTTCAGTTTAAATATGATGTGCTTTTTAATAATCATGAAAATATACTGGTGATCAGAAGATGGCAGAGTCATTAGGAAACCTTCTTCCATTCCCTTTCCCTGATCTATCATATTTTTAAATATAATATATTCCATTACAGAGCCTGATCCAGCCTCCTCTTTGTTGATAGCTAACTAGAAAGAAAAGTCAGAGTTATGCTAATAAAAACATTTATACATTGTTCAGTTTTAATGCTAAAAAATGAATGCATTAGTCAGTTCTCATGAGAGAAAAGATTTAAGAAAATAGTCTTTCCCCTGTAGGCATTTGACAACAGATGGGATAAAACACAGGAGAACTTATGGTAGGAAAAAGAAATCAGTGAGGGAATACACTGAGCAACCTAATAGGTTTCTTTCATCTCTAATTTAAAAATAAGGCTTCTGGAGACTGTTCTCATATTTCTGTCAGTTTGAAGTCTGCACCTCTATCTAGCAGCTGGTGGTTTTTCTAGGCTTCAGCTTTTCAGTTTCTTGTATGAATCACATAATGCAAGAGAGCCTATTTTAAATTAAATGTGTAAATTGTTATGTTTCTTTATCACCCGCCAAAAAAGATCTTTCCTACACAAATCCTTGCTTCCAGCATAATCATTTCCCTTTCCTGACTTTCCCACATGGTTGTACAATTCTTCCTCTCCACACATGGATGCACCTTCTCTGGTCTCTTCCTTGAATTCCTCTGTTGGCCCCATGATCTGATCTTCCTTAACACTATTTTAATTGCTCAAAACCTCTCCTATTTACCTTTTCCTTCTCTTCTCATTCATCTTAAATTCCCTTCAAAACATGAAAACTTTTAGCCCCTCTCATCAAAATCCCATTCTTCACTCTCTCTCAGCATTCCCTCTCTCTTCTCCCAGCTCATTCAACATTGATTGGAGTCAGTTTGAGTATTCCTCCCTTCCTTCCAGTGCTTCTTTCATTTATCTTCTACTGGTTTATTCCACACAACTGCCCTTTACAGGCTTTAATGGCTCATGTCTAGCCAGAATTCAAACCCAGTGTTCTTTTCTCATCCTTCATGATTTCAGTTAGCTTAATCACAATTAATCTTGTTCATGTCTTGTTGTCTCATGAATTCCATGAATCTTTTGAATCTTTGTTGTCCTCTTTTTTTTGGAAGCTGTGTTCCAATGTGTTTATCACAAGATCTTTTCTCCCTGTTCCTGTTTGCTCTGGGCTTTTTTAGGATCTTTTGATCCTAAAGTTCAGTTCAAGTTATTTCATTAGCCATTTTAACACAAATTACAGCAAGTTGGGTGTTTTCCCCTCCAAATCCATATGGAACAACACATTTCTTACCAAACAAAAGCATAACTAGAAATCACATATTTATGTCAGATAAGGAAACAGAATGTCCAAGTACAAGCACCTGGACAGCAAAGGGAAAGAACACAAATATTCAATTATATGGCAAGCATGAAGAGCTATTGTTTCCCTAGTTATTGTTCAAAAGGAAGAAGAAATGAGGTCACAGTGGAAAACTATCACCTGACATCACCTTGCTTTCCTAAGCTTGGTTCCCCAGTAGCAGGGCATCTCTTCACATAAGTGTGTTTTCTATAAGCTGAACTCATTCTTATCAAGTTTCTATACATTAGAAAATAAATTATTGTAGCAGTTTTCTGCAGCAGATTAGAAATACACAAGGTAACCTTAGATTTATTCTGAGTTTAAACTGGAAATATTTCTAAGAATTCTAATACTTTAAAAAATCTCTGTATGTAAGTTTTATTGCCTTCAGAAATAGCTAACATCTATTTTAAACCATGTATTTTAAACCAGTTGTAAGACATGCCTTTCTCCTAAAGGATATATGCTTCAAAAAAAATAGAATCAATATAGATTTTATTAAAAGTGTGATGAATAATATATGTGTTCAATCTGTTCTTGGGCAAGTAATGTAAATGTGATGGCAGGAATGACAGACAGAGGTGTCAGGTAAATGAACCATTTTCCTATTTCACCTGTATTCATCACAGATTATAAATATATATCCACACCTGCAAATCAATCAGTTTATAGACACAGAAATATTGGGAAGACTGAGAAAATTTTAAAATAACTGGTATTAAATGTACAGGTTTGGATCTGAAATTCAAATTGCCATGGTTTGAAAAAACAGCAGAAATGATGGAAGACCCCCCAGCTCCCAGTACCTAAGGTATTGCTGGGGCCCTGCTAGGCTGCAGTGATAACATGAGCTTTATTTTGCACCAGTTCTAGTGGGTTTTTAAGCATTCCCTAAAGACAATGAGGAATTTCTCTCTAGACATACACTGAAAACAAATCTATAAAAAAACATGTAGCAAACAATTATTTTTCAAACCTACATTTCTCTAAGCTCACTCATGCTGGATACCCTGTCTTCCATATAAATGGAATTTACAGAGAAAAACAAGCTCAATAGAAATTTTATCTCTATTATTATGCCAGATCAGCAAAAATAATTGAGTCATGAAGTAAAATTCAAGTCCTGTACATCACCCTCAAGTGAGTGAAATTTATTAATGTGAAAGGAAGCCTGTTCCTCTAAAGCACAACACTATTCAGGCTAGAACAAATGGATATTTAAGGAGAGAGCTAGAGATTGTCATAATGATCAAGTTCATGTAGAATGTAATCTGGTCTGAATTACTGGAGAATATAACATTTTAAACCAGATCTAAACCAACCCATGATATATAAAATTATTGTGGTTGGTTTTCTTGCAAAAGACCAAATTTTAAAAAATACTGCCTGTGAAATAAAAGGCTGTAACTTCCTGCCAGTGATTTGAAATGAAAGCTACAAACTAACCTCAAAACACTTCTCCTTCTCAGCTTCATGCAGAAGTGCAGCCAGTCCAGGTAAGAGCACAGGGAATATGTAAAACTCCAAGTATTCTTGAGGAGAACCTGAGCAGAACAGGACAGCCTTCACTTACAGCAAAGCACTTGGATCTCACAAAAAGACAACTTTAGATATCACAAAGTCAGTACCAGTCAATTTGTCAATACCATCACAGCTTGGACTAAGCAGATTCACTCCTTTCAGGTGCAGTCACTGATCTGTCTTCACTTCTCCTCAGCCAAGACAACAAACTTGAGGAGATTTCAAACTAAGGTGCACCAACACTGCAAACTCAGTGTGCCTCAGAGATGTCAGATTTAGTTTTAAGTGGATAAACTCAGACACCAGAAGCAGTTTAGTCACAGAAGTGAAAAGCTCTGTGAACTAATTTCCCCTGACAGGAAGAAATTAGCCTGTGCTGAACTCAGTGCTGCTGCAGTTAGACCACTTTGGTATCTCATGCCCTTTACAATCTGCATTAGCAGAGTTACTCATGAAACTGAATTTCTAGACAGAGGAAAAACCAAAGGTTATATTTTAGTGGTGTTGTGATGTGTCATAATTCCTTCATACTTGCCAGGTCCTTCAAAATTTGAACATGACTCCATATATCCAATTTTTCCCCTCTCAGAGGGCTGTCTGGGTTGGCACCTCTCTCCACTCAGGAAGTATTCAGGTTTTGGTGTGATCAGTAAAGATTAAGTCATAGGAGTGTTCTCTTCTGGCCACACAGCTGAAACACTGAATTTATTCTTGGCTTTATACCTTTAATTGGTTCATATACTGCCAGAAAATGCTCCTAATTGGAAGGACACTATTTATATAAAAGCCAAGGGTAACACTGCTTCTGACTTGCACCAGGAATTCCTAATGAGCAAGAATTAATGGAAGAGAAGACAAAATGAAAGGCTAAAATGCATAATAAAAACACTGCTGCTTGGTAAATTTATTATGAAGTATAGGAATTGATAAAAGTAGAAGAATAAAAGTTCAGAGCTATTTCCTTTCTAACTTGTAATCAGATGGGTAAAGACAGTATTTTGACAGCAGTTTTCAAATTCAGTTTTCTACTCAGTCTATTGATCCTAGTTTTGCATTATTAAATCAGAGGAAGAAATGCCTGCCATTTCTGATTTAAGTGGCTAAATTAAAAGTCATTCAGAAGAGCACAGACCTGCCTTAGCTAGTGAATGCTATTGGTTTGTCATGCACAATTTGAGATTCCTTCCATTGACCAAGTGGCCAGGCTGGCTCCCTGTTTTCAGAGCAGGGGCCTAACCATGCAAATTCCACACAAGCAAAGGTGTTGTAGTTGTTAACACTCTAAATTAAATAACTCTTGCCATATGCAAGGAAAAGAATCACAGCAGGGCTCAGGATAACATATTCCTACTTACATTTCTTTGGATCAGGGGGTTCTCCAGAGGGGACTGCCTCAAGTATGGGAAGCTGATATTGGGCTGCAGGGGCAGAAAAAAGTTGTTCCATAGGTAATGGCTGGAACATTCCTGCTTCCAAAGGCACCTGTTCAAAATAAATATACCCTGTCTAAATACCCCAACAGACTGGACAAATTAGACAAACCAATTCAACAGGAAAAAATTATAAGGCCGTTAAAAAATTACAGAATTATAATTTCTAATTCAAATACTGTATTATTTATGTATTTTCTGAATACCTGGAAATACATAATTACACTTTAAAAACTTCTGCAGTTTCCAGCACAGTAAAATCATACAAACCTAACAGAAAGTATATGTATCCTTTAAAGAGAATATGATGAGATATCACAATTTAAAAAATATTTTATCCATCATAAGAAATAGTAATTATTTGGCAATTAAAATTAGTAGCATTTTCTGAAAAAGTATTTTCCACTCAGAAGCTTAAATATCTCTTTCATATTGTTCAGAAGTCCTGACCTTTTAAAGAAAAGAAACTTTTCTTGTAATAAAGCACAGAGAAATTCAGAGCAGATGCAAATCCTAATCTGAAGTTTCCTCATACAGAAACAATTATTGATACCACGAAAAAAGACAACCCCCAATTTTATGTAAGGTTCTTACGAGTGCAGAACTGTTAGAGCAGAACACTTCCAACAGCCTCTGTTCCAGAAAGGCACACACATCCTTTTATCCCTGAGAATGCACCACTTACAGTTTGCTATGAAAAAATGCCATGAAAACTCCCTCATCTGAACAGTTTCACTTTCAAATTGAGTTGGACTGAAAGAGGTGGTGGGACGAGGCCACCACACTTGTAACACACTCGTGCCAGTGAGCAAACTCAGGATGTTTCATTACACTGATTTCAGAGGCCACATCCAAGTGACCCATCCCAAAGTCAAAGTGGGCTCCTCCTCAGGTCCTTGCTCCTCTCTGTTCCAGTACTGGCTCTGCTTTACACCACCCACAGGGGATCCCTGCACACTTGAGCCCTGCCCACAGAGCATCAAAGACACCGAGAGGCACAAACCAAACACAGCTGGCCGTCTCATTTTAGGATAGCATTACCCACGTTGCTTTAAATACAGGCAATTATTTGGAATATTACATTTGTTGGTTCAAAGAATCTGTTTGAAAAATAATAGCTTTGTTTTTGTTTTATGAATGTGTCTACCCTGTGGGTACCTAATTTTCCCATTAAGTTGTTTAAAATACTTTAAATCCAGCTCTATGCAGATTTTTTACTTGAACTGTACTCACTGATCCTTGTTTTGATTCAGGATCTTGTTTTGATTGAGGAATATCTGAAAATTGAGGCTGTTTTGCTTCATGCTCTAAAAGTTTAAAAAAAATGCAACGTTTAACAGGAGACTTTAACAAATATTTATTTTCCTCCTAAACAAACATTATTTTAAAAGGTACTTATTTAGGTTTGAGTGAGGAAAAGTTAGTATGCAATAAATATTTGTTTAACATGAAATCTAACATTTTAAAACAAGCAAGATCTTTAGAGTCTCTTGTCATGTCCCCTCTTGAGGTTTAAGTCAAGTGCAAGGTTCTCACTGACAAAAGAACCCTTTAATGGGAAAAATGTTTTTTAAACAAAAAATAATTCAAAGTATTTCAACACAAATAAAATGCACATGCTTGCACAGAATTAACCATTGTTTTTACTAGTAGACAATACTGCTTTTCATAGTGGATTCCTCTATGAGCAATTAAATCCCACAGACATTGCTAAGTATTCCTTAAAAAAAACCCAAATAAACCTACACAAACAAAGAAAAGGATGAACTAAAAGCAGTGCATGACCCTCAAGGATTACCAAGTGACTCGGGATAGGAAAAACAAAGGACCAAGACAAGAGACTTGCTGTGAGAACCCAGGGAGCCCTCAGTGCAGAGCCCTGCAGGTTGTGTTCCACCGGCAGTCCGGTGTCTCGGGTTAGGATAATCAGCCTCGTCCTGCCCTGCAAATGGCCACTGAATGCAGAGGGACTGCTCGAGGCAGCACGAAGTACTAAATGAAGAGAACCTCTCTGGGGAACTGCAGAACTGCAGTGCTGCTCTCCCGGCTTCCCAGTCTGCCTCAGAGTTCTCAGACTGTGGGAGAAGACGAGGAGTTTTGCTATTAGGACGGGGCTGCGGTAACAGATGTTCTGTATTCCTTTAACTTTGGTACCAGCGATGACACCGTGGCCTGTGTGCTCTGCCGAGCAGCACCTATCTAACTCCGGTACCGGACAGCCCTCACAGCACTCGGGGCGGACCGGAGGCCGGGGCTCGCTCGCACCGGGCTGGGCTCGCAGAAACACACACAGAGGACGTGTCTGTCGGGAAGTTACGACAATAAAACCAACATAACGCCCAGGAGCAGAAACTCTCGCGGCCGTGGTGTCGGTGGGGTACAGGGCGGCTCCGGGCACTCTGAGGGGCGGGCACAGCCCGCGCCCCGGCCCGCAGCGGCGCTGAGGAGAGCGGGCCGCCCCGAGAGCGGGGCTGGCCGGGCAGCGGGGAGGGGCGGCCTGAAGGGCCCCGAGAGCTCCAGGAAGGCACCGCAGGGCCGTGCTGGGGGGGCTCGGAGCGGAGCCGGGGCTGGGGCNGGTGGGGCACGGTCCGGGCGGCGGCAGCGCGGCCCCGCGGGCGGCCCGGGAGAGCGGGGGGTGCCGGACGCGTGCTCGTCGGAGGGAGGGACAGGGAGCCGTGGTGACACCGTGGGCTTTGGTTCCTAAAAACCCAGCGGGAACGACCGAGCTCGCCTGCAGGCGGGCACCAGAGGCGTCTGTTGTAATCACTTAGTTGGCGTCAGTGTCCTGAGAAAAGGAATGGAGAGCAGAGATAAGGAATCAGAGATAGAAGCGAACTTATGGTAATAATTCAGGTGCCTTGGAAGGATCTCGTAATGCTGACTGGGCAAACAAGTGGTGTGAAGTTCACAGGTATCTGGAAAACCACTCTAATTATATTTGTATATATACATACAGATTCGTTTTGCCATTTGAGAAATTATTTCTAGAGGATAGGTGTTTCTGTGATAACGTTATCCTCTGCAGCAGTGAATCAAATAGAAAGTTGCAAACTATCTAGGACAAGGTACACTAAACAGCATGATAAAAATAATCACCCCAGCAGACAGTATTTTCTGTATGTTATGGTTCCCCATCGTGGAAAGCAGACTGAAATTGGAGTGTTGGGGACAGTGGGAGATAAGGAATGGTCTCAGTAAAGGAAGACCAAATAGATGAGGACTTGCATCATCTCTTTGAAGCAGTTCACTAACATCTTCATTTCCTTTTTTAGAATGATAATAAAGAAAAAGAGAAAAGAAATTCATGAGGAGCCTGTACAGAAAAAGAAAAAGGTGAAGACTGTTGTTAAAATTGAGGAAGATGTTCAGACTGTCATTAAAACTGAGGACAATGGCCATCTCAAGAAAAAAACGAAGACAAGGAAAAAGGCACATCTAAAGGATGAATGTTTACACAAATTGCAACCAAAGAATAATAAGAAAAACAAGAAGAAGAAAGTTGGCTCTGAATTACTCAGAGAAGCTCATTTAGAAAGCTTTGTGAATATAAAAGGTCATCTGGATTTACAGCTTCAGGAAGAATCAGAGGAGCAAATTAAAATACTCAAAAAGAAGAAAAAAAAGGTCCAGTGCCATTTCTCCTTGGAGGATAATGAGAGTAGTGACGTGGAGCTTTCAAATCATCACACAGATGGTGCTAAGAAAAATAAATTATCTTTAAAAAAAAAGAGGAAGAATACTGCTTTGAATTTGGAATTGGATGGTGAGGTAACAAAGAAAAAAAAGAAGAAAAGCAGTTTTTCATTAGAGGACATCCAGGACAGTGAACAAAAGCAATATGCAAAAGTTTCTAAAAACATCCACAAATATCTTTCACAAGAAGCAGCTTTTATGGGTGAAGACTGTGACACAGGTAATGCCCAGAATGGTGGGGAGAGTTGTGTGAGAATAAAGAAGAAGAAGAAAAAGAAAGATAAGTTTGACTGCTTTTTACCACTGGCAGATAATCAGGTCAGCATACAACAAGTTCCTGGTAGCCCCACTGCATTTAGTGACTTCAGAAAAAGGAAGAAACATAATTCCTGGGAATTGACTTTGACAAGCAGAGAGGAAGAGGACAAAGTTAAGAACTTTGGGAGTATCAAAGAGAGGAAGAAGAAGAAGAAAAGAAACAAAGATATTTCTTCCTTAGCCTGTGAAGATGAGCAATACTGCAGTTACAGCATTCCTGATAAGCATCTCCCAGCACAGCAAGAAGTTGAGCTTGAGGAAGAAGAGCTGTCTGGGAAAAAAAGGAGGAAGAATTTGAAGGATTATAATGAAGTCAGCAAGAAGAAAAAAAAAAAGAAGATTAAAATGAAGGAGAAGGGAACAACATATTCAGAAGTTTCTTTAAGCAATGACAGTGCCTGTAAAAGCCAAAAAGTACTACTAGAAAGCAATAAAAAGAGCAAAGAGAGTGAAATGGAGCAGGCTCAGCGTGTTGATGGGGCGTTATGCAACAGTAATCCTGTGCTCTGTGACAGAAAAAGGAAAAAAGTACCACCAGAGGACTTTGCTGAAGAGCCAGATTCAAAAGCAAATATAAAAAAGATCAAGCCAGAATTGCCATGCAACGAGCCACTGGTAAGTTGTGGAGAGGAGGGGCAGCTTTGCAGCCTTGGCTGAGCTTTCAGGCAGTTTGCTGCTTTGCAGGCTGTGCCTGACTGGGGTCAGCCAGGGTGTTAAGGGGCAGGATTTGCTGCTCTGTTTCAGCAGTTCACAGAATACTCTGAGCTGCAAGGGACCCACAAGGACGGTGGAGTCCAGCTCTTGAATGAAGGGCCCCTAGAGGATCAAAGGCACAGCCTTGGCCCTCAGCTGAGCTAGGGCACGGGGGAAGTGTGGATGCCTCCTGCTGGAATCACCAGTTTCACGTGGGAAATGTAAATACTACAACTAGCAGCAGGTACTGGCCCAGAAGGACAATGGGTTTGTACAGTCAAAAATGTTCAGTTGCTCTTAGCAAAGTGGCAACACTCTCCACAAAACAGGAGTTCAGTAAATACCGTGTCATCTACCCTGAGCAGGTGGCAGCCCTGGCAGCATCTAACTGTGTGTGTTACACTTTCCTCAAGCTGTGCTGCTCTTAGTGCTGGAGTCAGGTAGTGTTAGAAACAAAGGGGAAAGTTAGCCAAAACCTGTTGACTGATTGTGACAAAACTTCAGAGAAGATCCTGGGAATCCTAAGTGTAGACTGGGCCAAGAGCATTGAAGTATAAATTCTGATAGAAAAATACTAAAGACCTAAACACCCAGTTTTGATTAAAATCTATGCAAGAACATAAATAGATGTGTAAATTGTAACTGAGGGTAACTGGGATTGTATCAAGACTGACTGTTCAGGAAATCCCATCCCAGTCTTGCAGTACTGCCATTTCTGAGGTAAAATGAACATGAGGAGGAACTGATGAAATATTTGAAATACGGATGGTTTTTCTTCATCTGTTCAGAGTCATGTTTTAAAGCTAAGGCTGCCACAAGTTAGTACCTGTATGCCCAACTTCTGTTATCATTGGGAATTAAGCTGTGAGATGCTCAGAAAATCAATAGGTATCTATCTATTTTTAGCTGCTTAAACTTAACTTTGAAAACAGCACATTGCAAGTCATTAGGAAATTGGTTTTATTTCTGTAGGTAATGGGAAGCTGCACTCCAGTTGCTTTTTATCAAGGATTTTGAATGCTTGGCTTATTTAAATGTCAAACACCAGTTAGGAAGGTTTCATTGAAGACTTTTGTAAACTCAGGGTAGAGCAGGCCATAATGTGAGCTGCTGCTCCAGCTCACTTCATGGTGTGCTTTGCTTTGTCCTGCACTCAGATGCAGTTTCCCCAAGTTCTGTGGAAACCTGGCAGCTGTCTGGTGTCTATTGCTAATAATTAAATATGGATTCATGTGGAGACCCAGATAGAAGCTTTTTTCACGGGCTGGTGAGGGGAGTGTGTATGTTTATCAGCCATGAGGTGAGCAGATGTTTGGGCTTTCAACTTGGATTTGTCCTTCTGACCTTTCAAAAGTACAAGGTGGTTTTATTGCTGGATATATTTTCTAATTAAATTGACATTGCTTTTTTGAGATGGTTGGCCATTATTTGGATTCTTGCAGCTGCTGACATTGTGTAGAGGCAAGATAAGCCCTACAGTGACATGTAAACTTGCATGGCCAGTTAAAAGGGGAGCCACAGCAAATACCTTGCAAACTGTTGAGAAGAAGGGAATAGGGTGATGCTTGTTTGGTTCCTCATTCCCACAAGCAGCTCCTTTAATAATAAAAAACTACTTAAGAGAAAATGTGAAGATGGAGAAGTTTGGGTTAATCAGTTCTAGCGAGTTCTAGTTCCTGCCAGGCCAAAAGACACTGTACTTGTAAATGGTTGATAATGTGGTCCTGCATTAACTGTGCCACAGTCCTGAGACATTTTAATCTACAGCATATCACACACTCTGCATGCATGAAAAATCCTCTGTTGGGCTTGTCCTGCAAGCAGAAGAGAAAATTTTAAAGACAGTGTGGAGTGATACCCACTTCATGTCCGTGATGGGTGTTTTTCTCACTGGATGCCGCTGCAGTCAGCTTGGGCAGAGTGAGGAGGAGTGAGGACTCGCTTACTGCTTTGATGTTGTTTGCCAGCAGACACCATAACCCTACCACATGTGAACATGCTCCTTTTCCATGAAGTTGGAGGAGGCTTGGCACACTCCCCAGGGGTAGTTTTTTCCACTCAGCAGCCCTCAGCAGGTCAGCACCGTGCTGGGAATTAGCAGGGCTGGGGGTGATCCCTCCTTCGGGCTGAAAAAAAAAATACACTGCAGTTGTTTGCAGAATCCTGTCAGGACAGTTTTCCTGCTTGTTTTAATCGATCTGAAAAGACAGTACTAGGCCATCTAGAAGTAAATTGGGGGTTGGTTTTGGTTTCTTCTTTTCCAAGAGCATGAGCTCTCCTTCCTGCAGCCAGTGTTCTCACATTTTTAATGGTGCATGTAGTTGTGTGTGTGAAAGCAGTGTCTAAAAGATAGCTTTGGAAAATGAGGTAAATCACTGGTGGCTTTTAATATAACTAAAGCCTCAAAAAAGTAACAGCAGGTTCTGCTGACAGAAGTATGTTACAAATCTTTTCCTTGGCGTTTCCCTGGCTGTTTCATGCTTGGTTTATTATGTTGGCTTTATCAATAGATCTTCCCTTTGGCCACTTTTTCCAGGCTGGGCTAAAGCTTATGGCTCTCATTTACCACTCTCCAGGGCTTATTACTTACCCTGTTATACTGAATGCCCAAAAACCTTATCCTAATGGCAATTTTGGAAAAGAAAGGCTGGGGGCAGTGGTCCAGGCACAGCAATCACTGGGAGCAAAAGCTGCTGAAGGGCTGCACTTGGTGCAGGTGTGATCAGTACCTGGTTGTGTGTGGACTCTGCTATGGATTCACCTCCTGCCCCCCAGCCCCTCCATTCCTTCTGGAGCTGCTCTGTCTCTTCCATCAGCTCCCTGCTCTCAGATGGGCAGTGATGTGCTGTTTGCTGCCATTGTAGGAGACACTTCGTGTCTGTGTCCTGCCTCTCCCTGTGCTGCTTCCAGACTGGCAGCTCCTTGGCACCATCATCATCCACGAGGGAGCACAGTGCAGCTGCCTCTTGATTGGGTTTTGTTTGTTTGTTTGTTTCAGAGAGACCTTTATTTGTTTTACTTCTAATTATTTTTTAACTTTAAATCTCTCTGTTCCTTTCTTCTAGTATAAATTTAAACTTTTACAGAATGGTTTAATTTGCAATTACTCTGCCTGCAGACATTACTCTGTGTGCCAGTGTTGTTGGCAGGTCCCTTTTAATGTGTGAATCTAAAAATCATTTATCTTGATTAAAAGAAAAAAAATCTCTGTGAGGTTTCTCAGGAATACACAGATTTAATTGGCATTTTCATCTTAGATCTATTTCTTCTTGCCCCAGAATAGTACTACTGATTGCTTGGTGTTTTAACTACTTTTGTGGTAAGAGCTGTGTAAATTCTAATTAACCAGAATGGATAAAAATAATCATACAAGCTTTTTCCTGTTTTACAGGAACATCTAGATGGTGTAATTATTGTGCAGGAAAAGAAAGGAAACTGTGATGAAATGAGCATAGACAAGGTATGCTTTGTCTTAACTGGGTAAGATCTAAAGCAAGTCAGCATTTAACATGTGCATAGGAATTGATACAAAAAAGCTGCTTTGTTGCTTTTCTATGCCTAGATTTCCCTAAATAAAGCTCTGCTTAAAATGTGCTTTACCTGTGGGTTAAGTCCAAAATGTACAGCTCCAGTCAGTGTCAGAACTAAGTAACTTATTAAATTCACATTTCTTTGCCTCTCATCAATGTTGGCAGTTTCAGCGTGGCTGTTGCCTGCAGTTAGAAAATTAAACAGTAAAACACTCATTTAAAATACCACTAAAAAATCACAGTTGTGTTGAGTGTGTGAAAGGGTCCCACGCAACTTTTAATTATCCTCGCAAAATTCTGAAGATAATTCATTATTCCATTCCTCTCTGGTTATTTCATTGAGAATTAATTGTCATTTAACACACAGGGCACAGTGTCTTATGCTGCATGTGTGATTTTTCTGCACACTAGGTGAGGCGGCAGGCTCTGCAGGAGGAAATCGATAGAGAATCTGGCAAAACCAAGGCTTTCAGTTCCAAAGTGGGACAGGTAATGTATGAGTTTAGACCTCAGCCTGATGGAAATACTGAGTCCCAGGGCAAGTTCCTGTAAAAAACACCGTGCTCTTTTTGTGTGTGGCTCAGGTACAGCAGTGTTCCTTCGGACTGCAGATTTAAGGTCATGCTATAGAAGTTGGTACAGTGCCAAGAGTCTGAGAGCTGAGCAGTGAACTCCTTGGCATTGTACAGAGCTCTAATTGCCATCATCAGTCCTCAAAAGCAACATTTTCTCTGGTTCCTCTGGAGAGTGAGCCATCAAAAATTGCTACAGAAGCATTTTCTGCTTACTGTGAAATACAAGTAATTTTTGGGCTATGGATGCAGCAGTCACTGAAGTGTATCTGATTTCTTACCTGCAAGACTCTGCACACATTCAGCAACAGGGACACACATGGAAAGGTAAAGGGGGTGACAACTGTTATCACACCTGTGTGATATTTAGATCAGTCCTCTCATGGCTTCTACATCTTTGCTCCACCTCTTTGAAAGATAATTCCTGATTGTTTGCTTTTGCATCCTACTCAGCCAGATTCACAGCAAGGTAGTGGAAATTTGCAGTAGTGTTTAGCCAGGGGTAAGAATATTGAGGTGAAGAGAAAGCTTTGCTAGCAAGTCAGGCTGCTGTTGTTTTGCAGGACTGCCAGAATGCCTAGAAAGCTGCAATATGCCTCAAACAAATGCCAGAAACAACTTCGGTAGATCTAACATAGTGGGAGGGAGTCTGTGCAGCTCTGGAACTGCAACTGTCTAATAGTCTCTGTAGTCATTGAGAAAAATGACATCCTTGGCAGGAGATCTCAGTTCTTTGGCACTGATCTGTCTCTGTTTAGTACTATGCAGAAGAATAGAAGCTGTGAAAACTAATTCATCAGCAGCACAAAGAGTGAGCTGGAAGTGCTTCAGCAAAAGCTGTGTGTAGTGCCTGCCAGCAGCTCACTTTAAAAACAGTTTTGACAAGCCATAATTATATTTGCATCTGTGCAGATGTCTCCCATGGCAAAGGGAGGGCTTACATTTATTTATCTGTGGCTTGTGTGTCTCTGGGTGTGTGCATGTATCAGTGTCACAGCCTGGGCTTGTACAGCAACCTGCCTTTGTGCAGGGTCAAAAGACTGAAGTAGAGTGGGTAGTTTTCTTCCAGTGCCAGGTGTTCTGGCCTGTGGTAGTGAATGATACTCCAGCCTTGCATTTTTTTACCTTAGCCTGCCTGCAGTTGTGTAGTGTGCTGTCATGTTGGCTGTCTACTGGAGAATGACTGTTTCATGCAACTACAATGTTCTGTTGGAAGGATTTCAGGCTGACACAAACATACCACTGAATTCACTTTTTTTTCCTTTCATGTAGCCAGTTTAGTCTATTTAATTAATAATTCAGACATTCTGCCATTTAGTATCATGCCCAATTTCAAAGAAAAAATTGTGAGTAGAAATCCTGCCATACATATTTATAAATGACTGCATAGCTGTAGCCTGTTCTTAGGTAAGCCAGAAGTTCATGAACTTTGTAAATCCTAGGGTGTATCTGGGGTTTTCCACAAACAACTTAAATCTCATTTTAGCTGGACATTGCCTCCTCAGAAAGGAGCCAGAATCTGCAGACAGAAGAAAAATCCTGAAGGGGTGAACTAGTTCAGAGAATACACTTAAGTGCAAATACAGTAAATACAAAGAACACAGCAAACTGCTGTGAGGGAGAGGAGGCTTTAAGAGAACGAGACTCAGTCCTGTTGGATAGGGGAGGCCCTCTGGTTTTCCACCCTTGCAATATTTAGTTGTAATTAGTGGGATGAGAATGCAAGAGCTCATAAGCCAGATTGAACACTGTGTCCACAACTAACAAAACAAAACACTGCTGAAAGCAGCAGCTCCCTAACGAGGCAGTGGGAGAATGAAAAGATAACCCTGCAGAGTGACAGTGAAAGAGGATTAAGTCTGACAGTTTTCTTAGAATAAGAGATGCTGTCTGGCTCTTGGAGCTGGGTAAAGAGAGAGCAGAAAGCCAAGATTGCTGAGGACAGAGGGAGAGGAGATTCTCAAAGCGCATTAACCCCTGTGCCAGGTTAAATGGCCTGAAATGCTACTGAAGCTGCACTCAGGCAGAGCCAGTCAGTCCTTCACCAAATCCTTCAAAGGTACTGCCCATGGAGTAACAGCTGCTGTGATTTTTGTAGCTGGTTCTGTTCTTATGGTACACAGCCAGAAATTGGCTTCTTTGGTCTTGGTATTTCTTAATTTTAGTGTTAACTTTGTTTTGCCTCACAGGATGTGAAGCTTGGACAGTGGAGTACAGCTACTTTTAAAAGTTCTGAGGAAGAAATGAAGTTTTTTAGACTGATGGGTGGCTTTAAAAAGGGTTCTGTGCCTATCCAGCATCCCTCAGTAACTACACACAAACCAAGCATGGCTCTGAACAAGGAAGGGGAGGAGAAGTTACAGCAGGCTCTGAAGATGGAGTTTGATAAAGCAATGGACTTGAAGCAACATAGAGGAATTGGTCTTGGATTTCAGCCTACTGCCAGCAAAAGAGTATACATAGACAAATACACATCTAGATCTATAAAATTTGAAGATTAAAACTCTGAAGTAATGGAAAGAGGGACATTTCTTTTTACCTTCCACATCTTTTTACTTGAAAGAAAATAACAAAAGGCTGAAGAAATTTCATTTTTGAGGTACTTGAAGTACAAGTTTTCAACTGCATATACCAGTGGAGCTGGGTCCTCACTTCATTTAAACAGTAAGTTTTTGAAACCTTTACCATGTTTGTTCTACAAGGCAAGAGAGAGCCTCCTTCACAGACTGAAGATATGTGCCATGCCTGCAATTAGTTGAAATGCAGTAATTTTTTTAAATGCTGATTTAATAAACTTTTATCTATATCTTAAGTGATTCAAAAGAATTTTTATTTTTCTGTAAAGTCTTTACATTTTTTACACTCAGTGAGTGGTACAAAGTGATGGTGCTTTAATGATGCTTTACTTTGAAGACACACTAGTGGTGTTCCCTTAGATTTGATGGGGGCAGACTTTTCACTCAGAAAGTAATTCTTAAAAATCTAACATCTTAATAGTAATAGATAGCACTGAACATCCTCTGTATTTGAACTATGCTCTGGCAGTTGGATTTGCAATCAGCAGCTGTTACCTGAAAATGAAAGAATAAGCATTTTGGAGAGCAGCACCCACAGAACTATTACATTTTTTGTCTTTTAAGACAGCCTCACTTTCCACAATTGTTTTCTGCAATGGACTATTCCACCTGAAAGCATCTGCTGGAAAACACACTTAACAAAACAGCATTTGGGTCTGATGCATTTTGGGCAACTCTTGGGAGGAGTTGAAAATGATGCAGAGGCTCCATCTTAAGGGTTTGCCATGAATCCCTTGCCTCACCTGGGCAGAGGTCTTCCTGCAGGGTCTAAGCTTTCTTTGAGAAGACCATCTCCTTTAAAGTGTCATTTAAAACCACCACTACCTCAAGGTGAGGCTGTTTTGCATCAGTGCTCTCAGAGTTCAGCACCAGCTTCCACCAGCCTTTCTGGGCTTTGGTCTTGTCACTAAAATTCAGAGCTTTCTGCCTGTCCTTGAGCTATTTTTGCACTAATAAATAGTAAAACACCCAAAAACATTTCTCATGGCAGTCTTGCATCAATAAAGAAACCAAAGTTACACTGCTCAAAAGACAAGAAATTGGTGCCTGCATGGGGAGGAGGGCTGGTTGGGCCCTTCCTAGGCCTGCTGTGAGTTTCATTTCCCAGAGTCTGAGCACTACACTGGTCCCCAGAGGGCTTCTGCCACACCACAGCTGCTCACTGTGACCAGTTGGCACTTCAGAGAGCTCCCAGTTCAATCTGCTCACCCAGTTCATGGTTTATGCTTCCAAGGCCAGCAGGGACAATCATCCCTGTGCTGGCTGAGAGTTTTCTGTGCAGTGCAGCAAGAAGGAAAGCTGAATTGGAATGGGACATGATAACATGTGAAATACTGTAATTTCATTATCTATGTTTGCTCCCTACAGAATTATTTAAGGAAAATCATTATAATTAACAAAGCTATGTACACAAGGTTGGAAAGGAGGTGTATTCAGTTACTGCCACTTCGTAATTACCTTGTGTTCCTGCAGTTTTTTTCAGCTTATCTATGTAGTACCAGAACCAAGGGATCCCAGTTTGGTTCTTTACATCCTGAACACAAGATCACACACATACTCTGCTTCAGTAACTACTGAGGAGATAAAAAACATGCAGCAAGAATGGTTTAATAATTTGGGTGGTATTCATCAGCTTGCTAACTCCTTAAATGTATGGTTCTAGCAAAACAGATTGCTTGTTTAGCCTTAACAAAATAAAAGATTTTTGTGCAAAAATGTATCTTAATATCTGTATAAGGATTTAGCTCATTAAAATACTTACCACTAAGCAAAAGCAGCAGTAGATGTAAAGTCTCAACATGGTTCCTTACCATGGGGCAGAAGTGGTGAGAGTGAAATTTTATTAGAAATAGTAACAGTACTTGTAACTGAATTCCACAAGGGTAAGGTGACAGATCTGTATACAGAAAGAAATTCCTGCAGAACACTCAGATGAACTGCAAATTGTTTTATTCAGTGATAGTGTACTTTGCAAATATAGAGTTCTTTGCATAATTTCCATTTTCCTTTGCAACACTTAAAGATTCCTTCCATTTTACAAAACACCACTGGACTAAAATGAAAACATAAACATGTCTGTGGAAATGTATTGTAGAAATTAGAACAGTTACACCTCAGCCATTTTTCTCTGCTACTGGAACCAGCCCAAACAAATGCTGGCAGCATCCCAAAGCAGGGAGACAGCTTAGTCTGATTATTATATTGAAATGCTGCTTTTTGCAGAGGAGAAAGACTATTTTGCAAGAGGGATGAAGTTTTGAGGCTGTGAACTCATTTGTGCAGATAATCTTCCTTTTTTGTTAAAATTACAACAGATTAGACGTGAAAGGGCTTTTCTAACCATCGAGGTTCAAAATACTGAATGTAAATCAGCATTTAAAATGACAATACTATAGTAAAACTGGATACAGAAATTCAGGTTAAATTATTGCACTCAGAACAGTTTTACCTTTCCTGTGCCCGAGTAAATGTGTCTCACCAAGGAAAGTAAAAACACACTGAACTCCTGCAGTCAGAATGCAGATCAGTGAATTCTGGCCTTGGTGCCATGCTCCCCTGTGCAGGTGGCTCCTGGAAGAGGCATTCATCAGGTCCTGGACTGCAGGGGAAGCCGAAGGGCCAAGTCTGTGAAATGACTCATTTCAGGTTGTTTGCTCCGCCTCTTGATGTACTCCAGGGTTTTCACCTGCGTTTGAAAAGAAAGGTATTTGGAGAGTTTCAGTGCCTTTTCTCATTTCAGAGCCATCAGCTCATCTCTGTGAAGATGTTTTAGGCAGACACTCTCAGGGTTTTCCCTGAATTTCAATGGCTGTGTGAGCACTTGGCATTGCTTCCTCCAGAGCTCATTATCATGTGTATCTTTATCTTAAAGGCTCTCAAATGCCTCTTCACAAGCTTTCACCAGGCAGTTCCTCCACAAAAGAAAAATGCTGTATTTCTCTTAAAGCTAGTTTCCTGTACTGAACAAAAAGTTAAGAGCACCCAACACTTTCAGGTTCCTTAATGCTTGTCATACTATTAAAATGCTAGAGATACACAGAGCACTTGGAATAAGAGAAGCTGCTTGTTCATTAAGAAGCATTTAGAAAAATAAGTTGTTGAGGTTTTAAGATAATTTGATTTTTTTAAGAGAGTAACTTGTAGAGAGATGACATTTATTCAGATCAAGAAAATGCTACCTTTTCCCAAATAAAGAGTGGAAAAAGATACTAAGAACTACAATTTCTCTGCATTATGTCTCCCCCCCTTACCATAGTCTTGGTGTCAGCAAAGCCATGCTTCTGAGCAAGATTCCAGAGGTTGACTGAAAGCTGGTTCAGTCTGTTGTTTCGTAGGTCCCCGTGAGCCAGAATGGTGTTAAAGAAATAGAGTGCCAGCTGGCTCTGCCTCTTCAGGGTCTGCAATGACAACAAAAACATTCCCATTATAGATATTCTCATCCCAAAATACCCAGCTTAACCTCCCTGGGCTCTCTGAACTCTCAGAAGTTCAAAGGACACTCGTTTTGTAACACACAGCAATAGTTACAGACATAAGAATACAGGGATTGTTCTCATATTCCAATCAAAATGCAACAAACAGCAGAAGTGGTAAATCAACATAAGCTGCTGTAAATAAAATAATTACACAAGACTCCTCCATCCCATACCACTTTGGCACAGCACAGTGTGTAGGTCTGACACATTTGCAACTCAAAACTCCCTATAACTGCACAAAAATCAACCTCCCACCAACCAACCTTGCCCTCAGAGCACCCCAGCTGTAAATTTTTAGGGAGATCACTATCATCAATCTAAATTAATGGAAGTTTAGGCTTTTTTTCCCACAGTCTATTCTAGTTTTATTTATTTATCTAACCCAAGATGTTTTTTCCCTGCTATTCTGTCACTGAAACTCTGGTGATATGAAAATATTTGAACCATATTTGTAGCTACTTCCCCTAAAATTGCTAAGGACCATAAGAGCAGTCTTCCCCACACACCAAACAGAGAGGATTCACTGCTACATGTTCTCTTGACCAGAAACAGTTTGAACTTTACAGCACTGTCCAGAACTAAAAATTTCCATTCCAGCACTGTCACATAAATGAAGCATTCTCTCATTCTGTGAAAAGACCACACTGTGTTAACAATAAGTTGCATTGTTCTCTTCCAAATTGCCACTTTGGTGAAAGGATTTTATTGTGAGATAAAATTATTTTCCTTTATAGCTTTTGAAGGAAATGAACCAATAAAAACACAAAATCATCAGAGGCTTGTTTATTTAAATGAGCAGCCAAGAAGATGAATAATAAAAGGTCATCAACACTGAAGCAATCCAAATACCACAGTGATTTTCTGACCAGTTTTACATTAGCACAATTAGAGATCTCTGACAATATTCTCATCACTTCTATTTCCTCAGCAACAACAGCTTCCTCAAACAACTATTTATTCTTACAAAGCAACTTTTATCTAAATCTCTCAATGAGTTTCACTCAACAAAGTAAAACAAATGGTCCCTGTTTGTAAATAAGGATGGACAGAGCAGCAAATCCAAGGCTGCAGAGGCAAAGGCAGGGCAAGCACCTCTATCTGTCCTGCTGAGCCTTAAATCCAGTCTCCTGTGCAATAGCTTCACTGAACTAACACAGGATCTCCTAACTCAAAGAATGCTTGAAGGCAGAAAACAAACAAAATAAGGCCTTTCAGAAACCATGGTTTTCAAGCCCTACAAACATTCCTACCCACAAATTCCTTACAGGAGTCAGATGCAAAAAAATCCCTCATGTACAACCCACAGTCCTGAAAACTCCATTAAAAACCTCCTTCCAAGACCTGGCTGGACATTCTTAGCTGTGCTAGAATGGTTGTTTCTGCTGCTGCTGTTCTGAACAAGAGCTACTGTTCACTGTGGTGCTGTGTACAGCGATGTAGAGGATTTGAGCAAAGGATATTTTCATCTCACATCCCTGCCATTGCTCAAGGAAGGACAAACAGGATAGCAAAAGCAGATAAAAGGCTAAACTTAGCACAGTGTCCTCCCAATATGTATCACTTCACATGTTCTGTACTGGCAAACACTCCAGGCTACTGTGCAAGCAGCCCATCTAAAAAATTCCATCAAATCAATCCTGCCCTGCCCTCCCATTCCAGGCCACGAGCCACAAGATTTCCATCAACAGAAGCCATCCAGGAAGGGCTGATTAGGAAGCTGTGCAAGGGTCCATTCTCAGAAACAGGTATATTAACAGAACAGTGAGTTCTCATTATTTCAGTCAACATTAGTCACCTGCCTTTCACATACAATCCAATAAGCTATGTTTGATCCCTCAGAGCCTCTGAATTCCAGTCAAGAAATCCAGTAAGCTACCTAGAGTTTTCTTTATTTTATATTGAAAACATATACTGAAGTCAGGGTAAAGACAAAACAACTTTTTCCTCCCTCTGTACCTGACATCATCCTAGTGCCTGGGATCTGAAACTTTTATAATTATAGGTGGCTTTCATTGTATTTTCCCCAGTTATAGACTAACTGTGAATTCTCACTTTTCTCATTACAGAACTGGACACCATTAGGTGTCTCCACCACAACCCTGCCTATGTGATGGACTCACTTTCTAAACAAGTAAAAATATTCAATTTCCTTTTGTTATGAGGTTCCTGAAGCTTTTGAAAAGACCAAGTCCTGATCAAAGGTGATCTATTTCTTCAACTCCAAATTACTTTTGGTTTTGTACTGAAGCAAGCTGAATAAGGACATACCTCCTCTTTTCCCAGGGTTTTCAGATGATCCAGGATCTGTGATACCACAGTTTCACTCAGTTTATTAATTTCAGCCAGGAACTTGGAGTCTCCACCATACAGAGTGTCATTGGAATCAACTGCAGAGATGAATTCAAGCTTAGGTGTGGCTAAAGAGCTATACATTTCTTTTCTACTGAAAACATCATATATTGATAGAAAACCACATTTGGAAGTCATAAAATGACCCTCTTCCATGAAACACAAACAGAATAATGTTTTTTGAGTGCCTACCACTTGGTTGCCTACTATTTCCTTTTGATTTTAGGAACAAAACACTGAAAAGAATATTTTAGCTTAAAGCCAATCCTGTGTTCCTGGATGCAGCCAGGATCCCAAATATCTGCTAGACTTAATGTAAAGCAACATATCATGTAAATTTTCAGGTTTTCCACAGAGAAAGACTCCCTGCTCCCATCAATTTAGAAGAGTATGGCCACCATCTTCAATGGCAGCAGCACTGGGCCAAACAATTTGTGAAAAGTGAAAATATCCTGATTTTCAAAAGAAACTGCATTTTAATATTTTTTCCCTAAAATGAAACCATGATTACCTCAAAATTATGGATAGAAATTCAAAAAGTGTATTCTCAGTTTCAAAGACAAAGGATTCTTTGGAGGGAGAGAGCTCTTGAAGTTTTTACAGCTTATGTAATTGTGATTTTAAATGTGTCTTTGGCCCTAATTAATTTATGTTCTATTAAGAAGTAGGTTAAAAGAAATTTGTAGGTTTAAGTGGTAAATCAGAAAGCACAAAAGATAAAAGGTGATCCTCTGTTTCCAAGTAAACTTCATTTTAAGTAACTAAGGTACAAGGTCCACCTTGAAAAAAAAAATCACCCTACTAGAGAGGAAATATTACTAATTTACATTTCCAGGCTTGTCTCCATTAGAATCTAATTAATTTAGATTTCTCATCTTGGGATTATGCAGCTATTTTGGTCAATTAAAACATGGAGTGAAAGAAAAAGCAGCTAAACCACATCTCCTTACAGAATCTGAACAGCAGATTTACTACAGAGTAGCAGTTCCACTGACAGCTATTTTCTGTGCTGCTAACCACAAGAGGTATTTTGTCATGGGTGGTAAATCTGACAGACTCTTCACCAGAAGAACTGCAGAACATATTCCAGCCTGCCCCTCTGTGAAAGTCCTGTGCAACTGAAAGAAAAAGTCAAACCAGCTTGGCCTCTCTGACTCATTAATCTTCCAGCATGCTTTAAACAGTTTTTATTTATTACTCTACCTTAATTCAGTAATCTATAATCAGAAGGCAAATATTCAGATTTCAGAGCATATCAAAATATTCCAAAAATTATTACAAAAAAGGTGACAGCTATTTTACAAAATGTAAAATCTCTAGAATTTTCTAGCTATTCTGAATATTCTTGTAAGTTACTGCAATTTCCAAAACTGAAAGCCTGCCTTCAAAGCAGAAAATACATCATTTAAATAATGAAGACAAGGCTTTACATTCTGAAAACTGGAGCTGTTTGATAAATGTGGATAAAACACCAACAGGAAGTATAAATCAAGTTGATACTTTAGACTAAAAGAAAACCCTTCATATGCATAATATTCTAATCTTTACTTAAAAAGTTCACATTTATAAACATTTGCAACAACACCACCAGGAGCAAACTAAGTAACCCACTCTGCACAGATTCACTTTAAAGAACAGACTGTGCATCCATTCTAAAGACAGCTCCTGGGATTATTTTAAGTTACAATACCTGGAACTGGATAGAAAAAGAATCCAATCTGTGAGACTGATTACCACTCCTCTCCATTAACTGGCTATGGTGATAAGACAATACTACAAATGCCCTGGTGGAATGCAAGGAGCCAGAGCCCCCCCTAGGTATTACCTTTATCTACATGGTAGATATATGCTTCTTGAGTCATTGCAGACAGCAGATGCAGAACATTAGTATAAATCCTGACTTTGTCATCGCTGTTATCCTCCCAAGTATAATCCTGGATCACATTTAGTAATCCTCGCACAAGAAACAACACTCCTTGTTCTGGATGGTCCTACAGAAAAGAAAAAAGATAGGTCAAAACCAACACCACAACCCTGGAACAAAAATAGGATTATTTGCAGTCATTCAGTGGTGTAGAGTCACAGTATGAGCTCTATAAAAGCAGAACTACAATTTAATGGGAGCTGACAGCTACTTTTCTTAGTGTGCTTCCTGCATATCCTTTAAAAAGTTTTTCCAGTTTCCATCTAAAGTGCCCATTTGACCCATAATCAGTACATGATCCAGGCAGCTTCCACAGAAAAACTTTGAAATGCTTTGTTTCCTAGTCATGGGGGAGCAGTACAAAATTAATTGTCAGCTTCTTAACAGCTAAGCCTCTAAAATTAAACACTGGGTAGATTTTGTTATTAAAATCGTATCAGTAAGCTGTAGTGTATTACTCATATAATTAGGAGTTTCAGAAGAACACCTACACTGGGAAGTCAGACAATCAACAATCTTTTCACATGAAATGAAAAGAAAGACTCTGCTTTACATAAGCTGGGAGTTTTTACAAGCAGCTTTAATACTGCACCCAGCTAATTCCAGCTGGCAGTTGGTGCAGCAGCAGCAACATACACAGGACAAATCACAGTCCACTGGGGACACTTCCTTCTGATCTTCTGTAAATAGGGAACAAAGTTAGGGAAGCTAATTTTTGAGTCCTGGTACCTCATTGCAAGTTATTTTTCATTACTGACTCTGAGAGGTTGCATCACTCCCTTCTCCAATCAGCTGTTCATGGCCCCAGTCACCCCAGAGCCTTCCCTCAAAGCCTGACTGGTGCCATCAGTGGACAGCAATGGCACATCCCAGGGGCAACCTCCCCCTCCCTCCTAACACAGCACCTCCACCCTTCTGAACATGCATGGCTTGGGAGAGCCCTCCCACGGGAACAGGGGGACTCCAAGCTCTGACAAGGCTTTGGGCACCACACTGTGTGCTGCTTCACCAAACATGCAAAGGGAAAAGGGAGGACAAAAGCACAGGGGGAGGTTTCAGTGAGGAGGAAAAGCCCACTCCCTCCAAGAACAAATGAATATACCTCAAACCTTTTTCTTCTGTTCCTCCACATTAATTTACAATTTCCCCTCATCTTTTAGCTATAACTGAAAATATTGGAGGGAAAATTGCACCTCTCTCTAAACTTGACAATTTGTTAAAAACTGGAAGGACATAGAATGGTAGTTCTTGGTGAAATATTCATCAGAAGAGGAAGGTTATGCCAAAACAATCTAATTATTGTTTTCACTCAAATGACTAGGCAACCTGTAACAAAGTAACTGAAACTAATAGGAACTAGAGCTCTGTATTTTTCCCCTCCTCAGGTATTAGTTTTTTGAGTTCTTAGCTAATAAACCAGTAAATGATGTTTACAGAATTAAATGGTGGTGAGATTTCACTCTACCCCAAATCCATTTAATAGTGAGAGGTGTCACTGAGAGTGGCAATGCTGTACCTCCACCTCCACACAATTGTTCTGCCTCCACATTTTGCACTGGGGTGATTTTGCAGCCAATGAGCAGATCAGTTCGTTTTTCACAGAAAATTAATCACTGCATCTCCCACTCCAGAAGCCCAGTCCACTCTAAATTTATAAACAGGAAAGTCAGAACAAGTCTAAATTAACCTATGTGCTCTCCATAGACACTCAACTTACCGGAACAACTAATAATGTGGAAAAGAAATTACAAAGGAATTCCAGGAGGAAGGCATCAGAAGGTCGCATCTTTCCATCTACACTGATCATTTTTGGCACTTCAGGAACAAGGCTCACTGCAGCTTTGAAAAAAGCATCAGCTACAAAATAAAAATAGAGTTGCTGTTATATCACTCCAGCTGTGATGGCAGCCATGCCTGTGACCCAGTGGTTGCTTCGAATTTGTTTCAAATTTGTTTCAAACAGATTACAGAAAATGAATGTGCTTAACTGCAAAGAAACTCAAAACTCAGCAGTGGTCTGATTCTTGAGAAATCTGTGTTAATTCAAATGATGCTGTTTCTTCAAAGGAAGTTCCCACATCACTCAAGACTTCTGAAATGATAACTCTTCTCCTTTGCATAACAAGGAGACACCATCATTTCACATGTAATGCATATATAATAAGAAATTAGCCCATGATTCAAAACTGACTTATCAAAGAAATGCTTATGCCAAGAGAATGGGGAATCCAAAGGGGGAAAATAGGTTCATGCTTTCTTGTTCACCAATTCATTCACAAAAGGCTGCTAAAGTTCTAAGGAAGTACCAACAACTTCATTTTTCTAATTATTTACAATCACTAACAGTAAAATATTAATATAGTACCAGAACCCATGGTATTGCTGGTTGTCTAAATAAAAGAATTTTTTCCAAAAATCACAATACAGGAATTAGAGAAATCATCACCATTACAGCCCTGGCAAAATAGCTATTAAGAAGTTTTTCATAACTCTTTGTTACGTCTCTAATCTTACAAAAAGATAAATTCTAAACACGAGAACATCTATTCCTCAGCTTATTAATATTCACAAATTAAAGGAACAATAGTCTCCCTTTCACACTGGAAGACCTCCCATATATGCTGAGTTCACAAAAAATTTTTGACAGCAACACTGTTTTGCACTTTCTTGGCAACACTTCAGAATATCCAAGTATCCACATCCCACTCAGGTTGTTGAGCCATCTTTCAGAATTAATAGCATATCTTTATTTTACAGGAACAGAGATCCAGGCCATGCAATCAGCTTTTATCAAAGGCAAAAGGAGAATTCTTGGTGAAAGCCAAGACGTGTTACATGGCTGGGATGGAGATACCACTGACAGGCAGGCATGGGCATTTCCAGGAGCACAGCTTGCTCTGGAAAAATTCATTTGAGACTCCAAGCAAATTTGCTAAATATAGTACCAACTGATATCTAATTTAAGCTTATGAGGAATACCAGGGAAACATGTGCTTTGGAAAAACTGTACTTCTTCTCACTCTTACTTTTTTCAGCACACAACTGCTCAAGCCCTTCTGGACTTTTCAGTGCTTAGAACAGACCCCTTCCATCAAACACTGTCCTTCCTTTTATTCTGCACATTTGTTTTGAGGTGAAAGAATGTTTATTTCAAACAATTTATAAGTTTAAACAGCCAACCCAAAGGAAGGTAAGTAATCTTTCTCTGAGCTTTATTTGAGAAGCAGGCAGCAGCAGCAGATGTTCATTCTAGCACAAGTAAATGAATTGCTGTCACTTCCACAGTTGTCTCATCAGAAAAAAATAAAAGTGCACGTCCCACATCACCATACAACAAAAACATGTGACAAATGAAAAATTGTGCCTCAGAGAACAGTCTGCATACCAAAGTTCCCATGTCTGTGCAGGGAATGCTCCTGCCTTCTGAAGTTATTTCATAACAGGACGAGAATGACCTGTGCAGCAATCAGTGTCCACAGGGAAAAAGAGCTGCAAAGTACCTCATCCTAATTCACTGCCTGCTCTCCCAGCAATCCCAACCCTACACATTCTGCTCTAAACTTCTGCCACAGTGCAAACCCAAAACCTCTTCTCTTCAATTTGAAAACCTGAAATTTGATTCAATTAACTCTTCCTGCCTCCTGCTGTTGCTGTGAATGAGAGCTGCCTCCTCACCTGGCTGAGCAGCTTCAGAGCCACGAGCTCGCTCGTTCTCCTGCTGCTGAGAGCAGTGCCCAGCTCCCTGCAGGTGACACTGCCCACACCACAGACTCCCCGTGCTTCCATCTGTTCCCTCCCTACCCATGGCAGCCACACAGCTGCTGCTCCCGGGCTGGCTCCGTGTGGCTGCTGCCCCCACAGCCACAGGGTCACCCTGCAAACCCCACACGCTGTCCCTGTCCCAGCACAATGGGGACACTGAGGCTCCTCCCCACACTTTTATCCTTGTTCCTTGCCTTTTTCCCCCTGCTTCCCACACTCAATGCAGCAAGGCAAGCCAAGAAAGCAATACAGCACAAACCAGTTGTATTTCACTTTGGTACATGCAGAAGAACTGGCAAAGGAGGATATGTTCATTTGCAGTAAATCTGCCAATCTGTGCTAACCATGAAATGGTTTTATGCTGGAACACTAAAAGCACATTTATCCAAGATATATGTGCTTCATAAGAAGCAAAAATAAATGCATATCAATGCAAAGGTTTTTATTACAGACTGCAGAAAATGACCTGTCCTCTAAACATCACCATCCTGGCAGAGAGGTGTCAGAGTATGCATCACATGCTCTGCATTTGGAGAAAAGGCTCACTAAAAAGATTGTCACAGACATGCTGTTTTTTCAAGTACAAGATGAGCATCAGTGTTTAATTCTGAATTGCATTAATTATGAGATTATGCAATGTGGTTTCTCTGTATCTTTAAAAGTCAATTTTTAAAACTATTACTGTAGAGAAGTTTTAAAATAAAACCATACATCGTTTTTCCTGGCTTCCAAAAGATATAAAGAACCACTTAAAAAGCACTGAAAACCACTACAATCTTAGGTTGATTAAAAAAAAAAAAAGGAAAAGAAGATAAAAAAGGCTTCTTCTGATGAAGGATGCTGTTTTCTTATCTGCCTAAAGTACAATAGTGCTCCTAAAGTGAGCACTGTTACACTGGATAAGGGGAGAGCAGCCTGTGCATTACAACAAATCACCATGATGAAGCCTTCCCCGACTGCTGTTAATATCTTGTGCAGTGCTCCAAACGTAACATACTTCATGCTTCACTAAATTCATCCTTTCACAGCAGCTCCTTCATTTTGGTTGACCATAATCCTATCAATCTTTCCCCCAAGCATCCATGCTGACCTTCAGGCTACAAAAACTAACAGTCTTGGATAGCCAAGTCAGCACTTCCAGAAACAGCCTCCTACAGAAGAAAAAGCAAGTGAAATTGGTGTTGAATGTTTTGCTATTGACAATATTCACAATGGCACATGTATATGTTTAATTATACCTACACACAACTACATGTACCTGCATATATTTCTATATATCAATCTCTCTCTCTATAAAAATTCAGCTTGCATTGTATTTTCTGTATCTCTGATAGCAAATTAAACTGTACGAATTCAAGATTTCAGGCAGGCAAAAATAAGGAGGAACCAAGTCAGAGATGGGAAAACAATTGAACTCCTTAAGTCCACCTTCAAAGAGCAAAAGGGAGCGAGTTTAACATACCCACCCAAAGTATTTTTAGTCATGGGTACAATTACACCAGGCTAAGTCCACCCAAAGGACAGAACCAGGGTCCATGCACATCTACTGCATTCCACACCACTTTCCTGTCTTACAACACTGGCAAACCTAATTTAATACTCCAAAGATTTTGCTTCCACATCCAACAGATGTTGGAAATTTAATGAAGCTTGTAGTCCAGTGAAAAAATTATTGGGAAGAAAGCATGGGGGTTTTGTTACCCTATTTTTTCCCTGTTAAATAAATCAATCCATTACTATTTTGACAACCAAGCATTGTAAACATTTGAATCTCTTTCTTCTCACATTGGTGAGGTCACTGTGAGAGTTTTGCCACATTGTTGAAAAGTGGTTTTCCCTTGAACTACTGCAAATTGTTCTCCATCTTAGAGATCTCTACACATCACTCCCAGTCCAGAAACAACAAAGAATTATTTGAAGGAAGAAAGTTGAAATTAGAAAATGCTGCTTGGTGAGCTGGAATGTACCATGTTCATTCATACTATTTCATACCATGAATTAGCTGCAGATTAAAAGGTAATTATGTGGATGAAGCTTGATAGAGGCAGTTTTAGGCACAGCTTGATTAGAGAGTGTGACAAGGCATTAGTACTTAGGGACAAAGGCATACAGAGGCATAAATGGAAGATTAGTACAGGGCCATCAGACAGTATCAGCAAGGACACTGGACACAAGGTATTTTATTCTTAAGGTGTAATCAGTAAATGCAACACACCCCCCACCCCACTGCCTCCCCTCCCACCCAGAAAAAAACCAACCCAAAAATCAACCTCCAGTTTCAGCCAGCCTCCCTAAATTCCATGTAATCCCTGAAGACTGTGAGGTACCACATCAGTAGCATCCTCTAAAGAAAGCTCCACCAGTAACACTGAAATTTTTGAAATAATAAATGCTACAATTAAATACTATTGTTTCTACTGTTATTATGAGGCAAAAAAATAATCAAATGAACAGACATACAAAAAAAAATGATACAAGGCTGGAAAGTCTGTATGGTTTTTGCAGAGAGAAATCAGTCCTCAGAAGTCTCTCAAGTCTTCCAAAGAACCAGCAAGACTTTGTTTAAAAGTAACTCAGTTATTAAAGTTAGATTTAAAAGAAACTTTTGATATTTATCCCTATAGAAATGGCTTTTAAACAACTAAACTGAAAGAAGATAAGGAAAAAAGTCCTCATGAGGGTACATAACTTAATAAAGGATGGGGAAAAGAAGAGGGAATAAAAAGTGCTCACAGTGGACAAAATGACTGCTGCATTCCTTAAGTTTTTGCAGAGACCTTGTGTCTTTATGATGAGCTGGGAGGTGACAATGTTTGCAGACTGGTCTGGAACGTGACTGCAAAGCTTCACAGATGGATCTCATGATTCTGAGCAATAAAGCAGCAGATGAACTCTAATATTAGTAAGGCATGTGGGGAAAGAAACAGGCCTTGCTATAACTCTAGAAAGAGAAGCTCTAAGTGGGCTATTTACAGTCATGAAAGATTTTGGAGTCATTATAGAGGGTTTCCTGAAAACTACATCCTAAACAGCTGTTGAAAAGGCAAGGCAATTACAAGAATCACTAGGAGAGTACTGGAAAACTGAGGTGTCATTGTATCATTTATATTGCTGCTGTGCATTTACACCTGGAATAATCCAATCTAGTCCTAATCTTCCCATTTCCAAAAGGACAAAAACATTAACAAGGTGCTAGGACATGGAACAGTTTCCTTATTAGAAGAGGCAATACTGACAACAAATTCTTCAGGACCTTTCCAACTACATTGTCTCATAGACAGCAAGAAGAAAATGAATGAGGAGTGACTGAATTCTGCTCCAGGAGTTCAGCTGCATGCTCTGAGCCACTCACCTGACATTTAACATAAACAAATCCCTAAACATTAGACTTCCAAGTAGCAGGTAACTGTGGAACTCACTGTCACATGACATTACAGAGGCCAAAAAGTAAAAGTTGATTAAAATATTAAATTCCTAAGGACTGGTCTATCTATTTTATTAAATACCATGGTCTGGTCCATACACAATCTTTGTTGAAGGATGTATTAAATCACCTGCACCTGAAAGCCAAGAAGCATCATTCTACATTATTGTTTCCTCAGTAGATGCCACTAGACACTTTCAAAAACGGGTCATAGGCTAGACAGACTTGAAGAACTGACAAACTGATATAAAGTACTAGTCTGAAAAGCTACAGAGACAGAGATGTCACCTCTCTCACAACAGAAGGAAAAGTGACTGGCTGGGATAAAGAGAGGAAGAAGAAGAAGCTCAGGGAATGGGAGAAGTCTCCAGCTGTGGCAGTCCCAGGTAACAGAAGAGGTCCCAGTTCTGGCCAAATGAAGTAACACTTAGTATGACATCACTTTTTTCTCAAAGCTCTTTTACTGTCTTCAAGGAAAGCAGTATTTAAAAAGATTGTTAACAGAGACAGCATACACTAATCTCACCAGAGAAATATGAGCCAAGAAGTCCCAGTATCTGTAATTAGGAAAATCTCTTCAGGTTCATATTTTTCTAAATTCGTTACCCCAAATTCTCTCTATTTATATTCTTCAGATGTATAAAGATTTCAGGAGATTAGGAAGAAATACTAAAAATTGTTCTCTAATGGTACTGAGAAAATACCCCAAACCCTTATTAGACTACGATTTAAAATTACTTATTAGATATTCCATACCATACTTTCTCCAGAGTGTGACTGATGCCTTTAGGGAACCCTCATGGAAAAGTAACATTTTCTGCAGTAGAAAAGAAACTTTTTGCCATCTGCTAGGTGTAACTGTTTTAGCCACACCTGTAAAACAGAACAAACACCTAGAAGTACATTAAGCACTGTATGCTTCAGAATTAAAATCTGCAAAAAGGTCTGCAGCAGATGATCTGAGAGACAGACTCCCCATTTTTATAAGGTTTTATGTTCAACAAGATCTCAGTGAAATTAGTCACACAGAATCAGCTGAATTACCTTATTCACTCAGCATGTTATTTCTCAAGTGAGGCAAAGATTTCACAGCCTTTAAAACAAAAATGCTGCTTAACACACATTACCAGAAAGTTATGTCATCTCTACCCACATGCTGAATGCTGTGACCAAACATTAAAAACTCATGCTGTCTCTTTTTTGAGAGACAAAAGTAGCATTTTCACAGGGAGGAATGAAAATCATACCTATATCTCAGAAGAGTGACACAATGGAGCATGCATTTAATCTCAATTTAGTCCAAGCACCCCCATGACAGAAAGCATGACCAATGAGAATTTATTATTTTCTGTTGGCAGCATGCAGTGCTCAGTGGCTCAGTTAAGAAAAAGGAAAAGCTCATCTCTGTAAAATCCAGCATCTTCTTTTCAAAGGTGGGCTCTTAATAGGCCCCCCAGAGGTACAAACTATGCATCCAGGGCAAATTCACCTAAAACATTTTAAATATAATTACAGATTCATTTTATTTAAAGCAGGTCTTGAGAGCTGCAGATGAAAGAGACAACAGTAATATTTAATACATACTGAACATTCCCAGGCAGACACCCATCAGTGTATTAATGCTGGAGTTTCATGAGGCTATAAATTACAGTTCTGACCCAATTTCATTGTCTTAAAGAAATTCTATTCCAGGATAGATTACAATTTTCTAGTACTGAAGTATTTGGATGAGTTCAAACACTTGATTTGATTAACAGTGTGGCAAATCCCAGCAAGCAAGGCTGGGATAGAGGAAATGGGAACTGATGGTTAATACTGCTGCTCCTTGAGATTGGAAATGAGGCAAAACTCAAACTCTTCCAGTCATAAGCAGATTAGCTGTGGCTCTCCAACTGCTGATAGTTTATCAGTGCAATCCTCAGACTCATAAATTCATTCATTGGTATGACCTGCACATCCTCCTTTTTCAAGATAGATACATTGGCAATTTAGAGAAATCTTTCTATTGCCAAGAGAAGTGGTGGAACTCAATTTTGTCATGTGCTTAAGTGAAAAGTCAACTCACTGAAACAGCTGGACTCTGCCTAGGAGCTTAAAATTCAGAAAAATCCAAGGCTTTACCTTGCTACAAATAGCATCTGGAATCTCCAAGGAGGAGGTGCATGCACACACACTCATGCATGCACCACTGCTGACTGAGCTATTGGATCAGGTACATTACCTTTCAGCTTTACTTCTCTTCACAATTATAAACCAATTAAGCTAATTCAAATCAGCTAGAAATAAAGGTTACAGACAAGGTACAGTTTCTCTTCCTGCCTAATGCTACCATTAATGGCACACTCTTAAATCTTCACTTCATGCTGCATTGGTTTTAGTAGATCAGTGTCTAATTGGCACCAGTTAACTCAGTTAACTGACTGGAGTGAAATTTGCTGTTATGAATTAATCAGTACTTCTTACTCATTCAGTTGAGATACAGATTAAACTGTGTGAAAAGTAACTTTCAAGGACACATTATGTGACTTCAGTGCATCAACATATGGAAAGACAATTCACAAAAAATGTCCCAAGACAGTGCCTAATAGTTTAACACATGCTAAATTATTCATGCAAGTGACATGTCTCTGAGTACAAATTATACCCAAAACAGCTTTGCTAAGGGAGCAAAAGAGTGCGTAACAATAAAACCTTGGTAAATTAAATGAGTTACTGAACATCAGTTTTGCTCTTGCTTCATTTTAATAAAAGCACAGGTGAAACAAATGCTCCTCTCTGTAGTTTGTAGGTCTAAAATTCAGGAGAGTATGGTTAATAAATATGCATTTTAGAGACTGAGTTCATAAAACTTTGCAAATACCTGCCACCTTCAAAGATTTCAGGATGGGGATCCTGTTAATTGTTTAGTGAGTGCACTGTATTCATGTGTCAAACAATAGCTGTGCTCATTTGTAAACTCTCACACTGAAAAATCTGGACAATTGTTGGGGCCCAGGAGTCTCACTCAGAGAAGAACTGGATCACAAAAATAGTGGAAAAGCAGTTTATAAGTTGAAAGATATTAAATCACAGAGTGGGTCACAATGTGGTCAGGGAATAATCCTCAAAGACCAAATATTACAGAAAAACTGCTTTGGATTTGCTTCCAATAAGAGAAGCTCAGCAAGAGAGCACCAATAATGAAAATTGCCACACAGGATAAGGTAAGCTGGTCAATTAAATAAAACACCACAGGAAGAAAAAGTGAGTCCATTTTATGTAAACTCTGTTATCTACAAAGAAACTGCACAATGCTAATTGCACAACAACAGACTTTGCAGATCTTTTATTTGCACAACAAACTTGGACACAACAGTCAGCTTTACTCTAAATCCCTCTGCTTTGCTGTATGGGCAACACCAGATTCAAAACAAAGAAATACAACAGTCACTGTGCACTAAAAAGTCTTAATCAGCATCCTAAGTCAGCTTGTTTGTGCAGCTGGAACTTGCTGGTAAATGCAGAGCTTGGAAAACAAGCTCTTGTGAAGAAGCACACAGCTAACAAAAAGAATTAATAGCTATAACAAAAGATGTTGCAAAGTAATCCAATTTATTACTCTCATAGCTCCACTGAAAACATGTAAAGGAAAAGCATTTACTGTTGGAGAGCAGACATTTAAAGTCAAGATTAAAACTGCAAAACAAAGTAGAATGGCATCACTTTAAAATGGAAAAGAAAAATACCGCAAGCAGTTAAAAGTATAAGAAGACTTTGAAATAGATAACTGACTTCCATTTGTAACATGAACAGGAACAAGATCATATTAAATGGTGATACAGACTTAATGTTCATTCTGCTGCCAGAATAGCTCACATTTTTTCCCTCAAATCACTTTTTGTCAGAATCTTCTATGACTTAACACTGAACTAACAGGATGGCTGAAAATGTGCTCAGGCACATTTCAATCAATAATTAAGATCTAAAAAAAAGAAAATATATTTTTCAGTCTTTAGATGATCTGATATTACCCCATTCTTTCACTCTGATATAGTGGCACATTTTCTTGGCTAAGCATTTATCATGCATGTGCTCTGTTACAAGTTTCTGCTGTCACTGACCTAACCTGGCATTCTTTTCCAGCTGGTGAATTTTGTCAGTCTGTGAACTACTACAAAACTACCACACAGATGCTTTCATTTCTTTTTTCAGTTATAATAAGGCACATCATTTGTGATTAGAGTGCTTGCATAATTATGCAGGAGAAAAACTTTCCATGCTTTCCATAATTCCTAAGTAATTCAGGACAACCTACCTCATGGCCAGGACTATGTCAGCTACAGTCAGCTGTCTTGGCTATTGAGATCACATTGAAGAGCTGCTTTAATATGACAAGTTTTTGCTTTAATAGTGTTTGAAATAGAGCTGTGTTTTAATTGCATCATAAATATACATATGATTTAGGATATCAACCAAGTTATTATGCACAGTTAGAAATATTTCTGAAATAAGAGACAAATAATAAGTGCACAAATTCATGCCTTACCTTGTGAAAGGCACTGATTTGCCAGAGCAACCTGTCCAGAGTGTAGATACAGATTAAGACGTGTGAAGATACTGCTCAGAGATGGAATTGTAATGAAGCAGAAGGCAACACAAGCCTAAAGTAAATTTAAAAAAAAATAAAATTCCTATCTCAAAGTTATACCAATCCTTACTAATTTAATACACAATTAGGAATCAAAATCTGTAGATCAGTTTTGGGAAACATTTTCAATAGAAAGCAAATATTATGTGAAGCCCAAAATCAGCAATTTTAAATTTCTAATGACTATTTCAGTAATTATATTCTTTTTTTATTGTTACTACTAGACAAGCTCAAAACTGACTCTCTATGAGTGTAGCTCAAAGAGTTCCTCTCTCCTCAGGTAACCACCTTGCAGCTCAAGACCAAAAGCTAACTAGAAGAGCAGATTAGTATCCTCAGGGCCAACCCATCTGCCCAAGTGGTCAGAGCAGGTGCACTGAGTGTCCTGGGCAGGAAGCAGGTGCAGCCCAGGTCTGCAGCTGCAGACCCATGGGCACAGCCCAAAGCCCTGGCTGGAGCAGGGAGCCCCCAGGCAGAGAGAGGCCAGCCAGTGTCAGCCCAGCCACCCTTTGCCCAGGACACCACACACAGGGGCCATTCACTGAAGTCCACTGCACATGCAAATTGCTCCCCACGTGGAGATGGACACAGCTTGGTTGCCAGTGTCAGGTTAGAAGAAGGGAACACAAGCAACCTGGATATCCTCTGATGGCCTGTGCATGGTTCAAAGCCCATGTGACCATTTCTATACAGACTCAAGAGGCACTAAAGCTGAAAGGAGCACCTTATTTGAAATTCAAATCCTGATTTCAGTGCATCAGCACTGATATTGTGAGACAGAAGTTTGAATATATTTTTTACCCCATCTCCCATTCTCCCCGTGGCTGAGCTACATAGAAATTTGGTATTATATTTCAAATATAATTTGAAAAGCTGAGCTTTCCAGAATTCACACAAACACCTCTCTCATGAACCTTCCTTTGGAGAGGGAGTCAATCTTGCTGCTCTTTTCCAACACAAAGCTGCTATTACATGATTTGGGAATTTTTTTTTTTCTTAAACAGCAACATTTAGCTTTAGAGAGGAAAGATTGTTGGTAACAAGAGAAAATGGGAATACAAACAGTGTCAAAAATACTAACATACTGGTTTTGCAAAAATTATAAACTTAGGTGGCAGTAGACAGCATTATTTGCAAAGAAAGCAGGCTCAGGGTTTATTAGTCAGACCTACCCTGACAAATGCAGCAGTCTTTCTGGAATGATTTCCTTTCATCACCCTTCTTGTTTCCATTGCTAGCTGGTTCACAGACTACACACACAAACCAAAAGCAAACCATTAAGAAAAATGCACAGCCTCAGTGGCAAATAACAAACTGCATGTTTTACTGCAAGCATTTAGAGACTAGCCAGTGTCCAAAGGAACCCTGAACAGTGTGCCCTCACTACACTATTTACTTTTTACTGGGAGAATTTTAGTGACTGTTCCTTAAAGCAAATATGACTTAATTTGTGAAAGTAGACTTGTTTTATTCAAGCCTTTAGCTTATCCTTTCCTTCCCAGTTATAGTGCTGTCACCTCCTTGCTAGCATAACAATCATGATTTCTAGCTAACACAGATTAAAAAACCATAAACCAAAATAATAAAAGGATTTATGGGAAGATACAAGGTTGCAAAGGAATCAGATGCAGCTTATGCTCACCTGTGACTCAATACAGAAGAGAGATTAACCTCCCAGTCACAGCAGGACTCTGCCTGGATCTGCAGCCAGACAGAGTCTAATCTTTCCTAGATGGAGGATTATAGAAGAGGCAACCCAAATTCTGAATGCACAGAAGTGCCATTTATTTTATTATATATGAAATCTCTTGCAAGATAGCCCCTTTTCTTTGTTGCAATCATACCATGCATGCCTGTCAAGCACGAACTTCAGTGTTTAAGGGGATAAAATCAGAGATGAGATCAAAGGTCACTTTATACCTGATTCAAATACTTCAGACTTATTTTGCCATAGACCAATACTCTGAGCAGGGAATGCGAGAACAGCAAATATATCCCCATTTATTAAGGAAATGTAGATAAACTGTGGCTTACATGAATCAGCTGGACTAGAACAGGCTCCAAATTGCAGAACATTGACCTGGCTTCAACATAGAAACTCAGCTGCTGCTCAAAGTCACGGCCAAATGAAACCTATTAAAAAAAAGGCCCCAAGATTTACCACTGTAGGCCTTAAACAGGTGTAAAACTGCATATAGATAAACTACAGATATTCAAAAGTCAAAATCCCCATATATTGCTAAGGAGAAAACCAGCAGTAACAAAACAGCAGTCAGAAAATCTCTGTTCTTTTAACCAGGTGCAATACTTGAGCTGCAGGGAACATCAAAGTTATGATTTTTTTTTCTTTTTGTCTATACTACACACAATGTTCTACTTTACAGATCAAGTATTTTTCAAGAAAACAAAATTTAAATCCTAGGTTTGTGAAGTGTTTTCAAAACTAGCAGAACTCTTCATGGGAGAGACAAAGGCTTGGTTTTGATCATACTTACACAGCAAGACAAAAAAACCCAGAAAAACAGAAATAGATGTGTGAAAATAGCATTTTTCCTAACTAGATAAACCAGTAAGAAAAGCAGGTTTTCCTTGAGTTTGGTTAATAAATAACATGCTTATGTAGTATGGCAAAAGCCTGTAACCTTGCATTCTGGCAGGAAAGAAGTCAAAAAACAACCCCTGTGTGAGAACAACCCTCTTCCAACCCTGTAGATTTAAAAAAACCTGAGTGCTGTCAGCTGGAGTGTCTCAGCTGTCAATTAAAGGCAGAGCATGAGGAACAGTCTCCAGGCAGTCTACATTTATGTATTCTATTGCAATTTTTTTTCTAATAGAAGTAAAAGTTGCATTATTTATTATTTCTCAAGTCATATGCAAAAGAATTTCTTACAAAATTAGAATAAAATTTACATTTAATCCATACAGTGAAAGATCAAAGAAACTGCACCAGGAAACAAAGGAATCCTTCTCACATTACAGACAACTGTCTTTGCTTTTCTTCTATTTGTACAACTGCTGATACTTGAGTCTTAGTCTCAAGAAAACTTACCTAAAAATATAATTTTTTCCACCAAAAAGACTGATTGTAAGGATGACTGTTACAATTGCTTTTCCCTCCACATCTCAATGTGTGCTGGTTTAAATTCATAACTAGTCATTTTGCTGCTGATTTTTTCCCCCCCTAAACCAGGACTATTCAAGACACATCAAATTTTGTTCCATGCAAGAAATCCTCCTAAAGGAAATTATACTATATTATACTGCATGTAAAGCTTAATAAAGCAAAACGATATTAAAACATTATTTAGCAAATTAATACAGCTGAAGAAAAAGCAACCATCTAGAGTAAATCCACAGAATTGCAACAAAGAACAAAGAGGACAAGTAGGCACAGAGCCTGTCAGCTCTGTGTGAAAGAAAAACAAGCATTGAGAGTAAGTGGTTAGAGAATACAAAAAGCTTGAGAAAGTCTCCTTAAAACAACCTGACATCTCAAAACCAACAGAGATCAACAAAAGATTTATTGGAGTAAGAGTGAGGGATGGGTTAAAAACTAATTTCAAGACAAAACACTTGGGGTTCTCCTGGGAGTACTAATTTAATGATACAAATTCTCTTATTTCTAAATGAAGATAAACAGATTAGAATTACAAAAAGGTTACACTTCTGTTGTATTTCTGAAAGCTGGTATTGGTTCTATTCAGAGCTGGGTAGTGGAACTTCATTCACATAAACCAGTGGCCTCTCTGATGCTTCACTTGCTGTTTAACTTTTAAATACATGCTCTGGTTTTATATGATTAAATAATCAACATGTGCTCTTCAAACTTTCTTTGAACACAGACACACTTATTTCACTAAAATGCACTGCCTGGGGTTTTCAATGGTCTGAAGCAAGTCAGAAACTGGTCTCTGATTCAGCCACACAGGCACCTGTTCCTCAGGGGGATCTCACAAAAATCTGAGTTCTAAGGTGCACACAATTGGCACTCACCATTTTGATGAATCCATTTATCAGAGCTGCTAACATCCTTTTCTCATCTTCAAGTGTTAGTGCACTAGAAAAAATATTTGGTAAATTTTAGATTATTGTTTATCCTATTTATCTATAAAAGTTCAAATTATACATAATATTTAATAAATTTTTCTGTATAAAACTAGTTTTAAGGTGAATATCACCAAGTCAGCCATGAACCAAACTAAATTCCAGATTTAAAAAAAAGTAAAAATTGCTGAGTGTCTTTAGATTCTCTAGGAAACTCAGACTTTGGCATGAGGAGAAGGAAGCTACACTAATGTTTTTTACTGTAACAAATAAATGGCCTCAGTCTTGCAACATGAGAATTTGAGTAAGAACTAAGTCTAAAAACCTAAAGAAATTAGTAAGTCTTTTCTTAGAAGAGAGTTATCCTATTGAGGGAGTAAAGCTTTGAAGATACCCTTTAAATAGTATACAGCATATAACATTAGTTTATTCTTTAGTTTGGGGTTTGGTTTGGATAGGGTTTTTTGTTTTAACTAACCTTGCCTCAGAATTGAAAAAATAATTAACTTCCCCTTGCTACAGTGCTGGTTTTCTTTATGTTTTATAAAGAACTGAACTAAACTGCTATGTAAAAAGGAGTTTCTTTTCAAAACTATCACAGATACATATTCTACACCAAGAGTCCAAAATCTGATTTGAAACAAATATGCATCACATAAAAATCCAGTCAGTCAAACCTGTTTCACCGAAAATGGAAGAACAAAAAGTTAAATTACAATTAACTAATACAATTTAATCCCCTTACTATTATATACTTGGCTCCAGCTTTGACCTTAGTATATCAGTTACCAATTTCCAGCTCAGACACCAGATGGGAAGAGAACAATAGTTTTACTATATAAATTCAGTAAGGGAGGAAAGAAAACCTCAGCATGATTAGCTCATTAGTGCATTGCCAATCAAAAGAGTCAACTGATGGGCTCTGAAAGGCTCAGAAGGCTTGTAATGAGATCCCCAGGTCAGTAATAGGTTTCCAGTTCAATTGTGAATCAGACCCCTACCAGTCTAAGGGCTGTTAGCCTCCAACAGCTGTTACAGGGGTCAGCCAGCCCCACACAATGCACTGGGAGTTTCCTGAACCAGCATGCAAAAACAGATGCAGGAGTTACTTAAAAATAACTGGAAATTATGATGATTTACCAAGAGATGTACAGTCATCTTAGCTCAAAGAACTGCTGGTTTAAGGGATTTTAAAGGTCCCAGTAAATGATCAAATTGTTTTGGCAAAGCATCAGAGGAAGCACCAAATATGGATAGCTATAAACTGCTTTATTTTTTTTAACAAGCTGTTTTAGGTACAATATATTTTTCTATTTAAAGGCTGAAGTGGCTTTTAGTGCAACATACAGCCAAATAAGGTACTCTAACCCAAAATAAAGCACTCTAGCTGGTATAAATTGGAATTACATGCTAAATCTGACCTCTTTATTGACAATAAATCTTACATTCATGGCCTGTCAAGGATGAGAAAGTTTTAAGTTCCTTTGCAGCATCTGCCATACTAAGAGGCTCTGGGCTCAGTGGCAAAAGAAACTGTACCCTTAAAATTCAACCCAAACCAGAAGAAAAAAAAAAAAAAGGTTTCTCCTTTTCAGAGCTAGAATTTGCAGCATTGTGATCCTGGCTCTGTTTTCAATCAGACACAGATTTCAGTGTGATTTTTTGCAAGTTGCCTACAAACAACAACATTTTCCACGCTGCACAACTGCTATTGAAACAGTGAGGGTGAAACAGGGAACAGGGGATCCCAAACAACCTCAGCTTTCAAAGTCAAGGGCAAAATAGAAGATGAAGAATCAGGGGAAAGATATAGATGGTTCAACAGCTTCTCAGTTCTAGCTTCTCCTAGTGAAGTTCCTAGAGATCTTCCAGGTATCCTTTTAAAGATTCCACACCCCTTTTTAATGGCTAAAAATAGTGACCCACAAAAAGGTATAATTGAGTATGGTAATCTGTGCTTTAGTAGCTACATATTCAACTGAATCTCAGAAATAACTTCTAATTCACTGTAACTCAAAGATTGCATTGGTGTCACTCTCAAAGTATTTGGAAGATTGGATTGTAAAGTGTCTCTGCTTCACTGGAAAACTACAAAACCACTGCTACTTCCCTTTAAAAATTCTGATTCAGTATTCAAAATACAGCAGTAATTAAAGAGCAAATGGTACATGCTGCCACTTCACTGCACAGCTCTTCCCTCAGCACTAATTGGATTCATGTCTTAATCCACCTTGAAACAAACAGCTTCAGAAACATGAAACCACATCAGGCAGCCCAACTTTGCATAAATGAGAGCTCTTAGTAGAAGTTCATCTTACTTCACAGAATCATGCATCGTCTTACAGATATGCAGGAGAGCATTGAGGATAACGGGATCCTTTGTCGACTCCTGCTGATGCCTGGAAAGTGTTTTAGAAACAGTGGTGAAAAATCCTGCTCTGCCAAAATGGACAACAATGACTAGAATAACACTGATTTAATGCACAATTCCCATCAGCAGCACTGTATGACAATGCACAGGTTTTAAGTTCATTGTGAACCACAAGAACACCAAGGATCACATGGTTAATACATGTACAGTTGGAAATATTATCTTAATATACACAGCTGCATTGCCAAGCCACGGATTCTGCCTCCTTAAGGGGCACAGTAAAGTGGACATGTGATACATTGAGGCAATCTAAGAACATCAAAACAAAACAATCCTGGATTTACCAAGATACAATATAATTTCTCAGCTACTTAGGGACAGACAGGAAGGATCAGTGTCAGGTTTAGGTACACAGGCACATGGGCAGTGCAGCTCCACTAAGATGATTAAGGGGCCACAGCATCTCTCATATGAGCAAAGCCAAGAGAGCTGGCCCTGTGTGCCCCAGGGGAGAGAAGGCTTGGGGGACTCAGCAGTGAATATAAATACCTGAAGGGAAGGTGAAAATGAGAAAAATGTTTCAAGAAACCTGGTAATTATTTGAAAAAATTTTCAGAACAATTGAATATATGAATATATTTTCATTTTCTAAGTTCATTTTCAACTGTAGCAATACTCTATACTGCTGTCACAGTAATTGGAATGTGAAATAAATGTCATAAACAAAGAAGGGTAACACCATAAAAAAAAAAGCTCAGAGAACAACTATTCTGTTAACCAGCAAGTCAGCATCAATATGATTACTTCAACTCAGCTTTCTTTGTGAACAGTCAAACATTCCATCAACAGATTAACAAAATTGACACATTTTCTTTTTTCTTTCCAATAGCCTGGAACACCTTCACAAACTAAATAACCAATATACTGACTCCTCTTCTCCAGTCATCTTTCAGTAAGTTTCTCAGAGCCTGCAAAGTGCATTTCACCTCAACAGTCTCCACTTACTTAATAAAAGATTCCATAATGCACTTGCAAACCTCCACTCTCACACTTTCCTTCTGGAACATATCCAGAAATGGCAAGAATTTCTCCTGAAAGTACAAATAAATAAACAAGTAAAATTAGGTATGTTACAAACAACACGCTAAAACAATAAATATTTTGGATAAGTTTTATAAGCACAGCTATTTAGGTAAAATTCTTTTCATCTTTTTTGAAAACAGTAATTCATCTCAAAGGATGAAAATGTGGAACAAATGGGAAAGGACTGATGGCTGAAAGATGTATTAATTTATTGATCACAGAGATCCAGAAGGGGACACAAAATACAGAACTGTTTGAATCAAATGTTGCACTTTATTTTTAAAAGCAATCACATGCTTCAAACAGCTTAAGATCATGAAAAATTCAGACATCTATGGAAAAAAAAAGGTAATATATTAAAAACAATTAAAACAGTCTACACATCATCAACCATTTCACATCTATCCAGAGCAAGTTAAGAAGGTCTAAGACATTCAAACTTCCTTCAAAAATTAAGGGTCTGGGTTAACACACTAAAATATTTAGTTTCTGTATCATCTCAAGAATACAATGAGGGATATGTTTTTCAGAATTTGTGAACAAGGGCTTGACCCCAAATCCATAGCATCAGTCTTGAATTTTACACTTCAAAAGGCTTCTGTACTTTGACACACACTGTCTACTGTCTTTGCTTCTGTTTTCCTACCTCTGACTCTCTGAGTTCCACTTTATTTCAATGCCAAGTGTAAGTGCTAAGAGAGGGTGTGTTAAGTATGTATCACAACACAGAAACAGCTATCAGCAATTACATTACCACACACAAATAAGGAGTATTTCATCTTGCATTGATTGTTACTTACATCACAGTAACAAAAAAGCTTAGAGAATTTAACAGCTTAATGAAAAAAGTATAGAAAATCGTAATAGGAATAATAAATACTTAAGCAGTAAGCAATGGAAAGCTCACAAATATTTCTGCACTTAGCTACTTGACAAAAAGCTCTTGCATTCTGTGAACTTGTAAACAATCTAAATATCCCAGTCAAGGTAAATTCTCTTGCAGAAATATTGCCAAACAGCTCTTCTTAAAAATTTACTACACAGAATATCACTTACCACTGAAAAAAGCACAGCAAAGTCATAGATATAGGTAATCACTTTCTGAATAATTGACTGCAGCTAAAGGGGAGGAAAAAGAAAAAGCAAAAAAAAAAGGGGGAAATTACTGTAATATGAATTAAATTAAGACCATCCACACCAGAGATTATTCTTCTCTAGTTATTCATAGAAAACTCTTTTGAAAGATGCTTCAAGCATTCACCAACATAATTTCTTTCCCCAAAGCAAGACAAACTATAGCTATGCTGTTCCTACACCCTTTTCCAACATACCCTTCAGAACCCATGTTGAACAGAGGCTGACCAGCCTGCCCAGGCTTTATTTACTCTTCACTTCCATAGTTAGGCACTTTTTTTCAATTTAGACTCTCCATGTCCTCCAGCTCTCTGTACTAAAAAACTCAGCCAAATAAACAAAATACAAAAACCCAAACCAGTCTGTTAAATCTTCTTTTGTAGGCACTTTTTCTACCCTCCAAGTAACCACAAAAACATTCTCAACTAATCCATATCTCATTTGGCATTCAGTCTCAAGAACTGGACACCATAATTTAGTGAAGCCTTAACAATGCTCAAGTTGAGATAGATTATTTTATGGTTTACTTCTGTTTAAACAGCCTACCATGACTGCTAATTTCCTTCAGCAAACACCACTGTTGAGGTAGGAGTTAGCTATTGCTACTTGTAAATACATAAATCATTCAGGTTTAGCATTTCTCTGAATTAAAAGACTGATGTGATGGAAAAAAAGGAGGAGTAAATCACAGCTTTACAGTGTTCCAAGAGGCTTCCCAAACAGCTAGTGTTTAAAAATAATTATTGTGTTATAAGAGTTATCAGTAATGTTTAGGAATTAATTCCATTTAAGAAAATGCACATCAGATTTTTAGAGATTTGGCAAAATGAATTCTTTACCTGTGGGTAAGCATCTTCAAATGCTCGATCAGGAGTCATGTGTTTGATCACATCAGCCAGAACTGTATTGACCTCTCGCTTCTGTGTGGCAAAAAACAAGGTTACAAAATCCAGGAATGAAATTGGCACATAAATCAAGTCACTAAACACCACTTGAGTAGGATAATTTATTTCCATTTGCCAAAGCATCAGCTTTTTCCGGAGCTCTAGTTAAGCCAGGAACTTTAGCCATAGCTCCAGTAAATCCTTACTTAAATTGGTCCATCTGCCATTAAAACAAAAGGGTAAGAAACATTCAGTGCTGTGGGGTGGTAAAGCTTCAAAGCTGCATCTTTTGTCCTCATTCATCTTTCATGAAAGGAAATACAGTTTTTCATTCCTACACATTTATATTAAATAGTCAAAGCCTTTCCATCTCTAATACAGCCACTTAGTCTGAAGCAGAAAAATTCAAAGGAAACAAAGTAATTCTCACCCACCGTAAAATGCCTGCAGGTATACTCCACCCACACTTCAGCACAGTTGATATAATCCTAGAAATACATATGATTACCAACACTTGCAGGAGACTGTGAGAAATACATTTGTAAAAATTACTCTTAAAAGAATTAACTCCTGAGGTATGATTCATGCAGACCTATAGATCTAGAACTCAAAAGCTACATTTGTGTAATCATGTTATGTAAAAATCAAGTTATGCTTCAGCAGAGCTAAGAAAAGCAGTGATGATCTAAAGACATTACAGCCATCACATCTTTTTTGCAGCTGTGTGTATTTAGAAAAGGTAAACAATGTCATTCTAAGCACATGCTTACCAAACACTTCGCTACAACTTTGCTCTCAACACAGAACCAGAGGTGAAACAGAATGAACAGTAACTCACCTGTGGGTTCTTCAGCTTTGTTATAACCTTCCAGGCTTCATTTAATATCTGAAGGCGATCATTTTCAGGAGGATCAGCCAACGCCAAGTTTAATCCCAGAGAGCGAAAGAGGAGATGCTGAAAGTTAATGAGAAATTTTCAATTAAAAGCAGATAATGGGAGTCCATCCAAGACCGGTCTGGCAGGTACAGTGTGCAGAAAGATTTTCAGATCAAACCACTCGAGTGACATGCAAGTTATGCAGGCAACTAAGAGCATAAAGACCTCTGTCACACACAAGAAGTTACCTTGGGGAATCCAGACTCATCACACTCTTTAATCATGCCAATGAAGTCCATCGATCTCGCAGCAATAAACTCTGCTCTGAATGCCGACATTACCGAATTCAGCAGCAAAGCACTGCAATGAACACAGCACAGATCAATACAGCTCAACAGCAACTCACACTTGCATCTACCTTAATCTGAAGTCTAGACTCAACTGTCCAGCATCTATTGTAAATTTAAAAAAAAGGAGAATGAGGAAAAAAAGACTCACGCACAAATCGAGCTTGCTTTGATGAGGATTAATAATAATTCATTAGCAAAACAAGAAAACATTAAGCCACCAGATTAAGAAAGGTAACCCAGCCTGCAGAATACTTCTTTTAGCAGGAATTTAATAGAAATATCAAGCAAACCAATGGTAGTGACATTTAGAAACTTACTCTGCTTAACTACAGTTTAGAAGAATACTTAGGGCAAATCCCTGTTGAAATTTTTCTTCATTAATTACATTATATATGCATTATAAAAGCCACATTTCTAGCAGCTGCACTGCTAGCATTAAAATAAATCCAAAGTCATGGCCATGTGATAACTGGCAATGACATATTTAGACATTTCTGATTAACCATTCAGACAGGAATTTGTGTTACTATCAAGCCAAAGCCACAATGGAAGAGTGAACTCACTGCATCACTGTAACATTCAGTTTACTCAGCCATGAGTTAGCTCAAGAAGCTGCCTCATAAAACACTGTGCCCTTCACTAGTCTGAAACAGACAGCTTGAATACAGGGCCGTTCACCTTGAGGAAAATTCTTTGGAGTGCTTAAAATAGCCCAGCAGCTTCTGTGTTTCTGCCTGAGCCTTACTGGTCCCATCACAATTTGACTGGAATTTGCATTTTATCATTAGACAAGCACTTCCAGTTCACTAGGTCTGTGCTTTGCAGGATAGAGAGCAGGCTGTCACTTTTCACTTAGATGGCTGCAAAGTAGCTCATGGAACATATTGAGATTATTTAAAGATTTATATACTGATGCCTCTTGCTTTATAGAATTCTGACAGTCATGAGAAGACACAAAAACATAGAACTCCACTTTGAAAGAAGACTACTGTTTTAAACTGGATTACTCAACTTCCTAATAAAAGGACATGCCCCAAAAACATCTCTTTAAAAAAAAAGCTCATTATACCAAACATTTTATCCTTCCTTTAAAGAGCAAACAAGAACAAAGAGGAGGAACTTAGCCCATCTTTACAGTAAAAAAAGGTTAAAAGTTGATTTGAAAATAAGTTCCACAAAACAAATCAATATCTATCCAAAAAATTTGTACATTCAGAGGATGTGAATTATTTTTATCTGTACTATACACTCTGATACAATACCATTTTCATAGCACAATTTTTAAATCATGCTTTCCCCACACTCCTCAGCTCAGTCACAGAATGCTGGCATTCCTCAGCTAAGTGATTCACATATTTCAGTTCCTCAGCTGCTGCAGAATTGGACTGTGCAAAGCACATCAGAAAAAAACAGCTGAAAACTTTCACAGAACTCAGCCCATCTACCCAATAAAATGAACAGAGAGGAGCCCATCAGCAGGCCAGATTGCATTCAAAAAACCCAGTAAGTACATTCAGCTTTCAGACCAGACCATCTTCCTGAACACAATTACCCTGCACACAGACTTCTAGGAGACATTTAAGGCACTAATTTTAATGTTGAAAAAAGCAAATTCCTAAGTATTACCACCTTCCAAAGGTTGCCAGTAGCTTTACAACCTCCCTTGCTGAATGCATGTATGGCCTGACTTTAGCCAGTGGAGGACAGGGGGAAGGAAGGGGAGGAAAACCCAGAAAAATGAAGCAAAACCAGGAATCAGAGACATGGCTGATGGAAAACACATCAGATGTCCTAGACTGAGCCAGAATGCAGTAACCAAGTTAAACTAATTAACATTGGCTTGACGAATAATCTACCACATATAAGAATTCATCTCTGGAAAGCAGATGTTCATAATCATGATTTAGTAAGCAACTGGGAGAATGAAGGCTGCACTGTGGATCCAAACTGTTTCCAAAAGAGGGAGAGGGAACATTATGCCAGGCACTCAGGGTACTCATTACACACTCCTGTCTTCTACACTCTGTAACACTTACTTGTTCCCCAATTTTTTGCATCTCTCCATCATCTCAGTAAGCAGGACCTAGAAAGATTACTTATTAAAATTAGTGAATAGAGACTTTGCAAATATATTCAGCTTTAATTACTGTACTGAAATCTACTAAAAGCTGTTTTAATTACCTCTCCAATACATTCCAATAGTCCTGTCTTATCCTATATTTACAGCACAAGAAAACAGTGGTGTAGCCTAACATAAAACACATCTTCTGGAATAGGTACAGTGGCATTTCAATCAGAACCACCATTTTATGGAAGTCAAATCTGCAATCCTTTATCCATGCCATTACTCCAGGTAATCACTATTTGCCAGCCAGGTCAGTTATCTCTGGCAGGAGAGGTGAAAACTCTGCCAGACTGCAAACCACACTGACAGAGATTAAAATAGCCTGTTCACTATGTTAAGCTACAGTTTACTCAAATCATTTTTATATCAGTATGACAGAAGAAACTGATGAATTCAGGGAATAAAGTTGAAACTAGCTAAGGGACAGCAAGAAACAAACAGGAATACTGCCTATGAACTTGAAGTGGTCACACTTGAGCTTTGTGGAAGCAAACGTTTTTCCTGTGCAGAAGAGAGCATCAGACAGTCAGTCTTATGCAGGCTCTTTTTACTAGCTTTCACTCTCATGTAAGAACTGACTGAGGGGTGGTTTCTTTACTAGGCAAAATTAATTCTTCATCACAACACTTCCTTTAGTATTGAGCACTACCACATTCACTTACATCTGGAGCATGGTATGCAATACACTGCAAAATCCAGTCTATAGCAGGGGAATATAGGGTCAAATACAAAGGGATCTCCACACACTGCACCACCAGCTGGTTCTGAACTGTATCCCCGTGTATCTGTTGAAATAAGAGACAAAAATATGCTGCTGTGAAAAGGTATTTAATGGGAGATATGATGAACTGGATAAAGTTTGTATATGAATGGAAACAACAACAGACAGTATCACAAATGTACACATACTCTGGACCATTCCTTGCAAGCTGGGGGAAAAATATCAAGCTCCTAACATATTCTTCAAGTCTGGAAACATGCTGAATAGAACAGCTTCAACTTAACAGAATGTATGTAAAATTTCCCATACTATATCAGGATACAGGAACACCCCTAAATTTGGATTTGAGAACTTCTAAGATTTTTTAAAAGTATGTGGCATTTTGATTAAGGAGTGTATTTATCTGATTTTGCAAATAAAGTATGTATTTGCTTACTTGTTTAAATGTTAGAAGAAAGTCAAAAAAATTTTTGTTCAGGCTTTCTTTGAGTTGTGGTGCCACTTCCATCCCAACCTGTATTAAAAGAAAAAGATTTTAATCTATCAATTCTCCTTCAAAAACACATCTGCTGAAGTCACACACATCAAATCCACAAACAGCATTGAATCACATGCTTTTGACTGATTATTTCCTTGCTTACTATTATAGTCGTGTCCAGTAACAATTACCCTGAGGCAGTTACAGCTGTTTTAAAACAAAATCCTAACATCAGCTCCAAGTAGCTGTAAGCAAGGAGGAAATCAGTGTCGACTCCAGTGCACTGCAACAGCCTACAGCAGCACATAAAATCATTCTTACTTATTACAAACACTTAAAGAGAGATTCCCCATTCTTAAAACTGAAATTATTTTTTGTTTGTTTGTTGAAAGGAAGAGACAGGCTGCTGACAACCTGAGATAAAAGCAGTAGCAGAGGCAGCAGTGGCTGCAGCAAAGCTTTGGTACAGATCAGAGGAGGTAAGTGACAGCCTACCCTGCAGAGGTATGCTCTGGCATAGACTGCAACCAGTGGATCTCCAATGCCTCTAATCATAGATGTTAACCGTGGGAGACATTCCGAAATCCCCCTGTTTTTATCAGAAATGACAATGAGTTTCAACAGTCAATAACAAATTATATCACTTACAGATAACTTCAGTAGCTGCTTTGCAGACTGATAATTGAGCATGAGTTATAGAAATATCTATCAAAGAAAAAGGATACTAGCACAAAAACTTATTTCATAAGTAAAATTTTATGCTTACAGTAATACATATTCTATATCCAAATAGCAGTTTTTGCTATTCAGAGCAAGACAAAAAACCCTTAAAAACTCCTCCTCTAGCTTGGAGAGCAGCAGAGCTATGGAAAAGCTGTAACTCAATGTAAGGAAAGCAGATGCTTAAAGCAGAACTGGCAGAACTCCCTCCACGCCTCATTTTCCCACAGGTCCTTTTTGACAGAGCTGTACTAGTGCCTGGGTAGGAAGCTCACTAATTCCAGTAAAAGAACTGCTTTTTAGGGATAACAAAGTTGTCACTGTAGTAGCAATTTGGCTTCCAACACTCATTTCAAAATATAACTGAAGAAAGACAATTACAAAGGAAGGAACATTTTCTCCTCAGCAGCTGGCACTGTTTGGCAACACATTAAACTTATACCAAAGTTTTCAACAGATAGTGCTTCATTTCTCCTAAATTATTTCTCCTACTCTATCTCTCCCAACATGACATCAATATTTTCTTTTCAGTTTTTTATCCTTTTTCCCACACTCCTCATATCAACAATCTTCCTTCCCCCTCCACCACCAGAAGCCAGTTGTTTTCAATTTCCACTGGGACTTGTGACACCTGATATCACAATTGTACATATATTTGAAAACGGAGAGCACTATTTTATTTCAAAGTATATCACAGTTCACCTTTAATTTTTTCATGGTATTCTCATTAAAAATTCCAAAACCTCTCTGTACTGCTTCTTCTCTGTTCTGCTAAGACTCTACCCACCATTAATCACAGAACTCTCCCCCTTAATTCCTTGAATTAGTTCCTAAGTCTCCCCACTCACTTCCTTCCCATACTTAACATTGTTCTTACGTTTTGGACAGGAACTTATTGCACTTCAGGATTGCTGCTTCCACGTAACTAAATTGAAGCCAAGTTAAGGAACAAAACTGAGTCACACCATTGAAAAACCTGAAGCAAACATAGACCAAATGAATACTGAACAAACTGTTCTAAAGACTTCTGTAATCTATGTCACTACACTTTGTTGATTTTTACAATTTATCTACAAGATTTTGTTTCAAAATTTTCATGTATCTCTACTTTGTCACTGCCAAACTGCTCAGAGCCAATAATTAAACATTCAGTTTACAATGAAACATGACTTAAAAGTACATTGAAAACATACAGCCTGAAACAAACAAAACAAAGCCAAAATAAACATCAGATCCTGTGGGTTTTATTGAAAGAAACATTTTTACTTTTGGAAAAATCTACGAAAAACCTGCAGACACACTCTGAGGGTCTCATTTGACAAGGATACAATCTGGGAATGAGTTCTCTGATCGAAGCAATCTTGAAAAACCAGTTTAAGCAAGTTTCTTTAGCTGTATCGTTAACACTCTCTGGAGAAAAGTTATCTAAGAAAAAAACAACCCAGAAATAGTTACATTCTTTCTGGAAACAACTTACTTTTCATTCTAAGTTTAAAACTATTCTGTTTCCATTCATCAAGAAATGAAGGGCAGAATAATAAACTAGGCATTACATTTGCTCCCGAGTTCTCTTGAGCAGCAGCCACAGCTGAGTACACAACAAGAAAAGGTAACAATGTTGTAGTAAATAACATTTCAGAACCTGAATTCAAGCACTCGGAGCTCATCTCAGAGCTGCTACTGACAAATCCAACCTCTGCCTCTGCTCTTCCAAAAGCAGAAATTGTAAAAAAAGAAAATACAGGGAATCCGTAACAAACATGTATATAAATCTATAATGCCTAGAGAACATGCAAAAGAGATTTAAGCACTCAAATTCTTTCTTTGAAAAGGCTAATATAAATTTTAAGTAATACTACTGCAAGAAGCAGGAAATACTAAAGAAGGATGGAAGCCTTGTTTCTGTCCACTGAACATATTCTCTTATAAACTCCTTGTGAAAGAGTTTAAAATATCAGTGCTCTCGCACTCCTGAAGGTAAGAAGCTCCACAAGAAAGTCTCCAACTTCCAAGGTAAGAGAAGCCACAGGTTAGAACTTCCTGCACTCAGCCAGTATCTTGCTCATCTAGGACCTCAGGAGTTCTCACTGAACTTTGTTTCGCTTGCTTCCCAAGGGACACGCTCAAAGGTTGGGCCTGAAATCCCCAAAGCTTCACATGCACAGTCAGCACAGCACAGATTTTCCTTCTCCCTCCCACTTTTATGGCTGCTTGGGAAGTTCCCACCAGCAATGCCTCTGGCAGCTGCACAGCTGCAGCACGAGCTCAGCTCTCCAGAACAGAGGTAACTGTGCCCAGAAATCGTGATGGGCTATGGGAACTGCCTGCCCTCATTAATGCTTGTAAGAGCAGTTTGTCCAATCTGCAGCAATCAAATTTATCTTAACTATTTTCTCTAAGTTCATTTCAAATTCCAGCACTTGTTGGTTTCAAGTTTACAGCTCCAATCCTATGGATTTAACTGCAAACTAATGGTACTGCCAACTACAGAATGATTCATCTTGCAAGGATGTGCACTTAATGCACTCCAAATTGCAAGGAAATGCCTGTATTTTCCATGGAATGGTTCTATGTCTTACTAAAGAGGTTCTTTCACCTGTAATGTCAAATTAGATTTTTACATTGTGCTGGAACTTCAACTGAAAAAATAAAAAGGGCCCAAATTAGAAAGATTATGCTAGAAGCAGCCTGCTGCTTCTCCCAAAATTCTTCTTTTATTAAAGCAAAACTATCGAGCTTCCAGTGCAGCAACAAAAACATCTATTTACCAAAAACTGAGATTCTCAGATTTGTTACATTTCTATGGTTAAATTCAAGCTACTAAACTGTAGTACTTTCAGAAGAGACCATATGCTAAAAAGAAAAAGGAAAAAAACCCTCTCCCTTCACTGAATTTGGCCCATTCCTGTTTAATTCTCCCTACCCTTACTAAACTCTGTGTTAGAGAACTTACACATCATTCTTTGTGATTTCAAATCTCAGGAAGACCTAGTTTACATTTAGCAACAGCAGAGCCACAAGCACATTTTATTATATCTTGGGTACATCCTTCACAATTAAAATGCAGTCTTGCATGAACACTGAATAGTGGAAGCTGTAAGCAATGCATTTTACTTTGTTAAAAACTAAAAACTACTAAATTCAAATCAGAACTTTTTCTACAGGAGATAAGAGTAGCAATGGTCCTGTTTAACCTTCCTCAAGGTTGGACACGATTTTTTTCTGGAGCATAGTGGAAATAAACACGTTACCTGGCAGAGAGACTCGGTTATCCATGCACATTGACAGAATTCTTTCATACACCAATCTCCCTGGTGAAAAAAAGAAAAACAATAATTAAAAAAAAAAAAAAATCATAACAAATGAACAAACTGTAAAACACAAAATGTTGGTACAAAGGTTCCCTTTCCAACATACAATGAAATTAGACGGAAAAAACTTCCTGGAACACTGACATTTTGCTGCCCTCTAGTGAGGCTGAAATGTTCAGTGTAATTTAGCACTTCTCAGACTATAAAAACATTCTCTAGCTCCCTTAAGTGCAGAGGTAACACACAGGTCAGATTTCTCCCAGGCCAGGAAAGGACAGCTGGTGTCCTGGCTTTGCTGAGCTGGGATATTATGTTATCTCCAGCAGCTTTCAGCAAGTAGGAAGGAGCACAAAGAGGAAGCATGACCTGAAAAAACAATTGGATCTCTGTTGCAGCATATCCTGCAGGCACCAAAATACCCTTCAACTTTGAATACCATTGTAAACCTTTTCCATAACAGAAAAGGCAGAAAAACAAGAGTGACATGAAGTGGATGACAATTTCACTTATAAATTTAAAAATATATTTAAAAAAAAAAATCAATAACTACATTCTGATCACTTCATAGTCCCTATTCAGCCAAAGAAAACTTTCTGACTTCTATTCTTCAAATACAAAAATAATGAAATATTGAGTCAAAAAGCTGCCAACATCCAAAATATTTTTATAATGATGGCATGTTTTAAATTTCAAAATGAAGAGATCACGATTTTTCCTAACTTTTTGTTCTACATATTCAATAATACATAAAGCACAAAACCACAAAATGAAATATTTTTATCTTAAAGACTTTGGTCTTAGGAAATTTTTAACAATTATATACCATGTTTACCACTGGTGTCCAAATGTTTATTTGGAAATATTCCATGCTAAAAGTTATTTCAGCCCTTTTTGGATAACTTTGTTTACTAACATTACAAAAAAAAATAATCTTATTAACAATTGTGTAGTAAGTCTGGCACAGTAGATACTTACCAAAAGTATCAAGGATATCTGTAATTAAAACAAATTTACTTGGATAAAACTGGATTACTGTTGTGTCTGAAAGAAGCTTGGAACACTAGGAGAAAAAAAAAAAGAAACATTTTTAGAGGCCAAAGCAAGCTTTTTACTCCAGAAAAGCTGGAATGGACGAATATCCACGGATGGAAAGGGCAAATATGAACTAAGAAGCCAAAAGCACAAGGGCATCAAACATAACACACCATGGTGCTGTTTGTAATTTTCAGGTTATTCTTCATTTCCAGAGCTACACAGACCTGGTTTTTCCTTCATACAGGGTAATCTACAATGCAGAGTTTCAGCTGACCATGCAGATCTGTGCATTTGTTCAGCCAAGACAAATTCTCACCCAGACAAAGCATTTAAAAGCATTTCTTCTTCTAAAATAACTTTTTTTAAGGGCATTGTTCAGTTTTTCATCATCTCTCTAAGTATTCATATCAAACACAAAATTTAATATAGACTAAGTTTAGAAACAATTTTAGAAGTGTAGTTAATGAGCTTTCCAACACATTTCTGCAGCTCACATAACAAGTTCAAACACTCTGGAAACAGACTGAGCCACAGTCAGCTCCAGGGAGGAATCTGTAATCAATCCCCACCCACTGAGACATAACCTGATCATGGCATTTGGACTACAACAGTAGCTGCTACAAAGTCACATTTGAAAATGTGTTACCCCCTTAGCTCTACTCTCACTGGATATTCAGACCAGGAAGGAATGTCCATTGATGATATGAATTCAAAATATGTACTGAGGAATGAAGATATTTCTAAGATATTTAATTAAGCTATACTTTGTTCTCCAAGATTAAACTGGAGTTAAAAACTTTGGCAGAAGGTTACTCACAAAAAAACCCAGCTTCTACCAAAAGAAAATGGGCAAAATGACTGACTGGGGAGAGAAATCCACCTCTTCCTTGCTTAAGGCAAATGAGGCCTCTGGAGTCTTCTCTGGTCTCCAAGACTGACAACATTTTCTTTGAGCTCCATCCTTTCTCTCTCCTTCACCAGGAGACAGTTCTCCAATCTCAGTGCAATAAATAAATGTTAAGCTTTCATTATATTTCAGAAATACAGAAAGCAATCCAACACCTCACAAGACTGCTCTGTTTAAAGAAGGAAATCCTAACACTTGAACATGCTTAAACCAGGGGCACACAGTCTCTTTGCTTTATTCATCAGGGTAACTTGAAGAGTGCACCAGAAAGACAGGTGAGAGCATTCATGCCCTACAACCAGAGCAGAATCTTCCCTGCTGCATGGTAAGTCTGTCACCTCCAAAGAAAGGCAACTCAGTAGCTGTTTAGAGCCTACACATACCATGAACACTTAATTACCACTTTTCTTAGAGCTCACATATTCAACTTACTTCAGCTTAATCTAAGTAGTTTAGTATATTCCATCTTGACAAGTAAAGTATCTTGCAAAAAGGCACTTGAAGAATCATAGAATCACTGAATTGTTTAGGTTGGAAAAGGCCTTCAAGACTGCTGAGTCCAATTTTTAATCTATCACTCCCAACATCACCAATAAAATTATCCCCAAGTGCCACATCTACACCTCTTTTAAATTCCTCCAAGGATGGTGATGGTGCCCTGGGCAGACTGGTCCAATGATTGAGAACCCTTTTGGTGAAGAAGTTTTCCTCACCAGAAGCCAAACTCACTTCTCCTACTGCACATTAACCAGTCTGCAATAATTATGACAGACTATGTATATAATCACAGCCTGATGTCAAGAGAACTGCTCAGCTCTTTTAGAGGACACAGCACTCTGCAGGAGGAAGCACAAGTAAAGTTCAGTGAGGTTTCTACCCTATCCTGCTTTATAACTATAGAAGTATTATCCTTCATAAAACTTTTAGAATTCATTAATTACACAAGTATCTTTTTTCATTCTTAGGCAGTCTTTCAATTAGTCGTGAGCATCTACAGCATTAAGTGCTAAGTGAACACCACTTTGGCAGAAATAAACATATTCAACTTTGGTACCCCTTTCCTAAAAGGAAGCACTGAATCCCATGTTAGAAACTGTATTATTTCAAAATTGTGAACCATTTGCAAAAGAACATATGGAAGTATCAATGCATAGATTATCACTGCATTATCACACACACACATATATATTTTTACACACAAAGAACTGTAAGTACAGTACATCCCTGCTGCTTTTCTTCTCATCCAAAGACAATATTCACACTTCACAATCCTATATATGGATTTTTTTTAAATAACAGTAATAGTGCTGATTTCATAGTATTACAATAGTACATTAGTCACCCTAGGTCACATATAATTGTTTGATCTCACTTCATTAATGTTTCATTTCCTCTTTTGTCTTTACCACAATTTAAGATGAAATTACTTCAAGCAGTTTTCACAAGAGTATGCAGAATGACAAAAAAAAGTCCTGACTTTATATAACCCCACTGGATGACTATGAGCATTACATCAGTTTTACAGCTTTTAAGGATGTCATTATCTCATCTGTCCTCTGCTGCACTCTGCCTCTGGCCTTTTTTAAAGGCCAAGCCAAACAAAAGAGCATTTAACTGTCCTATTTCCCCTTGCCCTCCTCAAAGCACATCACCCCAAACGACCCAAAGGAAGACCGTGGACAAGTTTCCAAACAAACAAACAAAAACAAGCCCCATACACATAATTTTAAAAATATGAAGCTGATTTTGATAGCTTTCTAAGGTCCTAAATCCCATTATTTAGTAATTTAGCCTTAGTAAGTCTGGATGAGTAAAATACTGATGTTCAAAATAAGCCATTATTTGTAGGGAGCAAGGGGCTGAAGGGGAAGGGAAGGAAGGGAAATTACAGGCCCTAGAAAGAGCTGATATCACTACATGTTATTTATTCTAACTATCCTTAAGCAGGTAGAACTTCCACATCTGTCATTTGGTGACTCATTGAGAATTCCATCCCACATAACCTACTCAAAACCAATATGTAACAGCAAAGCTGAAAATCCAACTACTGTCAGAAGTCATAAAACTCTGAAAGAAATGTGTTTAGAGAAGAAGAAAATAATAGAAAACCTTCTTTTCCCAAGAAGGAAATCAGACAAGTTATACCACCAAACTCACTGGTTCTGCATAGAATAAAAACATAAAACTGACCTGGATGACTATTTTCAGAGCTTTTACTTTCTGATCAGAGGACCATGCATCCTTTAAAGACTGGTTCAGTTCTTCAATTCGGTTCATGTAATCCTGCTGAGTCAAATTCAACAGCTCTTTCTGTGATCCCTGGCAAGAAAACACAAACCCACTTAGTAAGAGCAGGAGGGAAGGAAGGAGAGTGCTGTTACTGTAGACTCAAATCACCAGGTTGTGGGGGAGAATCCTACAAAATTTATTACAACTGCCCTTCAGTTCTCAGGAATTAAGTTATGAAACATCTGACCTTTGCACAGTAAAATACTGCAGCTTGAGAAATAACTTGGGTACTCAGTATTTCTATGAAACTCATAATTGTAACTTAAACTAAATTCAGGAAGACATATGCAGCTTCTGGGGGTCAATCAAAATTATCAGATGCTTCACAAAGTTTTACAGCAGCTGCAGGCCATAAACAGTAACAAGGTAAATCAACAGCAATAGAGCAGGTAAATTTTCAAATCACAATTTCTAGTGATACAAAAATATGATTCTGCCTGAGTCCTGTGACAATAAGGATTAAAATTACTAGAGAATTCCCACAGAAAGTACATATTTCTTTAAATACTGCACTTGCAGAATCAGGACCTTTTTAAAAGGTTTCACAAAATATTTTTATTTCACAAATTCCTTTCACTGTTATAATGATACTGTAATTTCATCAGAAAACTTTCTCACCTCTTCCAGATCATCCAGTTCTTCTAACCTTGTCCTCACTTTTTCAGAAACTGCTGAACCAGCAGTTGTGGCTTTTCCTGTAAAGAATTAAGTCTCTTTAACATTTAAACACTGGGACTTCTAAAGAGAAACAAACCTGAAGGAGCCTGACATGGACCAGTCAGCTTCTGTGACAGAAGACAAGTAGTTTCATGCACTGAGTATTCCTGAAGACACATCTGAACATTCCTACAGTGCATTCACTTTGAACACAAGGGGAATGACAAGTAAGCAAAACTGAGTATCAGTAGATTTTTCTGCAAGTTTTACTGGTAAGAAAGAATCACCAGGATTATCTATCATTAGGACAGAAAAGTTCTGTGGGGGCCTGTGTCCAACGCTCCTCCTCAAAGCAGGTCCAGTTCTGAAGCTGTACCAGTTGTACAGGGTTATACCCAGTCAATTTAACAATATCTAAGGATACAGATGTCACACTCTGCCTGAACATCCAGGTTCAGTGTTTTACCATTCTCATTGCAAAAAAGTATTTTGTATTTTTGCAGAAGCTGAAATGCCACAGGTTTATTCATATATAAAAATCCTGACTTACTATGCTATGATTACTTAGCCCAGATTCTCTTTGCTAGAAAACTTGATAAAATATTTAACATTTGGTTCTTTTCTGAACACCCAGCATACAGTTGAAATCATTTCACTTTCATGAAAAGAGAATAACTGAACAAGTTCCCAAAGGACTTGTTTGCTTTCCTTCTAGCTAGCACAACAGTTGATAAACATGATCCTCAAAACATCATTTCTCAATTTAAATTGAATAAAGTGGAAGGCAGTGCAGTGAAATAATCACAAATTCATTAGCCCACAGGAATAAAATACAAGGTGGTTGGGTAGCTTATTTTCAATAATTATTTTCAACAGATATCCAGACATCTTACCCACAAAAAAGCAAGGACCCTGATGTTGGAATGGGGCAGGCAGGAAAACACATTTCAACTATTCTTGACCACAAAGCTGTCACTGCACTCAAACTCTGTTACTGGTAGAAAAAGTGCTCACCTTTTTCAGATCCCATGTAGAGATTCTGTGAGGAAGCAGAAAAAGCAGACTTTTAGAAAACATGTACTCACTAGTATTTGAAGAATGCAAAGACTTGGACTCAGCTCTAAAACAATCTTTATAGGTGAGAGCTTGTGATTCAGTTTTCTACAACACTAAACCTGAATTTACAAGATCAGTATCTACCCATGGAAGAATTATAAAATAGCAACATCCAGAATCCATTAAAGACCTAATACAAATTAAAAAACCCCCACCACTTACAATGGAAAGCTTCTCTGTTGTTGTGTATCTAGCAAGGATTTCACCACGTTTGCTTGACCATGGCTCAAAGTCACTTCCTACTGCTGAGCTCTCATCTTTATCCCTTTTCCTTCGTGCACCATCCTATGACAGGAGTACAAGTGCAAAAGTTAAACACAGATCTGGAAAAAAACCCATAAGGCTGATAAAGATCAACTTAAATGCTTCAAGTGCTAGCTGATACTTTCAAAAGTTACAATATTAAAACCAAATCCGTATCTGAATAAATGTGTCAACATAAATCAGATAAAAGTAGGTAAATAAAAAAGAATATTCTATTAATACCACATATTCCCTGTATTAACCTCTCAAGTGGTGAGACAATACATTTTACCCAGGGCTGGCTTTGTGGGTTTGGTTTTATTTGACTTAGATAAGTGCCCGCAGTGTTACCGTGGGAGGAGCAGCAGTCACAGGATCTGCAGCTGCTGCAAACAGTGACAAGGGATCGGTGCCATCCAACACACTGCTCAGGGGGTCCAGCACAGAGCTGGAGGAGGACGAGGAGGTAGAGGAAGTACTTCCTTTCCGGTTCATCTTCTTCGTCTTGGATTCAGTAACCTAAAGAAAAAGTCCACAACTGTGACACAAAAAGGTTTTCTCTTCCCTCACTTTTTGTTAATAAATCATCAAAATACATGCTACAGAAATTCTGCTGTTGCAATGAAAGCAAGGAGACATCAAGCAAACTCTTTAGAGTGAGCTCCAGCATTTAAATTGAAGCCCTCCCCTCTCCTTTTTCCCTGAATCTGGACACACTCCCTCTTTAGTAGCATTTCCACTGCTTTTTTTTTCCTTCCAATTCTAGGTCTACAAAACTGTAAGAACAACCTTCTAAATTTCTTTCTAGTACCCCTCCTCTATTTTATTAAGTTTGTCCCTATCCTCCAACCTCTTTCTTGCAATTTCATTTCCTCTGCAGTTGCATCTTTACTTTTCTCATACAACACTCAAGCCTGGAACAACAAATCCATACCTCAGGCCACCATCTTATCTCCCTACTGACCTTCCTGAGCAGAAGCTGCTGCCCATTTATCATCCATTAGTGGATAACTCATCTCTTTGAAGTTGGATTTTTTTTTGTACATCTTTAAAAGCCTCTTATACATCAAAGAAATGATAAATGTTTTAAAGTACACAGCTGACTGGAAGCTAACCCAAAACCAAACCTTACATCAAGCAATTATGCAGGTTATTTGTACTGCAACAATTTGATTTTAAATTTATCCATTATTCAGCATTTAATGCAACCAAGAAAACCCACAAGCTGGAGGTGCTGTATTTGTCAGGAGACTGTTTCTGACACATAACAGCACCAGGAAACTTCTGTAAAGGGCAAACAGAATAAACCTTGATGCCTCTAAAACACGTCACTCACACAGAAAGCAACTTCACAAGTGCCACCACCAACCTCAAAGCCTTTTAATTTTAAAGGAGCAGATGTAAAAAGAGGAACACAATCAGTCTGAAATCAGATTTATTTTCCAAAAGCACAAAAAAACTCACTGTAATGGGTTTCAGTGGATGGTAATCACCAAAATCCAAGGGTACAGATTCCAGTTTGCACACTTCAGATTCTGACACATAGTTTCTTGATCTTGCATGCCTTAAAAAGTGAAGGGAAAGTATATATGCATATAAACAACCACATTCTAAGAGAGAAGCATATCCTACATCTATATAGATGCTTATTTACAAAAAAACCCATATTGAAAAATACATAAACATAAAGATCCAAATTTCTCTCTACTGAGATAACATAAAACTAAAACTGGAGAAATTTTACTTTCAGCCATTTAGTTGTACTCTTTTGTAGTCTTTGCAACACACAGAGCAGCTAATTCTTCTTTTCTGTTTCATTCAAGATCCTGAGAATGTTTATAGTACACACTACTGCCTCAGCTGATAGAGTAAAATCAGGGCATACACAAAAAATTCTTTAATCAGATTCCTAACAAAAGCAAACAGCACTTCTCCCACATAACACACATCTTTCCCACAAGAATTAATCCAAACCTTCAAACAATTTCATTCCTACTCAAAGACATAACTCATTTGGAAGATTTTCAGCAATGCTAAGCAGCCAGCTCTTCTACAGATACCATGTACCCAAAACCCAAACCCAAGTTTCCTTAATAAAAAAGGAATTACAGATTAGATAATTTAAGGTTGTGCCACTCCAATGAGAAACTTCTGACATCTAATGAGACAGGGTAGAGCAAGAGAAAGACTCCAGTGAAATTTACATCCTTATTTGTTTTCTTGTTTTCTTTTGTTTCTTGATCTCCAGTTCCTTTTCTTTTTGCTATTGTCCCATTGTTCAGTGTCTCTTCTTGCTCATTTGCATCATGGGTTAATCAGCACCTGGGTGAAAAATCTTCCAAGCTCTTTCTGGCTACACAATTACAATATTTTTTTTACTGCTGACAGCTCTCTCAGCACACCAGCCCCTGGCCAAAATCAATTGCACTCTAATTAGTGTAAGCACACTGGGCAGGAGCACATGGTAATAATACACACGTGGGAGTGAACAAGAGCTGTAAACCCTGCAAGCAAGTCTTTAAAAAGTACATTTTGTACAGTGCAGCTATTCAAGTGATAAGACAGCTTGTAACAGAGCTAATACAGAAGACAAGATCAACTTTGCTCTGGCATTATGTTCTGCTTACTCTTCAGGGAAAGAAGATTAAGCATTCCTTTCCTGGTCACAGCAGTGCAGCCAACTTTTGAGAGGAAATAAAAATAAGACTCTGGCCAAGCTGGGGTTTCATCCTCCGTGCATCCTGCACGAGTACACCCCTGCTTCAGGTGCTCTTTTAACAGCGAGTTTCAGCCTTTTCCACACATGAGCACCACTGCAATTGCCACCACTCTGCACCTTCAACACCTGCCAGCCTCCCAACCTTCTTCTCTCCTCCTGGGAAAACAACTTTTTCCCTTGGGCTGCTTTCAGGCACACAGCACCCTCCCAGAGCCAGAGCTTATCCTAAAGCAGGGGCTTCAAAAAGCTTACAGGGAGCACAAAGGAGCCATGGATCTAAAATGGAAGAGTCTCTTTACAACACTAGACATATATTGGTATTGGTAATACAGTGAGGCACATCCCATAGTGACTGGACCTATCATTATTCATTAAACATAAACCTCCAAAAATTTCTCTAGATATGTGCACAAAGCTATTATAAAAATGCATTGTAGCCCTAAGATTTACTTTATATACTTGACTTTCATTTTTACTATTCTAAAGAATTAGTTTTAATTTTTTTATTTGCTTAGTTTGAACACTATATTAATACAACTCTTCAGCACCAAGAGGTGCTACTTTTTTCTTCATATGCAGACTGATGACTATGCATACAATTAATCTGCAAAACACCTTTTTAGCATCAATACTGCTTAAATACTTAGCTGGGGTTCTGCTAAACCGCAAAGCATGAAAATATCTTCTGTACTAGAGAACAACATGATGGAAACATTGTACTGTGGTAAAGCTCTGGTTATTTCCCCACGGCCACTGCTATATCAGTGTTACCAGACCTATTTATTAGCTTGTTACCTCATTTTATTACATAAAAATGAATTTTTCAGCATCTCTACAGCTCTGCTTTGTTTTGTTCTATTTTGCTACTGCTTTTGTCTGTTAGAGAAAGAGTGCCTTTTTTATCCTTCCTTTACCAAACAAATACTAGACTGAGTAATTCCATGCCCTACACAGTGCGGCTTCCTCAGACGTACATCACGGTTTTCTGTAAATGCTCGTTGCTAGAAGCTCACTCTGCCTGTCTGTAGCCCCTGTCTACCTCTAAAGAGCCTGTCAAAGACAACTAACAGAGGCTAAGCTGTGCTAGTAAAGGTAAATAAACACCACGAGACCGTCGCCTCCACCGGCGAGCCCCGCGGCGGGCGGGACAGCGGGCCCGCGGTGACCCCGCCCGGAGGCGGCGGGCGGAGCGCTCCTGCCCCGCTCCGGCCCTTCGCTCCCCGAGCAGGACACGCTCCCTGACAGCGCACCGGGGAAAGCCCGCGGCGTTCGGGACCTCTTGCTTATTTTAGGGGAGATAACGGGAAGCCAGCGGCCGTCGCGCCCCACCCGGCTCACAGCTGCGGCTCCGTCCCTCAGCAGAGCTGTACCCGCGTCGCTCAGTGTAACACAGGGTGTTATGAATGTGATCTGTACCCTCGGCTTTCTCAGACAGCAGCGCCGGGCTGCGCTCCCACGGCAGCAGAGCCGCGGCACTCAGCGCCCCGGCCGCCCTCGCTACTCGCGGGCTCCCAGCTCCCTCAGGCCGAACTGCCCCGAGCCCCGCGGGCGGAGCGGCCCCGAGTTTCCCCTCAGGCACCTCCGGGGCCGCGCCCGCCTTAGCCCCACGCTGGGCGAAGATCGCCGAGCACGACGGGGGACCCGCAGCCCCCCAGAGCCCGCCGCCCGCCCCTCCGCGGGGGGACAGGCAGCTCCCGGTGCCCGCCGCCTCACCAGGGGAACGCGGCCATCTTGAACCCCGTCACATGACAGCGCGCGCCGGCCGCACCNCCCCCGCCCCGCCCTCAGCGCGGGAAACGCCTGAGGGCGAGCGCCGAGCGGCGGGCGAGGCTCCGCAAAAAGCACAGAAATGCGCTTCTTGTTAAAGATTTAGAGTTTATTGTGCAGAATGCTTTAAGTAAAAAGCGAGACTGGTGAAAATGAAACAAAGTATAAAAATAAATAGACTTTTGTAATGGTATCACAATTCCACACAAAATAAAAAGATAAATATGTATAAATACAAAACAGCAAGTACAAAACCAAATTCTGGCACTTGTCAAGAGAAAGGCCTCATGAAAGTTAAAAAAAAAAAAAAAAAAAACCTTGCGCTAAAATC
>VZRX01003334.1:0-66374 GCA_013398075.1 Notiomystis cincta | reverse complement strand
CTATAATGCTTTATTACACACTGGAAACATGCTTGAAGAACAAGAGGTTTAGATGTGAAACCCTAAGAGAAGGGAAACATTCATTTCTACTAACACACTAAACCTATCTGTGCATCAACATATTGCCTATGCTAATAATAAATACAGCACATAAAACATCCATTTAAAACATCAATCTTTAGTGCTGCTATATTGACAGCACCTTTTGTCATCTGTGACACAAATTAGTTACTCTTGTCACTGTAGATTCTTCCCCTCTTGAGATGTTTTTCACTCCTAAGGAAAGCTGGGAACTAAAACACAGCTTTGATGCCCACCGGGTGAGCAGGAAACTGGCTTCGGGCATTTTCTGTATTACAAGCGAGATTTTAAAGCACCACAGCATTTGTATGAAGGAGGCAGGTCCTCCACTGGTGTAAATTCTTATATTTACACCATCAGGGGAGCCCCCTGGCCCCAGGCATTCGAATAAACCAAGCAGTGTCATTCTTCAAAGTGCTTGGGAAGTGTTTTTGCCATTTTCCAAGCAGGCAATTTGGATAACTTGGTGCATGGTGTAACACACCTGTTCTGAACAACATCACGAGCCGCAGAGGACAGTCTTGGTGGCAGATAAAAGCCACAGGCTGGTGCCACAGTCCAGCCAATCCCTGCCCATGAATACTGTCCTCATCCCATTATTAATGTTCCACTGTCATGATATTTACCACAATGAAATTTCCAGTAAGTCTTTTTTCTCTTACATTCCTGCCAACACATTACAAAGTTAGTGTGTTGTACTGTATTGACACTTGGAAAGTAACAAAATATAACCTCTTTTACATTCTGGCAGTCAGTTCTCTGCTGCAAAGATTATACAGCTGAGCTTTTCACTCTAGAACTCTGTTAATATCATGTCTCAAGTTCATTAAAAGAAGGTGGAGAATTATGCTCTCCTCAAGTTAATGGATAACATCCATCAGTTGGAAGACTAGGGTAAAATATGACCATGATCTTTTCATGTTAGTTATTTAAAAATATGAAAGTGTTGTTGGGGTTTGGTAGGGATTTCCCATCTGCAGAAATCATGAGTTCAGTACAAGGGCCTGTTAGATCACAGCAGAAGATAAACTGCTCAGAAAAACTGCAACTATCATCAATTAAATGTCACATATCTGAATTACTATTACAGACTGAAATTACTATTTAAGTCTGAAAAGGTAAAACACTTAAAATCTTACCTTCTGAAGTTTTTGTAGAACATACACATCTCCATATTGGACAAATGTTGTTTCCATAAGAAAATGCAGGTAAATAAAACCCCAGGACTCTTTCAGTAGAGTGGTTTGAGCTACCACACATATAAAAGCACATTTTTGGTTTGGTCAGTGTATGTCCATCAGCCCAGCAGTGAATCTGGGCCACTTCTGTCGAGCTCAGCAGAAATGCAAAACATTTGGTACAAGGCCTTTAGTACTGAAATTGAACTAATCTTCATTCCTACAGAAAGTACATTCAAAACAGCTGCTGACAAATTCACTGACTTGAAAGCTCACTTTTGTTTAAATTAAGTTTGGGGTTTTGTTGTTTTGGGGTTTTTTTCACAATTAGCTGCTTTAACTTTATGGTATGAAACTAAAGATATACCCATGACTTACTTATGGTGGCACTCATAACAGAAATTGCAATTTAAGTAATGCAAAAAGCATTTGTCAGACACTGGAATTAGAAAGTGTGAAAAAGTCACAAATTACCTTCATGTTGCCCTGTGGTAGTTTTTAAATAAACAAGATAATGAATCTTTTATATATTAATACTATTCTGTACACATGTTCTAACATGCAATTTTCCCACAAGCATTAGAGCTTCAAAGCAGCTTCAATATGATTGTGTTAATGTGTCATCTGAAAATGACAAAGTAGGTTTATAATGTCTAAATATACATATATGTAAAGAAGATGCAATATTAAAAATCAGTGCTGAGAATGCCATCATTAAAACACAGCCATTTTATCCCAGTGAATGCTGTCTTCTTAAATTGTCACAACATTTGGCTTCTTTCTTTGGGTTCTTCCTGCATATGCTCCTAAAAATAAGTAGAAACATTATCATATTACAATTAATAGTACTGGTTTTTGAAACAGGATTATCCAATAAAACTAGCTGAAAAAATTAGGACTATTTTCTTTTTTTAAAGTAGTAGTATGCATTCAGTGAGTACTTTTAAAAGGATAGTTTTCATAATGTTCCACTCCAAAGGTCTTATGAAAACTACGAATAGGTTTGAAAGTAATGACATTTTATAGTATTGCCTTACTTGATAACTATTCTATCTTCTTTTCTGCTACTCTAAAACAACTACAACGATTCACAAATATTTAAAAGAACTATCACATAACCAAGACAGAGATTAAATGGCTGATAAGTTTAACTATGCCATGTATTACTTTTAAACAAATTATCAATTAAAAATATTATATAAGTTGAATGCTTAAGATAACTCTTTCCTTTTGTCACTTTAATTAAAACAAGAGACAGCTGTAGGCTCCCATATGTCAGTAAGACAACCAGAATTAGAAGTGCAGTATGAAAATCATCAGGCAGATCCTTTATAAAAGGAAGATATATAAGTAAAGAAATAATAAATAAACAAATAAATAAGTCTTTCCACAGGGAACAAGTGTATACATACATATATTTAAAAATCCATATTATACTATGCATAGCACAAGAACCTTCCAGTAATGAGGGTTCAGCAGGCTGCTAAGAGCACAACTCAGCATTCTTTAGGTTCAAGCAGTTACCAAGAAAGTGCAGCAGTGTGAGCAAACATTTACACCAAGCAGTGAAAATCATACCAGAGGATGCAGAGCAGTGGGAATGGAAGACAGCCATGGAAGAGAAATGACTACCAGGCAAGTACATCAAGGTGACAAAGGAAGTGCCAGTCCTTCTCTTTGGTTACTCCTGGCCAGAGCTGCAGTGGTTACTCACAGGTGTCCGAGGGCTACGATCAGCACAGGCCAAAGCAGCTTTGGGGATGCCCAGAGCCCTCACTTCTCAACAGGCTCCCACTCCACAAAAGGCACTCTCACCACAAAAGGCACTCTCACCACAAAAGGCACTCCCCAGTGCTGTGCTCTCCAGCTCTCCTGGGATCTCACAGGACAGACAACCAGGCTGACAGACATGGTGCTTCTCTAGTGATTAACACTACCCCTTAACTCCCCTCAAGTGTCCTCCCAGTTATATAAAAATCTCACACAAGTAATAGGATATTACAGTATATGGAAGTGCAAAGATCCCGCAGCAGTCTACACTAAGGAACTGCAGAAGGCAAATCTGAATAAAAATACTGACAGTTCTGAAAACAATTAACACCCATCCTTCTCCAGTGGCAAGGGGCAATCACATGAGGCCTCTCTCCTGGGACAAAGGACAGACCTGCTACTCACACACAGCAGGTCTGAGGCCTCCTGAAGCGCTGGCCTGAAAGCCAACACGCTCCACAGCCCCCACCATCTCACAGGGACAAGCTGTGCCCTTTGCTTGGCCAGGTGCTGCCGCCACCCAGATACTCTGTGTGCCTTGTGCCCTGCACTTCTTTTCCACAGGAAAAGCAACTGGGCAGAGGAGATGAATTAGTCTGGTTGTAGGAGCAACCTGATCTCAACCAGCTTCTGTCTAACACAATCACACCTCATTAAATTCCCTGCCTGGCCCCACTTGCAGGCTACTGATAGAACATCTAGGTCTTAATGGAATTTAAAAAAAACATTTACTGATTTATGAATTTGTACTTTTCTCTTAAGCACAGAACTTTGGATTCAAGGAGTAAAAATCAACAAAAACCAAGTTTAGGATTGCCACTTGATTCCTAAACAAAATGTCTTCTTGCCAGAAAAAGACAACAATCAGTCTTTTAGAGACTGATCAGTTAGTCAGAGTGGTATTAAAGCTACAAAGCACTTCACAGATAGAATTTAAAACAATCAGGAGAAAAGAAAAAGAAAGTTGCACTAGTATGTTATTATTTTCTTCTGAGGGTTTGTCTCATACCTAAGTTGAATGTATTTATAACAGCTGTGTCTTACTAGCCCCTCCTTCCCTTTTTGCCCCTCTAATAATAAGCACAATTTAATTGGTAGTCAGGAATGACAACAAGAAATTAAATCAACACCCTATTTAACATACTGCCAGACTTTTCACTATTCAATTTTATCCATATATAAAGGAAACCGTAGTCTATTTAAATATAGTCAAATTAAGTTTTTTCATTATTGCAAAATTAGGCAAATTGTTTCTTTCATGACAAGTGCTCCTCATGTAATAATTTCAGAATGCACTTCTATTCATTTGGTACAAGAAATATAAGCTATTTCTGAAGGAGCACAGGTGTTGCACCACAGCAACACGTGTGATGAACAAGCTGTAAATGAAGTTACCCTGAGCAACCAGAACTAACCAGTATACAACTGGTTAGCCACATCTGCTTGAAGTTCCAAGAAGGCCACTGCAGAAGGCACTCAATGACTTCCCAGATATTTGACAAAGAGCAACAAGGCAAAGAGACATTTGGAGATCTATCCCAAAGGAGTTTTTTCATTGCCAACTTTGGTAATTATATACCGGGGGTATAAAGATAAACCCGGGGACTTCCTTAGCAGAGCAGCACACAGTGCCAACACAGAAGAGTGAGACAGAATGCTTAACTGGATGTCTGATTCCAGACACAGTGTAAACACCCCTGTGGTTCATTATGAGCTCAGTGAGAATTAGAGGAGTTTGAGGAGGGCACCCAAACCTCGAATCAGTGCCAAAGCTGACCCTGACACCAAGCTAACACTACTGTTTTACCACCTCTGTAATACTGTAACTGGTAAAGGTTTTGATTGTTTTGTTGTCCCTGTTCTCCAGCACACTCATTTACTAGTCAGTAGCAAACTTACAGATGAGCACTTGTTTTAATGGCTACCTCTGGTTGCTAAAATTATACTGTTTACTTTATTTTCTGCTTTATATTTCAGGAAGATTATTTATTATCTTTGCTAATTTTTCTGTAGTGTCACTGAGTCCAACCAAACAACTGCCTTGCTCTACTCTGGTGATGACAGCACTGCCAGGGGAACTGACAACACAAAAATAAATGAACATGCTCTGGTTGTGATCTCATCACCTGCCTTTTTTCCCCCCTCTCACACTGCAGTGTTATCTGTGTTCATGCATATTGCCTTACATCCTTCTGTGGCCACTTCTCTTGACTTCATGAAGCAGCATCTGGGAAAACATCACACTTGAACAGTGTCAAACATACTGAGTTCAAACTCACAGATACTCCCTGCCAGCATTGCTCTGGGGCAGCAATAAATGAGCATTTCCCTTATAGGAAAGGTTTGATCCTCAATACATACAGATTATTTAAAACATTATGGAAAACTGTTGAAATCCTACTACATTACACATTTCCCTTATTAAGCCCCAAAATTCCCAATTTTTCTACTTGACTTGTGGAACTCTCCTTTGAGAACAAAGTATAATTCAGATCTTAAATAGTTTTAAAACCTATCAACCAGTTTACCTTTTAATAAACCTAGGTTTGTCACTTAAGAAATTTAAAATCTAATTTAAAAAATAGCAATTGTGTAAGACCACTCAGTGATTTATTAGAGGTTCAGCACCTTTTATATAAAAGGTAACCAATCAGTAATCTCTGCATGGTAGCACAGAAATACTCCACGTTTAACCTTGGGTCCAACATGCTACAGGAATATATATATATATAATTTAGAGTCTGAAACTGTCCAGGCTGTCCTTTCAATATGCTCCATGCTGAAGATGTGTGTACAGAACTAAGAATCAAATAACATGAAGATTCTAATCCAAGTCTATTTTGACTTCTATCACTTTCTCAACAGTTCCAGTGAATATATCTGGCAATCTCTTTTATGACTGGGCATCTGGTGAGTGAAAGCAAATGAGCTGTGCAGCACATTCCATATACTGTGTTTATAGAATTTGAAAGTGGATGCTTCAGTTACCAGCGCAGTTTGTTTGAAGAGATAGGTTAGACTCAAGGCATAGCAAAGCAGGTGCACAAGGAAAGGAAAACAATATACTACCAATTTATTTTTTCTAGATACTAGGAACTTATTTACTATAAAATCCAAGCACCAATTTTCTACACACCTGAAACAGCCTTGTTAGACACTCTGCTGTCTGAGGCCTTCTTTCTATTTTGCTCAACCCCATTCACTGAGGTCTTAGGGGTTCTAATTAAATATAAAAGAGTTAATAAGTCACTTGTAACGAAGTTGAAAGGCTGTATACAAAAATATAGACACTATCAAAATGTGTTTTGCATAAAAACATCTTCACAATGACCCACAGAACCTCTTCCTGAGCACCTGTACATTTCCTGTTGATATTATTATGGCTTACATAGATACATTAAGTAGGAGAACATCTGCCCATGAACAGACTAAATAACTATTCAAGAAACTGGCTTAGTTTAGATACCACAGCATTACAGTCTACATATAAAAATACACATATTTCATTAAGTGGAAGCAAAGCTTCATGGAATGAATGTTACAAATAGAAATGTTGGAACAGTGTCAATGAAGACGATACACAAGAGGATGATAACAGTAAATATTTTCCTGCAGTAAAAGGTAAAACAAAGCTTCATCACTCTCTCAAAATACTGAGAGAAAAAATTATTTTTACTCTGAACAACAGCTGTACCATTATGTGTAAATATTATTCATCATCAGTGTTCTTGTACTTTGCATTTACTTTCATCTTCAGGCTAGAAACATCCTGTGCTCTTACCCTTGTCTGCAGAGGAGTCTGTGAACCGGGGCATTCTGTCCTTGGTTTGGTTGGAGGATGCTGTTAAAACACAAACGTTTATTAGTGCTTTTTCCCCTTAAAATTAAAAATATCTCAAAAATACTGAATTATGAATCATGTTTCACATAATAAATTTCAGAAAGGCTAACAGGTTTTGTAATGCAAATGACATGTAGGCAAAACAGCTGGAATAAAAATTCCAAAATAGGATTACCACTTCCACTATTTAAAATAAAGAAACAAAAAAGCACATAGATAGATCTCTCTCAACAGTGCCTTGGGTTCCCAGTCATTGATGAGAACACACAGGAAAAAGGGCTGAGCTCCTTAAAATAGTCCTTGAAGGCTGAACTGTATGAGTAGAGAGCATGTCTTCAAAGCTTTTGGGATAAAAACTGTTTTTAATGGATGTCAGGTATCTGACTTTTAACAAGAGAAAAAGGTGCAGACAGGCCTGAGAGAGCAGCTGTTGTCTGCCTGAACAACATGTACTGAACACTGTAACTTCTGTGATCTAAGCAAACAATCACACAATCAAGGAACAAAACTTTCCTCACAACAGAAAGCCACTTCTTTTCCGACAGCTTCCTAAAGACAAGCGTTATCAATAATTCCACTGTAAAGTAAAGGCTCTTAGGGAAAGTAATGGTGCCAAATTGTAGTGCATCTCAGAGAAAGCCTTGAACCTGAGCACTGAGACTTAAAGCCATAAATAAATAACATCTGAAGATAAAATTTCAGAACTGATTCTGAAGAAAACATCTTTCCTAACTTCTAACAAACTAAAAAAAACTTCTGTTGGGCCATGCTACATCAGATTTCATTAATTTTTATGATAATAGTAGCAGGAATTGAGCTGAGCAATGGCAAACCAACAGTACAGATCACAGAATCTATTATAACAAGACAGTTTCTTAAAAGTCTCCTAATACAAGTAACCATCACCCACCGGTTTTCAGGAGTTTTTTGTTTTATGATTACTTTTTTACTTGGTATTCCCATTTCTGAGGCCCTAGAGAAACAAAAGTATTGAAACATATTTCAATTAGCAAGTCATCATCCAGGTCTTGAACAGACACACTCAGAGAAAGCTTACAAGAGGAACTACACCTACATGTAATACTGCCAGAGCAGCAGAAGATTATCACTTCTTTACTTGGGAGCAAGTGTAACAACTGTTCAGTCCACTGTCTTGCAGGATAATGCCTGCTGCCATTACCAAAAAAGCTTTGCCAGGGATACTCTATCAAGTATCTCTATTGCTCAGCACTTGAGATAGATAAAATCACTTGGAGCACTTTTTACAGTTTGCAAAATCAACCATAAACTAAGCATCCACCACTGCATTACAGGGTAAATGCACAACTCAGAACATACATTTTTCTCTATACAAACAAGAAGTCTCTTAGAAGTAAGAGCAAAATGCAGTTAGCAAGACACCACACACCTGGAAAGCTTTTTATTCATTCTTCCTGGCAGAGATGCCAGTTTGCAAAGAAACTGTTATTCCATAAACTTCTCCTCACTATTTCCTATGCCTCCTACTCCTCCTCTTGAACCCCTCCCACAACCACCCTTGCCCAAGGGAGAGCTGCACATACTTCATGTACTTTTTCCTGTCCAGCGATTTCTGTGTAGCTGTTGAAAGTGTCACTCGCTCTCTTGGGCTCTTTATTTTATCCTAAAAAAAAAGAAGATACTGAAGAAAATTACCTACAAAAGCATAATCAAAAATTTAGATTTAAGAAATATTGTACAGGGTGAGGAAGAATCTCTTAAATGCCAAATGATTCAGTACTTAAAGTCTTGAAACAGTTTACATGCCCTGGAATATCACACACCATTTGCCTGAGCATCTTCTCTTTACGGACTTCGCGATCGTGACGCAGAATATTCATTCTCTCCGAAGCCTCCATTGTGAAAAAGATGTCGTGGATGTCAAACAGAGCAGCTCGCAGCTGGAAAGAATAATTACAATGTTAATAAAATATTCAGTCAAGCTTACATGCCCATGATTTTGATCATCGAGCTCTTTTTGCTTTCAATCTAAAACACTTCATAATTTTGAAATTGATTTTTTGAAATCAAATAATTTTGTGTCAAGCAAAAAAAATGGGATCTTCTCTGCTTTAAACATTTTACTCTAAACAAAGCCACTCTAAAGGTTTTATGTGTTTATATTACAAAAGCAGCATAGCTGGGAAAGTCAAAAAAAAGGTTTAAATTGTGTCACCTGAGCCATAACTCTTTCATGAAGGGATGCATCTTGTGCTGACACACTTCCTCTTTTCAATGGGGCTTCAGACTGAAAATTTTTTATGAACTCCAGAGTATCCTGGGAAAGATGGGAAAATAAGAGTAAGCACCAGGAACAACCCTTCATAACAAAGCAATCATTACAAACAGTACACACAGGACAGAGATTCTTTGTTTGACTTGGACGTTGTAACACTAAGCAATGCCACACTCAAACATGTTCCTGCAACAGCCCCAAAATCTTCTGAGAGCAGAAAATGCAGGATTTCATCTGTCAGCTGAAGGCAGGAACCAAATCAAACAGGAGAAGAAGTGGCCTATTACAAAAAAGCTAATCTTACTTTTACAGTTTGCTTAAGATGTTTCAGTTTCTCTGTCTGCAGGAGCCTACGAGTGAGAAATCCCTTTGCCACTGCAGTGATCTTGTCAAACTTCATTTGTATCTCTGGACTGAAAACCTTAAAAAAAAACACAAAACAATTTTCCAAATTTTTGATAAAAAACCCCCAAGAATTATGAATTATTTATCACAGAATATCCATCAAGTGACATACATTTTCAAGTAAGAAACAAGCTCTTAATAAAGCTTTGACTGGACCAAAAGTACCCACCATAATTTAGCAGAAGCAATATATTGCTATATGGTTATTTTGCATATATGAATAACAAATATAACCTACACAGTTCTCTTATGTAATCAAATTAGACACAGGAAGGGATACTAAAATTTTCTGTTACCAGTGCCTTACAAAAACATGAGGGCCTTTTAAGATAAAAATAAATCTTTTTTTTCCCCTTACCTGAGCCCACCTAGTTTTGATCCTGTTACTTGGCCTGCACACTGAGGTTTTTATAACTCCAGTACCTGATGGTCCCCAGAGATAGAACGAAGTTTCACTTGTTGAAGCAAAGGTGTTGGGTGCAGTATGAGCAAAACCTGCACACAAAGCAGAACACAGAGTTCAACACACACTTCTGCCAATGAAGCAATGCCTGTGTCTGTGCAGACACTCAGCTTGGGGGTCACAGCTTTGTCTACAAGGCAACAAGCAAGCTGAACATTTCTGATTGATTTCCATGCAAAATTTGCTAAACAGGAGGCAGAACAAAACATTTCATCATGTTCTGGAACAGGTGAGAGGTGTTCCATCAGCTACAGCTGTACTGCCTTGCAGTTAAAACCCTTGGCAAAGCCCCTCTAAACCTTCTACACAAATGTGACCACCTGGCCCAGTGCTGTGCAGCTACATGGCCCAAGGATAATCCTTCTGGGACAGGATGCAAATCCACAGCCTCATCCTTGATCAAAGGAGTTTATTATTAGCTTGTTTTCCTTGGTTGTGCCCTAAAACAGTTACATAACAAATGCAGTACAGGACCGGTTCGAGGGCGGCTGAGCCTGTGCTAAATGCCAGCGACACAAGGATGCAGCAGACTTTGTTCCACAAATGCTGTCCCCAGCTGAGGGCAGCAGCTGTCTGTACCCTGAGCAGCCCTAGGGCAGGAGCACTGCACTCATCCATGCAGTGGGGCAGCTGCTCCAGTCAAGCACTGTAGAAAAAATTATATCACAACACTTAATCTATGTTCTTCCCTCCCAGTTTTACCAATGCTGGTGGAGTTTGTGTTATGGACTGTCTCCAGCTGAGACTGCACACTTTCCAGCAAGCCACTTTCACTTTTTTTCCTCCACTCCAACTCCATCCTACTGTTAATATTCACTTTGGAAATTTCTATTTCCGTTGTAGTAACCTTCTTTCCTTTCAACTTTCTCTCCTGCTCTTCCAGTTCCTACAAAAGGAAGATTCAACCATGAGACTATTTTTCTAATTCTGCAAAGCAACAGAATATACATTCAAACCCAATTGCTTCCTGACAAACTTCCATACAACACAAAACCTTTGCTTAGAATTTCTCCTGCTGACCTTACCTTCTGCAATTTCTCCTGTTCTCTCTCTTGTTCAGCTATCAGAATTGACAGTTGCTGTGCATGCTGTTCCTCAAGTCTCTTTCTCATTTCTTCAAAGGCCAACATTTTAGTTTTTAAAATATCTTCTGAGAAAATACACATCAAAGAATCAAATATTAAATACCTTCTATATGATCTTCACCAGAGACATCCATCCTTTATCAGAAGTAATTTGCATCATCAGTAAAAAGTAAAAAAGATGTATTTGATATCAGGTTTCCTTGATATCAAGTTCCCATTATGTATTGTAAAGAATCTCATCATTTACTAGGCCTTCAAAATATTGCATGCTCATATTTGTGGACTAAACTTGTGACTGGAACAGCAGTAAGACCAAAAGCCTGTATTAAAATAGGGCCATGGAAAATACAGCCCCCTAAGAATTGTTACACTTGCTGGAATGAATTAACATTATTTATACCACTTCAGCCTCATTTACTAGAGACACACACAGAAGCAACACAGTCTTGAACACCAAGAAAATACCTGTATGGTTTTCTTTTCATTTACAGGGATTATTTTTTCTTCTAGTAGTCTTATTTAGACCTTGTGGCGTAAGACAACTTTCTTAGTAAAACTAAATTCCAACTTCTAGATTCAAATGGGAAATCAGTATTGGTGAAGTCAAATTAGAGAAAATGAGGCTACTGAAAAAAATTCACATGCAGTAAAATTTTAGCCTTTTCATACACATAGATACTTAGAAACACCAATTACTAATGAGCAGTGGGGATTTTTCTAAAAGACTTGTAAACTGAGGAGTAGTACTGAGAAATAACCCTCAAGTACAGGAAATCTTTTACCTTTTGCCATATTTTCAAGGACTGCATTCTTGGTAATGTAAACTGATCCCACAGGATATTTCTGTTCTTGCAACCACTGCTTCTCTTGCTCTTCCATTCCAACTCTTAGAACACAGGAACTGTTTTCTTTTTGGCAGTTGTCGGTGTCCAAATCAAGCCTACGTTTTACCTTTTCAAAACCTTCTGGAAACTGCTCATTTGCTGAGGAAACACTTGGGGTATGATCCACCTGCTGTCGCACATTCTTGCTCTGCATCAGCAGTGGAGATGGATTTTCTACGTCATAAGATTTATTGAGTTCCACTGGAGAATTGCATTTAGTGTTTTCTGGCAAAGTAGATGGTTTCATTTCATTCACAGCGAGGATCTTCTGTGTCACTGCAGACTGACTGATGGCAAAAGGCTCATTCACTTTTGGAGGCACCACACCAGTACTGGTCTCCACTTTATAGGGCCCTCTGCTGTCCATCACCACCTGTCCTTCCACCGTAGCTGACACTGTTCCCCTGCTTTCAAAGAGCCCAAAGGAATGGCGATTGGCTTTGCCAGCCCCCAGCCCATCACAAGGGCCTGAAGAACTCCTGCTGACTCTGCCAGGGCAAACCGTAGTGAAGTCCACCATGAACTTTGGCACCGACTCAGACACGTTGTTTTTATCTGCGATATCTTGCATGATTAAATCCATTGCTCTACCCTTGCCTTTGGGACTTAACTCATAAGCATTCACAGGGTTGTTTATAATGATGTGTCCCATGGATAAAGGTCTTGGGCGCCGTCGGTGCATTTTAGGGCTCATGCTTGGCTCTGGGCTTGGCAATTTGGCATAAGAGCCTGTGAGGCTCCTGACAATGCTGCTGTCACGCTCAAACGTAGAATTCTTTTTCAGTTCTTCATCTGAATCTGAATCCACCAAAGGGGGTGTTCCAACTCTCATGGGTATGTCTACTTTGGAAAAGCTCGATAAAGTGGCCATACTCGTGTTACTTGTATGAGTAGAGGCACCTTGGAGAAGGGTATTTGATTTATTGAGACTGGGTTTGTCGAGTGTCTGAGCAGTGCAACTTCTGCCTGTAAACTTTGCCCTCTCTTTCCCAGCGTCGGTTGTTTTAACACCGTCGTTTTCCTTGTCCGAATGACTTTCACTCGCACTCCTCTTTGAAGAGCTCTTCGAGGTACGCTTGCTTTGCTCTCTCTCTATGTACTCCCTAGACTTCTTTATCAGGTTCTGAAGACTCATCACACAGGGATCTTGGACATCCTCGTCGGACGGAGACCCCACCCGTCCCTCCTGCTTCTGCAGCGCCTGAGACGGGAGCCTGTTCCACGCCTTGTCGGGAGAGGCAGCCCTCGGACAAGGCGCCTCTTTCGAGAGGCGACTCTCACTTGCCTTTGGCCCAGCATTTTCTGCTGCTGCTTTAACTACTTCTGTCACGTCTGATGTCGTTTGCCCTGCAGTGTCTGATGATCTGAGCTCTGTCTTTTCCAGGTCCGTGGAACCGTGCTTTTCAGGAGAGCAGGCTGAATTGGTATCTGACAGAGCTGTGCAGTCAGTCAAAGCCTTTGAATCCAAATCAGGGCAGGAACTCTCAGCCTCTGATGTGTTCACATCACTCATGCCAGGTCCCTTCTTCATCTGCAGATTACAATTTTTTAAAATTACATATTTTCAATGAAATCACAGAATCTCAGATTCCTGTAAACTTCACTCGAACTTAAAAAAAAATTCAAAACCCAACATGATTTAAGTGAGAATTACATGTTACTTCCAACCAGCACTGTTTAAAAGGATTTTCACACTACAATTATCCTATGTGCTGCATCTCAGTTATCAAAAGGACACATTTGGAAAAAAAACCAAACTTACATGATTTTTGTATTGACCATACTTTTCTGGTCTGCTGGTAAAACCCCAAGCCTGCGACTGTTGCCACATACACTCAGTAAACAATGCAAACTACTAAATGTTTGCCACCTTGGTAACCTAACAAACTCAGTATGAACTGTTTAGCAACAGTTTAATCTAAAGGCTGTATTAGAGCTGTTCCAAAGGCATACAGTAACTCCTTGATTAGATGTATTTAGTAGTCTCTTAAATTAAAACCTCTACTAAATTCATCATTGAAGCCACAAAGAAAAAAAATAGTTGCAGTAAAATTTTAAAGCACACAACAGAATTTCGAGTTGCTGTGAAGGTAATTTTAATTCTGTAACCATAAGGTTGAATATAGATTATTTTATGATTAAGCTATAATCTTGAAAATAAAGCAGCTCTAACACAGGGGAGTTGTTAATTTCTTTTAACAATCTAGTTTTTCCAACACTTACAAAGCAGCAGTAAGCACTGTCTTTTGCATATCACAAAAGCAGCAGTGAGAAGGTAACCCCATGCACTACAGTAAGAACCAGTAAATAATCAATTTTCAGGACACATAGCATGAAATACTAGCAAATGCTGGTTCTGGAGAATTAGCTGCTATTAATTTCATGTTTATATTGGGGAATACTTAAACCCCAACACTTTCTCAAAATGTCTACAAGCAGTGATTTTCTGTAGATCTGTGAGGCAGCTTTGGACTAACACTACCTGGACATTTTCTACAATCTCCTGAACACGATTCAATAAAGCTTTTTTCCGGGACTCTCGTTTCCTGGTCTCCAGGTCCAGTGCTTTCTTCTTATATTGCTGTATTTCCTTTTTCTTTTCAAGGCTAAGCTGCAAAACAGAGCGTAAGAAACATGGTTTGTATCACTAAAAGCAAATTTCAATATAGAATTACAGAAATAAATTCACAATAAAAACAACAGAACAAAACAATTAGAAGAGCCTGAGACTTTGTGCACACGTTAAATGCCAGCTTCTTCTCAAACAATTTTTTAAGAGAAGGTGTACAAATGCCTTCTTGGCACACATGCAGATGAACATGACTTTAAAACACCATTTATAAAATTTTCCATTAACATTACATGCTACAGTACCTGACACAGGATTCAGACATTTCTTCTAAAAAACCTAACAATATCCATACATTTGAAAATGAAGTATATGACTATATATCTTTTAGTCTGCAATTTATATCACAATTTCTGGACTTTGTCCTTAGAGATCTCTCCATACTTCCCATCACTGAAAGAGGGAAGTCAGCTCCAATATTACAGGAAGTACCAACAATCTTCAGCTTGGCTCTATTTGCATTAGCACAGAATGACTTAACATAATTGATGAGTCTGTGGAATACATTAGAGGAAGATGCAAACACATGCAAAAAAAATTTCCTTAGAAGCTTTTTTAACTATTTCAGTGTTTCCTATTCACATTTTTACACCATTAAACTAATTCACATGTTCAATAGTTGAAATGTCAATATGATTTTACAAGAAGTGAAGCCCAACAGTAAAATTATTGAAAAACATCAACATTCGTGCTCCCCTTAGGAAGACAACTTCTAAGAAATTAAAGGAAATGTAGTCAGTGTGAGGGGAAAAAAAGTACATTTTACCCTTTACTGTGTAAGATTAAGGCTAAGAATGCTTAGAATACAGTAAGCAGCAGGTCAGATGACAGCTCACACAGACACTTTCAGCAGAATCACTACATGTGCACATCAAAGCCAGTGCCAACAGCACAGTTAGCACACCAGGGAGGAAAAAGAAGAAAAGAGGCCTTACCAGGGGGGAAAGCACAGGGACTCCATAGAATTGAATGAGGGAGATATTTTTGTGCTGAATAGTCAAAGGGGTTTCTCCTTTTATTGCCTCTTCTTGGATTCTGGAAAGATGCTTCCTACAGAATATTTCATAGTCCTCCATCTTCATGTTATCTAAGCTGCAAAGAATAATAACATTACTCTCCCATGTACTTCCAAGAGCCTGAAGGGAAAACAACATCACCCCTTATTCTGTGTCACTATGTTTTGGGAAACAAATTCTACATTAGAAAACTGAATTAAGTTTGTCTTCTTCCTATCATTAACAAAGCCTGCAAAGCTCTTATTTTCCCCCATGAAAGGAGAATATGCATATAGGAGCGAAAATTATGATCACAAGTACACAGAGAAGAAAGCAAACATTGAAATAATCAGGATTTACAAAACTACACCTGCTGTAGATAATCTTAATTCCTGTCAAAGACTCTAACCCTTTGAGATTTTCCACACCAATGAGACAAATCCTATCAACTGTAAAAAAAAACCACACACACAAAAAAAAGCCCACCGAACCAAACAAAATCGCAGCCCAATTGGATTTAAAAAGAAAAAGCCTTTATATGTTTAGAGGGCTGAGAGGAATTTGCGTCTCACTCCCGTGAGCCTCCCTCTCGATGTCCCCCTGTATGAACAGACGCCTATGCTTACACCAAAAAATAAACAGAGATAAATTACAGCCTTGTCTCCTTAGGAGCGCCCAAATATCTGTCACTGCCCGTCCCCACCGGAGCGAGCCCAGCNCAATGCCGTGTCCGGGAGAGCGCCCAGCAAAGGCAGCCCCAGCTCAGCGACATGAGAGGGGATGGAGCGCCATCCCGGTGCTCTGATTTCCAGCCATTTCCACCCACAGCTCTCCCAGACAAGTTCCCCCGTCAGCACGAGTGTCATCTCTTCTGCTTCGCCCCATTACACATCACACGGCTGTGCAGTCCTTGCGTAGTCAGGGCCACAAATGTGCCGCCGCAGGTATCAGTTCCAGCGAGCACGCTGTGGTGAGGAGGATAAACATGAGCACGGGTTGCCAAGCTCTGTGAGGACAGCATCCGCAAGGACAGCGCCCATGAGGGCACCGCCGCAGACATCCTATCCCTCCGCCCGGGCACCAGCTGCCGCTCCAGCCAGCCCAGGAGCAGGTAACGCTCCCCTGTCAGGCAGGTCAGGTGGAAGGAAAATCCACACCTGTTTGCCAGCACTTGGCCCGGGCATAATTAATTTAAATTTATGGAAACAGCTAATTCCCAGTATTTAGAGCTGTTAAAGCTGTCATTCTTGTTTCAAAAAAGAATGCATCATCTGTTACCTCTTCAGTGATCATCGAGGGGTTTTATTTTTTTAAATCTTCATCTTTAATCTTAACAAATGCTGTTGTTTATCAAAAGATTTTTAAATATGTTAGACATCTAATTAGACATACCCTTCCTTCTTTGTTGTGTATCTACATATATATCTCTGATTTTTCTTCGGCTACACCTGGCAGAAGCACAAAACCACTGACAATGTATCTGAGATGCTCAGAACCAGCTGGGATACTGTATGACAAATATTCATCTCAGCAATTAATAAATAAAGAAATAAATCAACTCAGTTTAGAAGATCACCCAGTGCCTGTTCTACCTCTAGTTGGTCAGAGTTCCTCACTGGAAAGTCAGTTGCTTCCCATCCTTCCCACAGATACAGACACCAAAAAAGGGTCAAAATCCCCACTTACATTAATAAAAGCTGCTAGTTCCTCGGCTTTGCTGTCTGTTTCTAGACTAAACATGCCCGGTTTCTCCAACCTTCACCGAACCGGTTGTTCCCATGCCTTGTTGCTCATCCCTCTGGATTCCTCGCGGTTGTTTACAGGTGTCAGGTGGCCACAGCCGCGGTCCCAGTCCAGCAGCAGCCGCCCCGTCCGGCCGGAGGCAGCGCCGGCTCCTCCCGCGGCTCCCCGGCCCCAGGTCCCGGGCCGGGCCTGGGGGCGGGCACGACTGCAGAGTCAGCTACATAAAATACACAATAGAAAACGTCAGATACAACAAACCCAGTAATTAGTTGGAAAAGAATCACTGCGATGTTATGGTTTTAATTAGCTACCTGGAATAGCTGCGGAAAGCCCTCAACACTCCCCATACACTCGGCTGTTCTGCGACTCTGGACAGCACTACCTTTCCTGCCATTAGCACCCTTTACCTTTATCCGCACCATATTTTATCAGGAACAATTCCTATTTCCTTCAGTGCCTCACGTTTTATCAGGAACAGACCCCATTTCCCTCAGTGCCCCGTGTTTTACCGGGAACAGCCCCTATTTCCCTCAGTGCCCCGTGTTTTATCAGGAACAGCCCCTATTGCCCTCAGTGCCCCACGTTTTATCAGGAACAACCCCTGTTGCTCTCAGGACCCCACGTTTTACCGGGAACAGCCCCTGTTCCCCTCAGTGCCCCGTGTTTTATCAGGAACAGCCCGTTTCCCTCAGTGCCCCGTGTTTTACCGGGAACAGCCCCTATCTCCCTCAGAGCACCACGTTTTTATCGGGAACAGCCCCAATCTCCCTCAGAGCATCACGGTTTTTATCGGGAACAGCCCCTGTTCCCCTCAGGGCCCCTCCCGGCATTACCCGATGGGGGCCCGGGGCCCGGCCCCGCCCTCAGCGAGGCCGGCGGGCGCCGGGCGGGCCTGATTGGCTGCTGGCGGCGGACAGCCGAGTGCTGATTGGCTGGCTGACGGCGCCGCCGTCGCCCTTGGCCTGAGGAGAGGCGGCGGCCGCGGTTCCGGTCCGATCCCGGCTCTGGCTCTGACTCCGACCCCGATCGCGGCCCCGGCTCTGGCTCTGGCCCCGGCCCCGCCATGCTGTGCCACGGGGAGGGCCTGCTGAGCTCCCTGGCGGCGCTAATGGCGCTGGCGCTGGCGCTGAGCCGCAGCCCGGCGCTGGCCTGCCTGCTNCGGCGCCGCCGCCCGCATCGCGCACCGCGGCGGCGCGCACGACGCGCCCGAGAACACGCTGGCCGCCATCCGACAGGTCAGCGCGGGCCCCGGGGCTGGCGGGGCGCAGGCTCAGCCTGGGGGCCTGCTGGGCTGGGGCTGAGAATCCGCCCTTCCGGCACCGGGCCCTCCTCGCCGTGAGTGACTCCGGCTGTGCTTGCGATAGGTGCTGGAAGCCGAGTGCCGGTCAGTCCCGCCTCCCAAAGGGAACTTCAGATCAGATCTGAATCCTGTGGGAGCTGTTACAGCCTTGGTGCTGATGGATATTTCAGCAGCGCAGCGATAAGGAAATACTGGGTTTTGTTGATGTAGCAACAGCACATAGAGAGCGGACAGCAACTCAGTAGCAGGTTGTTTATTTTTTTTAAACCTTGAAGATCTGTGATGAGAGTCCGTAGTTAGGGGAAGATCTGGTACCAGGATAATTTCCCTGTGTGCAGCCCTGCCATGACTTACCGTGGCCTCATCTGCAAGGCATCAAGGCACAGCCAGGGTTCAGTCTGTTTCTGAGAATCCCCTGAGACTGTGATTAGCAGGGTATCTGTGAGGTTGAGCTGTTGCTGCTCCGAGGGTCCCTTTGCATCAGACAGGACTCTTACACCTGATAAATTCCAAAACTGCACAATCCGTACATAGTACACACCTGTAGGTAACCTCCAGTGCATACCTGGTTTTTGTCTTTCTGGGGCATTGTCCATTTCCCCAGGAGGACATTTGTCCTTCAGAACAATTGGTGTTGTTTGCACTTCACTTCTGAAGAGTTCTTGGGAAAGATCCAGGGCAGGAACAGGGTGTATGAAATGTTCTAGGGCAGCCTGGCTGCTTCTTGCTCTCTGATATGGGCATTCCTCAGAGAGGAGCAGGGATTTGTCTGCAACCAGCTACTGCTCAGTACACACATGGTAAATTAGTGTTTACTAAGTGTTGGTCTGTACATTATGTAAACTGTAGGCACTTGCTTCTCTTGTCTTTTAGAAAATAACATAACTTAAGGGCTCCAGGGTTATTACATCAGGAGACAGCAGGATTCTCGTCTGTATTTTTATCCTGAAACAGTTCCAATCCCAAGACTGAGGCAGAATCACTATGGTTTTAGCTGTAAAATAGATTAGATGGTTCAGTTGACCTATGAATGGTCTAACAATGACTTGGATAAAACCTGCTTTGTTCTGCAGATGAAGACTACTGAAAAGTACATTAATATTTTATTATTTTTTTACCAAAAGGCAAGCTAATTATAGCTGTACCTGTGTCAGATCTGTAAAGCTGTCTCTTCTGTAGTGTATGTGATTTTAAAAATGTTTTTTAAGGCAGCTGAGAATGGAGCAACAGGTGTGGAGCTGGATCTTGAATTCAGTGCAGATGGTGTCCCCATTCTCATGCACGATGACTCGGTTGAGAGGACAACGGACGGGGCCGGGAGGCTGCAGGACCTGACTTTTGAGGAAATCAGGAAGCTTAACCCATCTGCAAAGCACAGGCTCTGGTAAATGGACTGTTCTGAAATTACTCTTCAGCAGGAAAAAAGTAATTCTTGATAAACAAAATTATTGATCTGTCACTGATTACATTATTTTTTCATTTAAAACTTAGTCCTATATGCTACTTCAAATTTGATTTTAGAGGCATATGAGACTGTATCTCCTTACCCATCACTACATTAGGAACAGTGAAGCAGAGTCAAGATAAACTGGCTTTTGAGGACAAAATCCACAGGCATCTAATGTAAAACAGGTCAATCTGTACATAAAATTGTCCTAAAGTGATTGCAGGACACTAAAGGTGCTGAGATCTTCATGGTAGGTCAGAATTGGCTAGAGGAATTACTCCTAAGTTTAATTTTATTCACATGTATTTCTTGACTCATTGTGTTTTGGGGATTTTAAACATCAGGTTTATACTGTTGAAAAGGAGCTAGACAGATTTTGGGCAGCCTTACTGTGACCTTAGTGGCTGATTAGGTCCTTCCTACAGTATGCATGGGAAAATATTTGTATACATTACTAAGAATTTGGTAATGATGCAACTTCTGCAGTATTGTGAGTCCATTTCAGAGGAAGAACTTGCAGTGTGTGCTCCTGAGACCTGCATTAGGGAGTTCCAGAGCTGCAAATGTGCCACCTGTGAGTGTGTGGCACAAGGAGTATCTTCCCTGTCTCACTGGAAAGGGAATCCCCTGGGCCACACTGTGGGAAGTTACACAGGCAGTGACTGCTGAGCAGCTGCTGTTCACTGTCCCCCTATCAGGAATGATTTATTGATGGGTGAAGCTGCCTCTGCTGAATCCTCAGCTTGTCCTGCCTGTTCTGCCAGGATCTGCATTTCTGGCTCAGGGCTGGGGAGTGCAGTAGGAGCAGGAGGAAAGCAGCAGCTGGGACTGGAAGCTTCTTTGTGGGAGTTGGGGAAGGAGCTGAGGAACTGGGGTTGGTGTTTTGGGGTGGGACATGGGTCCAGTGAGCACTGGATCCCACCTCCAGTAGCACTGTAGCAGCCCCCTGTGGCTGGGAAGCAGCCCCCTGTGTGTGTGTGTGTGTGTGTGTGTGTGTGTGTGTGTGTGTGTGTGTGTGTGTGTGTGTGTGTGTGTGTGTGTGTGTGTGTGCACGTGTATGCTGACTGCATTCCAGCGAGTTCTCCATTTCTACAGGAGCCAGTTCCAAGGTGAAAAGGTGCCAACTCTGAGAGAAGCTGTTGTGGAGTCTATGCATCACAATCTAACCATCTACTTTGATGTCAAAGGCCATGCAAATCAGGTACTGCCCACTGCAGCCAGACCTCCCCTGACCCCTCCTTTGGCTTTCTCACCTGCTGCTGTGTTGCTCTCAAACTGCTCCCTGTGCTGCAGTCCCCTCTTTAACACCAGCGAGCCCAGGTCTGCTGCTTGTGTCACCCAAGGTTGTCCTGGGAAGCTACAACCTAAAATTAGCAGGAGGCTCATGCAAGTGTTGCTGTGAAACAAAGCAAAGGGAATTCCCTGCTGTGCTGAGGGCAGCCAGAACCTCATCTTCAGCCTCCAAGGAGGGATCAGTAATTTGCATTACTGAAGGCATAAATTAATTTTCCTCTTGAACTAAACCTTAGGCAGTGCTAAAAAATTATATCCACAACATATTTAAGGGTATTTCAAACACTAAGAATCCTACCCATTGTTGTAAACAGAGTAATGAAAAGGAATTCTTTTGCAAAAAACCAAAATGTCATTTCTGTACTAATGCTATAAACAAGATGCTGTTTTTCTTCTCTCTTTCTATTTCAATCTTGATACACAAAACAGGGGAGTGTTTTAAAGATCGTTCTAAAATGACTTTGCAGTGTAAATTAAATATGAGTGTATGTATAACATCTCTGTATGTCTCTAATTGCAGGCAGTTGATGCCCTGAAACAGCTCTACCAGGAATTTCCACATTTGTATAACAGCAGCATAGTCTGTTCTTTCATGCCAGATGTTGTTTATAAGGTGATGTTTTCTAAGTTTATTTTTTATTTTTTTAGTCCTGTCTGGGAATTTCAGTATGGTATTCAGCTCCCAGTTCCTGGTTACTTTTGGGCTGTTCAAGTTCCTAAGGCTTTTAAAAACAAATAATGCATAATCTTATTAGATCACTCTACTCATTAGATGCAAATAGGAATCTACAGCAATTCCCTCCCTTCTGAAAGCAGTGCAGACAAATGTGCATTCCTCTTCTGGTTGATGTCTGGCCAGGTATCTGTGTGCAAGGTACCTGCTAAATAAACCTCTTACTCTAGATTACTTCTAAAACTCTTTCCACACTCTTATTCCCAAGTCTACTTACTATTTATTTTTTCCATTATACACATGGCATGACTGCTATGTAATTTTTTTAACATAAGAACTGGTGCTTCTTCAGTATGCTTTAAAGAAAAAAAAAGCATATAAAATATCAGCTTTCTAAAAGTGTTACAAAAGGATCTGGAGGGGAAGGGGGGAAGGATTCTGGTAGAGTTGTAAATGCAAGCTAGCACTTTGTATCTGATCTCTCAAAATTGTACTTAATGCAGTTGGGCTTCTGGATGAATTATTCTTTTCTCCTTGGTCCTCCAGATGAGGCAAGCTGACAGAAATGTTGTGACAGCACTGACACACAGGCCCTGGCAGCTGAGTCACCAGGGGGATGGGACACCCCGCTTCAATTCCTACTGGAGGCATTTCTTGTACGTGGTGATGGATGTCATTCTGGACTGGAGCCTACACAGTTTCCTGTGGCGACTGTGTGGGGTTTCAGCTTTCCTCATACAGAAAAATTTTGTTTCTCAGTAAGTATTAAAGCTTGCTCATGTATCTGGAGATACTCTTTTCTGTTAGAATATGGGGTGGAGTTACGTATGTGCTTACCAACATGTTCCATTTAGTGTTGGATAAGGTGTCTTGATAATTGCTTTACACTATTTTATTATTTTAAGCCTCTATCTTTATCTGAATTTTTATCTTCTGTTAGAGCCTAAATTTAATCTCAAAGAGGAAAAGTGTTTGTTGCTTTTGCCTGTTTACAGTAAGGAAACACAAAAAGATGATGTTGAAGGAGACAGGCTGTTGTTCCTTGATGTGATGCTGATGCCAGACCAAAACTCAGCTGTAGCCCCAGCATGGTCTGCCTTAACTCTGTGCAGTGTCTCAGGGTGTCTCTCTTCCTGGCAGGGACTATGTGAGGCACTGGTCTGCCAGAGGGATTCGAGTGGTTGCCTGGACAGTGAACACGTTTGCAGAGAAAAGCTACTACGAAAACGTCCTTGATTGCAGCTACATCACCGACAGCTTGGTGGAGGACTGTGACCCTCACTACTGACCCAGCCCGAACACACTGCCCTGCTGGGGCGGGTCTGCAGCCACGAGGGCATCCAGCAGTGCTCTTGGGCTGCTGAGGAGAGCTCTGGAAAGGCAGAGCAGCAGTTGGCTCCTGCCTGTGGTCACATCTCAAATGCAGGAAAGCCCTCTGGTGCACTGGCCAAAGCTGTGGTGCAGCCACACACAGTCTGGGAAGTCACTGTAACATGAAAGAATCTGATTTGACAGCCTCGTTGGGCCATACCTTGTCTGTGCAGGTGGCTTCATAATTCTCTGGCTATTCCTTTGCTTTGCTTAAATTTTGGTTCTAAATTTATATCAGCAATTTCGGTGTCAAAATTTTGAATCATAACTTGATGTTAGTAATTTTCACAGCATGTTCTACAAGTATATACTAATTTGAGGTTGATTTATAGCACCTTAAAATCCTCTACATTACTGTTCTTAAAACAGAAGCTGGAAATAATGGTGCCAAAATAGAAGATGAGCATATTTCCCTACCCTGCATGGAAAGATGGCTGTGCTGAATCCTGACAAGGAAGAAAAAGCCAACTTTCCATGGATGATGTGAAGGTTATAAGAACTAACAAAACTTGAGTAGCTTCTTATCTTCCAGACCTTTTAAGAGAACCAAGGGAGGATAGGAAATTGTTTCTTCTAATGAGGAAATGACACAGCACATGAATGTATTTATTTTTAAGAGAAAGCTGTATATTGAGTGCTGGTAAGCAGTAGAACAAATGGAGCTGAAATGCCTTTTTAGTTTGCCTTTGGTTGCATGATTGAAGGGCACTCAGAGGGATATGGAAACTGTAATCCAGATTTAACTTGAACTCCAAAGAGTGTGCAATTAATAAACAAGTCTCTGAGAACTCATGGGAAGGTGTTCTTTATCAGCTGTGCAGAAGTGAATTGATGTAAAATGTCAAAATTAGTGCAGATTGACCCAATTAGGGTAAGTCTAAACTTCTGGAATACCACAGATTCCTGCTACAACCTGCTGGGGGGGATGGATTTTTGGCTTGTATCCTGAGCTCCACCCAGGCACAGAGAAGCACAAAGGAGATGCTTTTCCCTGTCAGGATGACAAGAGCCTCTTCCATTCGTTCACTCATCCCCCCTGCAATCTGAGCCTCCTGCTGCACATCCTATAGCACATGGACATTATAGCCACACCTTTCCTCAGTGCTGTGGCCTCTGCTCTTACTGCTGAGCCCACAGGGCTCCCCACGTGGCCACTGAAGGGAAATGACCTTTCACTTGCTCCTTGCTCCAAAGGTCCAGTTGTTGTTGCTGCTTGAGTTTCTGGCACTGCTGAGTCACCAGCCCCAGTGCAAACATCAGCTCCGTGCCCAGTGCCCACAGGCTGCATTGCTGTACAGGCTGGGAAACACAATTCAGTCTCTGCTCTTGCTTTGTGTGTAGAGTTTGTCCTTTTTTCTGTGTCTGTGGTGGCTGGATTGGGGTTGCCTTTAGCCTAAATTATGAGCATGAGGAAAAGATGTGCCCCTTTCCAGAGCAAGAAGGGAGGGAAAAAACAGGCACTAGTAGATAATGAGCTAATTTGTTTAGCTCAAAACAAAACAAAAACATACCAGGGTGGTGGCAAAGTTGTGGCCCTAAATAAAAAGAAGCTGCATCAAATCTCACAGTCATGTATGATAGATAAAAAGAATAAATCTTTGGAAGTAACACAATTGTCAGTCCTTCATAGGAAAAGACATGTAAACTTGCAGTTCACAAGCAATAGTTTTTCACAGATGAGAATTTTGGTAAGTAGTCATTCTTATTTCTGGTAGCTTCATCAAAGCTGCTTAAGTAACTAATAAACTGTAAAATTAGCTCAGAAAAATTAACCCAGTTCACACAAGTTATTTCACAGCCATTACAATGTCTCAGTCATTAAAAACAACTGCACTTTAATATTCTTCTATTTATTTGACCAATACTTCAGGTTTGGTTTAGATGAGATGAAAGCTGCTTAAACAATAGAACTGATAGAAAAATATTTTTAAAACAGAACTTTTATTTACAGTTAGACACAAGTTTCTTTACATTTAGTCAACAACACGTGGTCAGCTGTGGAGGGAGCCTTACTGCAAGGAGGTGATGCCAGTCCTGGGGAGAGGCTGTCACCAAACACCACTGCAGCAAAACAACCCCAAGAGGTGGATATTCCCTAGCACAGTAAAAAAACAGAAGTCCCGATGCATTTTGCAATCCGTTCTTCTATTTTTTCTTCCATTTAGAGGCAAAAGCTGAGCGATTCTTTCAGTCGTTAGTGCAAGAGCACATTGCTCTCTGCAGACGCCTGGCAGTACCTTGGCTCGGTGCCGCCCGTGCCTGCTCAGAGCTGAAATCCTCCGCTGCCATCGCCGTGCGGCCCCAGAGCCGCTTCCCGGGCGCGCAGGGCGAGCAGCACGGCCCGGGACACGCCGGGGCTGCGGCGGGGCGGGGCGGGCTCCCAGCCTGCTGGGCACAGGGCGAACGGCGTTAACCGAGCGCTGCGGGACGGCACCGCCCTCAGAACGGGCCCTGCTCGCTGGGGGTCTCATCTGCCAAGAGTTGGGGACGAAGTGCCATGGAAGTTCAAACTACCACACAAGATCCACAGCTTTATTTTAACTCTGAGCAAGGTGATGTCCCAGGGACTCTAGAGCATTAGTAACCTGTGCTGAGATTCAAGAGGTGAAGTCTGCCTCTAAAGTGATTTAAAGTTCCTGCCTGTCCTTGGGTGCTCCCGTAAGACAAAATGGCTCATTGACCCAGGAATTTCACTCTCTAGTACACAGAAGCTGGTGGTCAGTCTTTAGAAGTCACCACCAACCCCAGAACAAGCTTCCAACAAGCACAACCTATAGAAAATGTTCACCCCACAAGCCCAGCCTTTTTGTTTTCTCTTTTAGCACAGGATGCTAACGTGCTGTGTCCCTCACATGCAGCTGTGACATGCTGTGTCTGTACATCAAACATTTTTACTGAGCTGAATTTCTAACAGCTTTCTGAGTTTCATCTTAGTTGCTTACCTGGTGGAAAGTCACTGCTGCTCGAGATCTCAGCAGAAAAGGGATGCTGAAAACAAAATTCACAAGCAGGTTTAGGTCATTATTTCCTTCACATGTGTTTTATCTTGTATTTGAAAAGATACCAATTACCTGTAACAAAACCATGCTCTCCAAGTCTTAAAAAGGTTTGTGATTATGAACTATTCCAATCATGTTTTTATACATGTTCAAGTTAATCTTCAAAGGTATTTTCACTCATACAAGACTTTGCTCCACATACACTCATTGTCTATATCATGCCCCAGATTCTGTTGAGGGAAATCTACATTTCCCCTTTTTGACCATCTCACCTCATTGTAGGATGTGTTTTCATTTCTGTCAAATGCCCTTTCTGGGTAGTCTGGCACTTCCTGGGCAGGTTGCCTGGATGGGTGGTATGAAGAGGAGCTCCTCTGAAAAACAGTATTTGGCATTAGATGAAGTTCTAACTGCAGATTTCCCCCAACCAGCAGGCTGTTTGCACAGCTGGAGCCCCCTGGCACTGCAGCAAGTAACTAACCAGCAGAACCTGGGCAGTCAGACTGACCTGCTGGCCTTGTCCTCTCAGGCCAGAGGAGCTCTGGTTTGCTCTTTGCTGTACCCGTAGTTTTTTGAGTAGAAACATCTTATCTTGTCCTGCCTGCAGTCAAGACATATTTGATCATTAGCTGGAATGGACTAATAATTCTTGAGAGGCCCAAGGCCTGTAAGTACCAGTGACCAAAATAATTCCTTCTATTCTAAAGTAATCTGTCCACAGAGGGAGCTGCAGCAGCACATCTTGAAGATGTAATTCGTTTGCTACAACTCTGTTTGTGAGTTAAATTTCCCTGCAACTCCCACGGCGAAGGGCTCCCACCCTCCTTTGCACAGTTATAGGAAAAACAGGTTACAGCTCCACAAAGCTGGATGAGACAATCAACATAGAAGCCAAATTATACAAAAGATACAGCTGAAAGCCAAACTTACATTCTTAATTTGCTTATGTAAGAGTTTGGTCATGGTCTTTCTTCCTTCTATTATTTGCCAGTAAAGATAAGTAATGATTCTAAACAAAACAAAACAAAACAGGTCCAACACATGAGCATTTCATTCTGGTCAGTGTCTAGATAGAAATGTACCTTGTTTATTTTAGCCCATTAAAAGACAGATACACACACATCTCTGTACACACACACACATAAAGTAGATGTAGACAATTACACAAGGAATGGCAAACACATGGATATACTTAAAACATGGTAAATGCATGATATTGCTTAAAACATTCTCTTGGAAAAGACCCAAAAATTTATGGACTTGTATTCAAGATGAGAGGTACATTTAAGTGAGTCAACAACACAAGATGCATTTCAGATAACAAAATAACATAGAATGGCACTGTCATTGCCAGTTTTTCCCACTTAAGGCCTTTTTCTGGTCCTTTCATTAGCAGATACTTACAGCACAATACTAGAGAGGATGAAGAAGAAAAGTTCACTTGTAATTAAGTTATGGTAGATCCACGCTACCCATTTTGAGGAAGTGTAACTTTCCAGTATTTGTACCCACTCAGAGACTGCAGCATACATAGAAGACAAACCTCTGAAAGGACCACATTCTTCTGAAGGTTTTAACCTGAAAGTGTGAAAAAACAGCTTCTTAAAGTTTTGTATGTTAACCAGTGAATTAATTAATACTGTGATTTTGTACATCAAGATGCTCCTCAGTTTTCTATCTTGCTCTACTGTCTTTGGGCTCTCAGGGTACTTCCATGATCTGTATTTCATTTTTAACTTGTGTCCCTCTCCAGGCATTAAATGCCTTCCCCAGACTATGCAGTGAGGGATGAATCCTTGCTGCAATGGATCAAAGCTCTGTAAACCTCTTGACCTAAATGTAACATGTCAATCACTGTAGCACACACTACAGCAAACTGAAAAACTGGATTTTTTAAACATTTCACCACAGGGAACCATCATTTCACCTTGCCTTCAGGGACATGAGTCACTGCAGATCTTCAGTAACAACAGAATGTGGTGAAATAAGGCAGCCCATTATAGGAATTAACATTTTCAGGTAGACTGAAATAGGAAAGTGTTTGCTGTGAAACTGAACCACTCCAGACAGTCTGAAATTCCCACTTGCCATCTGGAAATGACAGCTCTGATAGCTTTCATCCTATCTGGTTTCACGTGCAGTCACCTGTCTCACTAAATATCAAAATCATATTGCTGACAATTCTCAAGAGAACAGCAAATCCACACTGCCCCTCTTTCCTGTGACCAGAGTAACACACACAGAACCAAAGCAGCTTTAAAATACTGATGACAACCCAGATGCATTATGACAGGGTCAGCAATGCTGGCAGAAAGAGCCTCTGAACTTCAAAGATAATCCAGAAGCTGACCTCAGCTGAGTTTTCCCAGGTGTTTCTCTGTTGCAAACCCAATATGACCTATAAGATAAGTAAGCCAGGAACTAGGACTCGGTCACAGAAACTTTGATAAGAGGAGGAAAAGTAAAATTTGATGCATGTAAATAAGAATCCAAAACTTCAATGTAACTTTGTTTCTCCTCCCACTTTCTCATGGGACAAGTTACTCATGGAGCAAGTCTTGTTTTCAGAATACAGAACATCTTATGAGCAGCTGAAACCTTCCACCAGAATTAATATAACTTCTTTTACAGAGAAATGCAGATTCTTCTGCCTGGTATCAGGTCACACAGCATAACTCAGTAGGCCTGAATGCCAGTGATCTTCCATACCTCCAGACAGTGACCCCAATGACAGACAGGACTCCAAGGAAGGAAGGACAAAACAGCAGGAACATGAAGGATGTCATCATTTGAGCAGTTCTCCAGACTTTGCGAGGGGGCTGGCAGTTCTTCATCAGACTGACCTTTAAAGAGATTAAGGTACTTTGGAATGCTGTTGCCTGCCACTTCAAATTGGTTTAAGTCAATTCCACTGGAATTGCTGGAATAGCATCTAACAAAAATTTCTAAGAACAACTTCTATGTGAATTTGATAGATATGCTGTAGTTTCAGAAAACTTCAAGAATCTAGTCTTAAAATAGTAAGAGTCAAAATGAGGTTCTGATGGGTTCTTCAGAAGCCTGTTGGGTAGAGTTTGCTTTTGTGAAAAATGCAAACTCGTGGTTCAGGGAAGTTTGAATCCATCTTTCTACCTACAGCTTTGTTCTTCTACATTCAGCACTCCAAACTGCTTCCAAACTTCCAACAAACAATTTATCATCTGGTCATGCTACTGAGATAAAGAATTCTGAAAAGAAGACATTTCCACCATGACCTCTATCTGAGTCACCCTGCTTACATCTAGATAACTTGGCAGGGAGAATTGCTGAGAGTAACTGGGAGGCCAAAGTCACAGCCACAGGCTGAGTGTCTATACTGACATATACATTTGTCCACTGTTAGTTCTCCAGCCTTTAATTTTACTACTTTTTATTTGTGATGAATAAAAGCTAAATTTTGTTACCTTTTTCACAAAAAATACTATAAAAAATGCTATCATCTGGATACCAGGCAGCAGAGGTGAGAACAGGATACCAATCCTACAAGAAAGGATTTATAGGAGAAAAAAAGTTACATCTTCACTATTCACCACTCAGTTCTCAGTGCACTGGAAGCAGAAAAATACCACAACAACTTCATACACAGGTAGTGTGGGATTATTTGGAAAAGTGATTATGTTAACCTTGATCCTCTAACAGTAAGTCCACCTTGGAAAATATGCAATTTCAAACACACATATCTATGTACAGATCTGCAGAACCCTCTTATAACTGGAGTAACATACTCATTCTTGGAAATAAGGCTTCTTTTCCAGCATTTAACACTGAGACTATTTCAACAAGATCATCCCAGTGGGGAAGTAAACAAAACTCGAGGATATTCCTGCAGGAACCTATCAGGTTTCTCCCAGACCAGGTGGCCACCGGGTAAACTACTGGCTGAAGTTATTGTTACTGCCCACATAATTACTTTGACAAGTCACAATCCTTACCAAAGGCACTGAACAGGTCATCTCCCAGGCACTTATCCTGTTCTTTCTGGGAAGCATGCACAAACACCACAATAAGAATTTTCCATGATATTTCTAAGTGCAAATAAAGTTTTGGCTGTAAATTTAACACTTACCAGGTCAAAGTCTGTGCATAGATCAAATCTAAAACATTTCGTCCAATATCAAATTCTGGCAGCCCCAGGCTCACACAAACTGTAGTTCCAATAATTCTGGGGAGGGAAACCAAAAACAGTAGCACAACAGCATTTGCTAAATGATAAAGTCAAAGTAAAAATCCCTGTAAATGACCTGAATACAAGCATCAGTGACAAATTATTTAGAGGCTGCATTAGCATCATGCAAAGCAGCCACAGCTTGTTCATTGGACAGCATAGCAAAAATGAAACAGTTTGGAATAAGCGAATTCCCATAATACACACCAGGCTTGAAATAAGACCTTGTATTATATTTCACACAACTGAAACAAAACCAACAAAGATTTCTTACTGATTCAGTACATATCTATACCATAGTGAGTAACTACTTGTTACTTTAAGCACAAGTATCCTTGTGCTTAAGCAGCTGGAATGTCAAGGGGCCTCAGCACAAAACTGTAACAGCTTGTCAGGTCCTGGGAATTTTCAACCTCAATAAGAAAGAATGAAATTTGTAGACTGAGACTCTTCATGTACCCTCAAGTACATCCTCCTTCAAACTAACTGAGGTTGCAAGGAGCTGAAACAGACAGGTAAGCAAGTACTGAGAGGATTCATACTGAGGACCAACAATCACTTTGAGTCACGTTTCTGCTGAGCTGGGGAGATCCAGTTTTTCCTTGTTGTAGCAAGAGCAGTAAAGATTCTGGTAACTATCACACCTTGATATCACCTTATGAACTGCATCATCAACAGAGCTGGGCTTTCAGGAGATTACTCTGAACACAAAACACTAAATACAGGCAATTGTACTTTGAACCTTTCACAGGTCTACGTCAGGTGCTTTTGCCCAGCTTAAGGGAGGCCATTCATCACAGCTGACATCACAGCAGTTTTATTGCTGTGACCTTTTGCTGGGAGTTGGTTTCCCATCAGAACACAACAAGAACAGGAGGATTAAAGTACACTGGCAAGAGCTGTGAAGGAAAAGTCTTCTAGGACTTCTCAACATTGTTTGGTATTAATTTAACTAAAAGTTAACAATACCCTACCTTGTAAATCAGTCTTGTTCAAATTACGGGCAAAGAACAAACAATGGATCTCCTACACAAAAGTATGACCAGAAATCCAAATGCCCTGTAGAGCTGGCAAGTATTTAAATACTGCCTAAGCCATAAGTACTCCACATAAATACTCCACTGCCTAAGCCATAAGTAATGTTTGGCACAAGGAAGGTTCACACAGCAGACGTCACAAGTAAATAACTTCTTCCTTATATACAGAGCTGTATTGACATCCAGTCCACAATACTTTATCATTCTGCAGACCTCTACCTTTGAGAAGCTCACTACATGCTTAATAAGACTGATAAAATCAGATTTTAAACTTGTGGACACTATAGTGACATAACTAAGAGGGAAAATCTCACAGTGGGGGACACCAAAGAAAGGCAGCAGCATGCCCGTGCTTATGAAGATGGGTTTGTGCTTGAGAAAACTGGTTGTCACCTCACTCTCAGGAAATCCATGAGAGCAGAATGTGCCTTCCTCCAAGCATGTGTTTCCATCTCCAGAGGGAAAAAGGACACAGTGACCTCCTTCTAAGGAGGAACAGCAAGGCATGAATACAGAGACTCTGCCTGGTAGGGAAAATCAAGGAAACCTCAGTGGTGCCACAGCCATGTTTCAGCTGGACTTTTCTCACATGAAGAAAGTAGATCATATCTTTAGTTAATGAATGAAAACAAGATTAGGAAAGTAGTACTCACCTTCGTAAAAACTCTCCAAAGAAAGAGCCAAGCAAACAAAATATGAAGTCAACTAGAATAAGACGATAGATATCTTGGCCGACCAGAGTTTCCCAGCACTTTAAGAAGCAGAAGAAAAAAACAAAACAAAACAAAATCATACCTAGAAGTTAAAAATTATGCAATTTAAACATTGTTCCCAAATGCTTGGGTATCTGAAACTTGATCAAAGATCTGAAATCTGGATCAAATATATTCTAGCAGCCTGGCAAAACACAGTTGACTTCTCAGTGAACAATGCTGCCATCCAGCTGAGACTTGAGCTGGGCCATTCATTTTTTTCTACAGTTGATTTGTCTCAAGTTGCTAATAAAAACTGTTAGGGTAGGAAACTCAGCTTCCCAAGACACCACATACACTTCTCTTTGCTGAAGCAAGTCTCTTATCCAAGTGGTTCCTAACCTGGCACTGTAAGTCAGAGATCTGGGGGTTTGAAACTTTACCTGTGACTCTGAGGCAGCCACGATATTAAGCCAGTAGTAGCACAGTATTCCAACAATTGACATTTTCAGGATGATATTTCTAAAAAGAAGAAGTAACAGTAACTGCACCAACAGCTGATCCATACCTGGATGGAGTGCTGGCAGGATGACAATTGGTTACATTTTATTACCTCCTCTAGGCACTGCAAAGTGCCAGGACTAACAGGAGCTCTCCTGGGAGCTCAGGTGTGGCACTGTTCTGCTGTCCTGGCAGAAGGGGAGCTGGGCATGACAGCCTTGGCACAACATCTGCTTAACAGGCTGCTGGCTGGGTGTGGAAAGGGGGAGGAAAGGCTGAGGGACACCAGGGGTTAGGCACTGTAAATTTCGGGCATCTGTTTTTACATGAGATTCCCTCAGTCCTCTCTCTACTTCCCTTCATTTCCTGGGGAGAGGCCAACAGCCCAGGGGCCATCAAAGAATGCCACAAGAAAACCCAAGCCCAATGTCACAGTGCACCCAGCTGGGAGGGAAAACATTCCTCGTCCTCATACAGAGATATAACATCCCCGAAGCTCATGAAAGAGAAAAGGTCACGAAGACAAAAGTGTACAGAAGCCTTTTGGAGAAGATTAGTTCTCCTCCATAGCTCCCTATTCCCCCCACACCACCCAGACACAGCTTGGTATCAAAAAGAAGTCAGATAATTTCAGGCCAAAAGCACTAAGAGGTGGCAGCAAGAAATACCTGGTAATAGTGACATAGATGTGCTGTCCAGGAGTCTGAAACTTCTCCAGGTGCCCAAGCCAGGAGAAGAAGAATGGGATCAATGTGTTGAGGAGAGATGCAATCACAGGTAGCACCAGCATGGCAGCTTGGCCCTCTAAGTCATTTCTATGCCCCTTCATAAACAGCTTAGAGAGAAAAGGAAACATAACCAAATAACCCAAACTTAGAGCCTTAACGAAAATGCTGCCTCAAGGTGTATCCCCAGGGAAGCCCCTGGCCCACCTCCCTGCACATGCTCAGGTGAGACTGTCATATTTTATGGGCCCATGACCAGCAGCACAGTGACCTTCTCCCCTTCCCCTACAGTATTTGGGACAGAGGGTGGGACCCCCAGCTCAAATGCAGCTCCTGGAAGAAGGGTCAGACTTTGCTGGGGCTGCTTCTTGTTCTTTCTCCCCAGGTGACCAGATGTCCCTAAGCTGACCATGGGCCCAGGCAAGCAGCTGCTGTAGAGAGGAGGGAGATTTGCCCAGACCCCTCAGGTCCCACACTCTTGCCACAGCCCCCAGTGGGGCAGGCCATGTAAAGCAGCCTTTAGGTCCAGCAGAATTTGTGTGTGCACTGGCAGCAACAACAGCCCTGCACCCTGTGCTCCACACAGTGGACAGACCAGTGCTCCTGCTCAGTGTGAGGTACCCACATGGAAAAATGCAAGCTCTGGCCTTACCTCGAGGTTGTTAATGGAGAGGAAGTAAACACCAGTACAAGCAGCTGCTGCTGTTCCCAGGGAAAAAACCCAAGCAAGAAGATGGACAGCAAGACGAAGAACTCTCTCCTTCACAGAAAAATTTAGAACTTCTTGGTTTACTTCAGTGAGATCTTCCTGCAGAGAAACAATTCCTAATGAGGAAGTTCTTAGTCAATAGCATGAGGCAAAACTTGTTTCAAGGACTGCCTGAGAAACTGAATGAAATATTATTGCTCTAGAAGATGGGCAGAGTAATATCCTAGGAACATTTACTGGGCAACTTTGTGTTCCTATCCTAAAACACAAGTTTCACAGATGATATTTCCAGCCAGCCTTTTGTTTATAAAATTTTTAAATAGCAGGAAGGAAAAAAAAACCAGGAGAAATACTGTTTGGCAAATATTTAATAGTCATAGAGACTCATTCAATAGAACAGAAGCATACAAATATTTATATGTAGCTTAAAGAGAAAAGGGAAGCAAGTAGCTAAGCCAGTGCCAGGAGTTCAGACCAAATGAAACTCAGTTAGTCAGGAAGATTTAAGTCTCTTAGGCACAGGACTAGCACACTTGTGTCACAGAGACTTGCATGTGCACACAGATTTGTATGCACAACTTAGTCTCTAGCAGGATGACTCATGCACATTACTTTTGTACCTCCTGTGGGTCTTACCTTTATTTGTCTGCTGAGATTCTTTTGTTTCACCTTCACAGCTTTTTCATTAGTTATATTGAAGTCCCAAGTGCAGAGCAGCTTGCTGGCATTCACAGAGACTATCTGAAGGTTAAGGAAGTTGCTGGAGAAGGATTTTGCCATGCTGCAATGAAAATTAAATTGGTCAGATGTGTAACAGGGAAATTCATCAAGTGTGTACAGCAGGACAAGGAGGGAGATTTGTCAGCTTTTCCATCTCATCACAAGGTTTGTTGGACCTATGTCAGAGCATGTCACATAAGACAATGTGGAAAATAAACTTTAATGAAGAAAGAAACTCTAGCATTTCCATCTCAAGATTGTTGCTGACAATCTTTATCTCTGGAAGACCACATCAAAAAGAAACAATGTTAGGAGCAACAGCTTACAAAAGGGGATCACAATATTCACTGATTTGGACTGTGATTCTCTGTATGCCCCTTACTATTTTGCAGTTATTTTTAATTTCTGTAACAAAGGTTTGATTTCCAGAGACTGTCTTTTGAGCAGAGATTTCCACTTGAACTCTACACTTGTAAATAAGGACTTACAGAAACATACTTAAGTAATTATTACTTCTAACTGTTGACAGGGTGGGTTTTTTAATTGTGTGGCTATTTTCTACTTAATATAAGAGAAATAGGAATTCACAGTCAGTTTACCTGAACAACAAGATAAGAAAGCAGATGACAAAATATACTCCAACAGTGAAAATGTAGGCAAGCTGCATATTATAAGATGGACCATTCTCTATTTTACTGATTGTAGCATTGGTGTAAAAGCCATAGTAGAGCACTGTTTGTTGAAAATAACCCTGAAAAAACAAGGACATTATTTAGAATATTTGCTATCACCCCTATATGGTGGAAAGCTTCATCATCTGAAGACCAGTTAATGGGGGTGGGAGCTGTTCTATTCCTTATCATGAAATCACAGGTGTGATTAAATTTAAATACTTACAGCTCCAGTGAACAGCTCCAGGCCCGTGAATGAAAGGTTATTTGGTTCTGCTGCAAGAAACTGAGGAATTGTGATGAAACTGAAGTTTATGAGGAATGAGAAGATGTTAAAATTTAGTAGCCACTTCAAGAAAACAAAGTAAGAAAGAACACTTGTTCCAAACTCAGCACTGATGACCTTCAGAGCCTTGTGCCATACCCGCAGTAGGTGAAAATATTCTGAAAGGGTATATCCAAATCTCCTAAAAGACTGAAGGGGAAAAGGAGAGAGAGATGAATCTCAGCAAGCAAACAGGACTCAATTTCACATGATACAGCCTCACATTTTAGTGTTACAGTTTGCTTTTGATGTAAAGAAGGGATTTGCCCCACTTCATGTATGGTAAGATGGTTAACTGGTGTTCCTAAGTGCTACTGCAGTGCAGGTTAATGAACATTGGTAATGAACACTGCAGCAATTCACTGGATCTTTGGTAAGCAGCAAGACACCAGATTCCTCTGGAGACAGTGATAACATTGCAGCTAGAGTGGTTTGCCCTGTTGTGACTGACAGAAGTTCCTGGCACTTACCACTGCTGCTCCCTGCAGACACTGTGTACAGCAGGAAGGTTGAGCTCCACGGTCCCTTGCTTTCTTTGTTAGCTCTTTAAGAACTTTATTTCTGTGGAAGAGCAGGGCAGGGGTGACAAGCATTACAGGATGAGTTGTAATCGAATCAAGAAGCCAAAGAAGATGCTGCAAATAGTTTCACCCATGTGCACGTTAACAGAATTAGTACAACATGGAGATGTTCTTATTGGTTCATTTTATAGTAGCTGGTACCTTGGCTCCTGTCCCTGCTATGACAGCATGTTCTAACCCATCCACTAACTCACACTGGCAGCAGAATTTAAATATATTCTGTGAGGAGATAAAACAATGCTTGAGACCATGTGGTCCCCTCTCCATTTTCTCCTTTGAAAATGAATCTCAGGTCATCATTTATAATCAAATCTCAGGACCTCAATATTCTGTTTTGTATTACCATGAGAGATTCTTCATCATTAAATTATTTTCTCTTGCAAGACATTAACTTTCTAAAAGTGCATTAAAAAGTCCTTTGTCATAAGGTGACAAATCAAAGCTCAGCAGATGGCAAACCCCCATAATTGATAGCTAGATGTTGCTAGAAATATATTGTTAATAAAACTAAACAGATTAATTTTTATTTTTACCTGATCTCTCTCTTTTTTCTCATGGTCTCTGGCAGCTTCTGGATTGCTTTAATCCTTTCATTGGTAGACATACTTGCAAGACTTCTAACCAAATCTTCGTCTGCATCAAACCCATGCAAAAAAACCCCAAAATTAGAGAATACAGTAATTTTTATACAGAATCTGAAATGGATATAACAACATTCCCCATTTACACTGCTACCAAAGTGTGCAAGCTCTGAGATTTAATAATATTGCCCAGAATATCTTCAGCTCCCCCAGAACTCTAAATCAGTTGCAAGTAAGTAGTCCAATAATGTTCATAGAAAGAGCTGCAATATAAAGGAAAATAAAATACTGACAAAACTCCAAGATTCTGGTCCATTGCTTGATCATGGTTTGATAGTTACACTTCTATGATGCTACACACTGACTCGAAAGCTAAACTTTTGCTTTATTTCTTCTGCAATTTTAGTTGATGTTAGTGCCCTTACTTAGCACTACCTTTGCCACACTTACCTGTATGATCTGACAATCATGCTGCTTTTGCATAGTTGGAATTTGATGCTAACTCCAGACACAGTGGCTGAAAGCAATCCATTAGCTAGTCAAACAAATTCTAGTAAAGAGCTTATTGTTGCTTTCTGTAATTTAACATGTTCATACTGCACTGCATTTCATTTATCATGGGATTTGAGTGTGTTGGGAGAGTATAAAAGATTAATCACTGCCGTAACACAGACCCAAGTTGTCCCCATAACCACAGAATGCAATTCTGGTGAGAAACTAAGAGCATCAACCACACCATCCCTGTACAAGCCACTGTCAAATACTGAACTGCCTATCTGAAGCCCTACCTTCACTGTACACTGGCTCTGTTGCAAACATGCTGGAAGAAGTCATGAAGATCTCATCAGGTGGTCTTCGGTTGCGCCTCCGAATGAAGCTGTCTAAATAACACACATTCTTTAGGAAGCCCAGATAGTCCTGACAATTTGACTTCAGAAATTCAGATTTCACTTTCACAGGAACAAGTTAAAAGTCTACCCCTCAATATCATCAATTTCACGCAAACACACTTCCCCACTCACATCTTTCCTGGTCATGTTTGACAACTTGCATGCACTTTTTCAGATAAATGCTAGAAAAGAGGAACTGAGCCCAATCTTCAGCTGTCATGGAGAGCTCCATCTAACCCATTCACAAATGCACACATTCATTATTCAAGACTTTCTTCCTAGAAGACAAGGCCTTTCTTTAAAAATCCTTCCCACTGCCTTGTGGGGGATCATTTTAGAATCACACTCCAAGAGTAAGTTACATGCGCCAAACTCCCATTTCCCTGGGGCCACAATGCAGCTGCTGTCTCCACCTCCTTTCATCCACTCATTCAAACACAGGTGATCACTCCTTAGAAGCATCTGCCTTCCAGCCATGACACAGATGAGTTTAGCCACAGCTTTCCTTGCCTGGCCTTCCCAGTAAGCTAATGGCCAGTCCCAGTGTCACATCCCAGTGTGGAACTCAGCTCTCTGGTGTGGAAGGACCCTGTTTGTGACTCCTTTTATTATGTGAAGATATTCCTACCTGAACAAGAAGGCTTTAAAGTATTTTATTTGTATCATTTTATGGAGGGTGAGAATGACATGCAATACTGTGATGCACCATAATCCTCACCTTCTGATCCACTGGAAATTCTGTGAGCATAGGGATAATCCAGCACATGGGAAGCAAATTGTGGGGGGTAAGTCATTTCTGTCTCAGGCTCAAAGGAAAGATTGTCTGTTGAAGGGAAGCAGAGTTATACAAAGTTGCAAACTGCTATGGGCTATTTACAGACACAGAATACCAACCCTATGACAAAATACAAGATCTACTGCCAACATAGCAACCTATTCCCTCAACAAAACTCCCATATTCCACTCCAATATACATCCTAGTACTCAACAACTTACTCAGTCCATACAGGACAATATTAATACAATAAATTAATGTTAATACAACAGACAGTCCACGGATTTTCTAATAAAACACCTGAACCACTTAAAAAAATTAAAAATAAAAAAAAACCAAAAGCAAAAAGCTAAAAATATATACAGAGTGGAGCTTTGCAGAGCTGCAGGACTCCCCTGGGACAGAGCAAACTGTAATTTGTTCCAGTGACTCTCTAAGCTGGTCACATGGGAAGCTGCATACCTGTGAAATTTCCATATGGACTCGTGCTGGGCAGCTCATGGCTGTTCTCAGGGGCAGGTCCCAGGGAGGCCATTGGGATGGTCACAGGGGAGCTCTGCTCCCTCCCTCTGTGTTCTCCATAGGAGCCGTGCAGAGATGAGTCGGAAGGAATTTGGGGAGGGAATGGATTCCTTTGAGAACTCCCCCTGTGTAAGCAGTGAAAAAGTAAATCCTGTCATAAAAACCCTCAACAGGTACCCTTAATAATGTCTTACCTATTATCATCAAATTTGAGCATGTTCTAAAGCAAAGTCTGATGCTGTGAGGTACTTTGAATTTAGAACTTCAACACTGTAATTCTGATTTGGTCATCAAATTAATTAGGAAGGCTAAAATTTTCTCCACCTGAAGTTAGCTTAGACTCTAACTAAACAGGAATACCTGCTTGCAAAACAAAGATATCCAAGGTTATAGCCCACTGTGAAAATTACTGCAGCTAAAAAATATATACAACATTATGACATAAATACATTTAACTGAAATTCATCCAATATGTAAAAAGTAAATACACCATTTCCCTTCAATGCTACCTTCCTGGTGACAGTTTTAAAAATTTGTCTGAGAAGGAAAGCATAAAGCAGGGATTAAAATAAATCCACAAATTAAAACTCCAGAGAAGAAGTTTCTTCTGTGTATAAATGATTTTATTTCATGTGGCACAGTCACACAGCAAAATTAAATAAACTCACCTTCTATCAATTTCCAATGTCTCTGAGAAGTAGTAATCTGGATTTTCAAAGTCTTCATTGTAATGAAAAGACATGATGGTTCCTTGGTTTATAAGGATAAAATCTTCCTTATTTTTGTCTCTTCTGCTTCATTAATACATTAAGAGGAAGACTGATTACAGACCTGATTACAAAACAGATACAGGTACACAAAAATTAAAAGGAAGGAACTCCATTTCAGCAACTTAGAAGATTCTGCTATTCTACTAACAAATAACATGAAACTGTATAAACCAGCAGTGGTTGTAACTTCATCACCATTGGGAAATCTGGGTCCACCAGAAGTTGCAGGTAAAATAGGAACTAATATTTGTCTATAGTTAGGTCTCTCCAAACCTATGGAACTGCAGTGCCACTGAAGTTTTCCCAACACTAATGAGGCCAGGCTTTAAAACCATGTCAAAACACTGAGAAAAAAATGAAGTTCTCTCTCTCTCCTCCTCAAACTGCAAAAGCCAAATGCACAAATTTTCTCAAAAAAATTCACTACATTTCCAAAACTAAAGAGGAGGTGAAGCCTGCCCTGTTCCTTGCTAGCAGTGCATCTCTAACTTGTGAACAAGGGACCTGCAGGACCATGGCTTTCTACAGAGCTGACAATATCTAGAGACTCATCCTTAATGAAGGCTCTTCTAATGATTTAATGCCTCAATCCTTTAAATAGGTCTGGGATTAGATTTCTCACAGAATGCTCTGTTTTAATCTTAAACACGCCAGATTTGATCAGAATTTATTGAATGGGAGTCCTCATGAGTCCCTAAAAAGGGAATGTAACATTAGAAAAACAGAATCCAAATTAAACAGGCCGTTCTTGCAATTAATCAAAAATCATACTTAAAACAAAAAAGGAAACAAGTTTTAGCATTTGTTCTTAAAGGTACCATGCAAGTTTCCTAAGCTGGCAAGCTATTCCACAGCAGGGAAGGGAAAAATCAACAATAAAGGGCACGTGTGGCAAAAAACCCAACAGACCCTATTTTTATTTCGGCTCCATTCCTAGAAAAGCAGAGCTGAATCCCATTTAACAGTAGAATCTCAACAAACTTTTTCATTTGTAGTGGATTCTGCGATTTTTACTGCAGCAAAGGAAGTATTACATGAAAAGTATCTTCAAAACGGATAACTCAACAGTGTCTAGTTTCTGAGGGCTTTTCAAAGTCTTGTTCTGCCAAAAGAAGCTCTTAAATTACTATTGTGTCCTTTACATGCCTTAAGATCTTGGAATACAGTCTAAAACCCTGCAGTGTGACTACAGCTGTAAAACACTGCCCAGTGTGACTACAGTGTGACTACAGTGTGACTGCAGCTGTAAAACACCGCCCAGGTTTTGCATCCTGACTTGCAAAGAATTGTGCTTATAAACACGATGGATTGCTTGAATTCAGAATCCTGCAGGGTAACCAGAACACTGATACACTTTGATTGCAGCAAGAGGAAGGGTGCTCTGAGGCCCAGGGATCCAGCACAGCAGTACAAGCACTCCAGGCAGTGGGAATACACAATGCATCACCCCTGGCTGCCTCAAACAACGGGGTGTGATTGCTGCCAAAAAGAAACCATAAACACACTCCCCTAGGTGACACTTGTGTTTCTTCAGGCAGCAATTTCACACCTAGAGAGACAGAGTCAGATTCTCATGAATGCAGAAGAGGCCTCTTTCCTCATTTCCAAAAAAACTAACACCCCTTGAGCCCAAGGCTCTTCCATAAAAGAAATCCAAGGCCCTTACTTACAAGCCATGGGAAGATTAAATCTCCTGAAGTGGTAGCTTTCCTTTGACAGGAACCACTTAGCTCTTGGTGATCTTTTGAGAACTAGCTCAGAATATATCTGGACTTTTGTACAAACTCTTCAGGAATTAGTTCATTCTGCCCTTATACTCTATAAAAAAAGCATGGAAATGATTCTTGAAAAAGATTATTGTGTTCTTCTGCAAAGACTTGCTTTGAAAACTAAACATCCCCTATAAAAGTGGTTTATATTTCAAACTGCAGTGAAAAGCTAAAGAGGGGAAAATTACTTTCTCAGGGGAAAAAAAATCTGAGACAATTCCCTTTGAAGAGTGTGCAAAATGACATTTTTCTATTTTTTTTAATTGGTTCTTCAGGAACCCAACTCTCTCAGATTCAGCTATCCAGAAAGCTGGGAAGCTTGCCAGCAAGGCAGCTGGATAGCTGAGCACTGATCTAAATGGCTTGCCAGCTTGCCTGGGCTTAACGGAAGCTGTAGAGAGCACAGATATTTTGATGGAAGTGCATGGGTTGTGCAGACTCAGCATTACCCAGAGGCAAACTGGCAGAAAGCATCAGCCATCCATATCAACCAACCTGCTGACATCAACCAGCCAGAAGAAACAGATCAGCCTGGCTGGAAAATACATCCACTTCTTCCTCTTACTCGTTCGACAGACCTTGAGACTTACCCATAAAGGCTTCCTCAGAAACTCAAAAAAGCCCAAGACAGATTCTCTGCTGGTTCTGTCACGATCCACTTTATTTTCTTATGAAGCACTGCGTGCCAGGATTAGTATTTGAAACCACTCTGATTTTTCTCCACTCATTAAGTTTTAAGCACTTGAAATAAATTCTCCACCTATGCTGAAGCAAATTCAAATCTGGCAGTTTATACATTTCTGACCAGTCATAGATCACCAGAAAGAACCCAAAGCAGGTAAACCATATTTTTCCTCTTTTCAACCTATGATGGAAATCAGTAAACCACAGCTCCAGGAAAAGATACGACATTTAGACTTGGTTTTCCCTTTAATAAAAGTTTAGAAGGAAAACAAAATAGCTGGAAGACACGAGTCATCTGTAAAAGACAGAAAGCAGGATCTTGACAAATCTTCCCTTTGCAGAGTGGCATCCATTTGTAGATTACATTTTTGGATTTCAGCAAGCAACTTATCTTGCTGAAACAAACAAACCTTGTGCACCTTCTCTGAAGTGCAGAAGGTTTTAATGATGATTGATATGTAAATAAGTTAGAAGATCTGTGGAGAGTGGGTGCTTTCTGCTTAAATCGTTCAACCCTGTAATGATAAAGACCAGGAAACTCTAAGCAGTGCAGACTCACACTTCTGGATCATTTCCCAGAAAAATAACTGGCTTCAAGTCACAGACCAACAGCCTTGACAAAATGTTTCAGGTTAGTTTTATCCCTTCCTGTGCAGGTAATGTTCTGCTATAGATACTAATCCTCATGTAGAATATAATAAACCAAACATTAATGTCTTGCCAAAATAGCACGTTGTCCTGGCACCAAGTTTCAGGAAAGCCACTTAGATCTTTTGAGCTCCTTACCTGTAATCCCTCAGTAAAAAAGATTTCATGAAGTAAATCCTATTTACACACATCTTGAAGTGGAATAGAAAAAGTGAATTCCAGAACCACATCATAGATAATAGTGTGGAATGAAGGGAATAGAACTCATGGAAGAACTGACTCAGAAGGGTCAATGTGCTCTATTTCCATAAAGATAGTTTAGTTTTGTAGGGTATGATTAGACAGGGCTTCACCATTACCCAAGGTTTATTCATGAATCCCTGTCCTGTTTAACGTGTTCCACACATCTTCATGATGAAAAAAACCAATCAGGCTGATTTCTAGAAGCCAAAGGTGAGTTTGAGAGACGAGCTGGAGTTTTACATTCTGCATCAGCAGCTGGATTCCAGTACTGATCACTACTCTTCCACTGTCCCAGTCCCAACAGTGTCAACACCCTTGCAATAAACCAGGAAAAGCCTCTCAGAAAATCCAAAGGGCATGTGACTTGACACTAATCAAACACTACACTGGAGAAAACCTCATCTCTAATTGAGGTATCAGCAATGGAACCAGTGTGAATCATACACGGAAGCAAAAGCCACCTAATCTTTACTGCATCTTGCCAAAGTACCCAACAGCACCAACAAACACCACCTCCTGTAAGCCTCCCGTTGTGGTTTTATTGGTGTCAGTAGGGCCAACTGCAGGAACTAACATGATCTCTGCTATTTTAGACCTTGAATTGAATTTCAACAATCTAAATTGTGCCTCTCCTACAAGACATCTTCCCAGTGACAGATGACACACAGCAGCCTACTGTGCTTACTATGGCATAGGGAGAGAGAAACAAATTGGGAAGGGAGAGTGACAGCATTGCCCTCACAGTCACCATGCTGCTGTCTCTCCCAACAGCTTGTTGGATCTGGAGCCCAAATGGATTTACTTCCTGCTCCTGTAGTGCAAGGGCACCACAAGAATCCATATCCCACTCTCCCTATCCCTCAGCTGTTCCTGGTAACAGTGGGGTCCAGAGAGCAGCCAGGCAGAAGGAAGCAAGCAAGAGAGTGTCTGTTTGCCTTCAGCTGCTCCTCAGCACCATGAGCTCTGCTCCTCATTTACTCTTTATCCATTTTTTTTGCACCTACCCACTTTTTTGCCTTATCCCTTCCATTAAACATTCCTCTTGTAATTCCCCTCACAATATAGTAAGACAACAGTATTTTCATCGTGTTCACTTGGTTTGCAAGTTAAATCCTTTGTATCACCTGTGGTTGCTTAGATAAGGTTTTTGGGGAAGGACTGCCAGCTACTTTGTGCTTGCAGTGTCTCAAGCAGGTTTCTACTTCTTCACCTGTGTTTAGAAACCTGCATTATAAACATGCCTCAGAAACGCCTAAAAATCGTTACAATATGTAAGTTACATTTTAGTGTCTAGTAAAGTGTTCTTAAGTGGAGGAACATACAGTTTTTGCATACAGGGAGTGGGTGAAAGCTCAGATACATCACTAATTCTGTGAAATTCATAGTACTGTCCCTACTCTACCACGCACATCCCTGCTTCTCTGCCCCAAAGACCCCAGAGATCCAGTTCCTGTGGACTGAAGTACATATGACAATGACTTTGATCTAATCCTTTCCCTGAAGCCTCCTTTGAGAGCAACTCTCTGTGTTTGCTGCTTTGTTGCTTTTACTCTCCTACCTCTGACCATACATGCAAACTTAATTCATTGGGAAAACCATAAGCACAGAGATATGTAACCACCAAAATTAGAAAGAGGGAACTGAAGAGCAAGAACAGTATACCTGGCAAAGACAGGCAAGATCAGCAAGAATAAAAACCAGAACTCTACATTATTTCTTTAACCACCTGACCCATATGGGGGAAAAAGGGCTGAAGCAAGAATCATTTCATATCAGTGCAAGTCAGTCTTGTGACTAAATTTCCAAACTGCAGACTGTCACATTCTCTGCATTTAGCAGGACTAAATCTTGCTTTGCAAAACAAGTTTTTAAAGTCTATTAACAAGCATTACCAGCTACTCGTATTTGAAGGAAATAACTGCTTACAAGAAAGAAGAAGGAAGTGAGTTTTGAGTACCTGGCTGGAATTAATTTTCTGCTTTCAGTGGAAAGGCAACCAACAACAGCAGATCTATTAGAAGATACTGCTTACTGCAACAGTTCTGACTTAAAGCCCTAAAAGAAAGCTCTGTTCATTCTGCACTTGCAATGGATACCCATCCACCTGCAACCTGCAACTTTTACTTTAATGAGCAGTATCAATTACAGGAGTATCACGCACCAGTTCAAGTGGAAAAGCTTATGAAGACTACACATATGATAATTTTGGATAATAAACAGGGGTTTACGTACACTCAGTAACCTTGGACTGAAATTACTGTTTGTAATTTCTAGCTTAACTTCCTGTTAAGGATATTGTTGTCCTGTTACTATTTGCATAAGCAGCATTTAACAGGACCCTGAGGGAAAACAAAAAGTTTATCAGTCAGAATATTGAAAATACCAAGAAACTGGAACATTGCTGGGGGAACCAGTCAAAAGAAGAGAACCAGTTTGGTCAAAATCCTTATATGCAGTTTTCAAATTGTTTGGCAAATAATTTTGCATAAACTGAAGACTTTATTTTTTTCCAGACAAAATCCATTAAAATCTAATGCAGCCTGGTAACATGCTGAGGGTCTATTCTGCAGTGAACATACACAACCTATGGACTACACAAGTTGCTAATAGAGACTTTTTCACCAATACTTGAAGAAGACACCACTGTGAAGTTCCAGTTCCTCTTATACCTGCCCACACAGCCATACCACACCACCTCAGCACGTTATCCCTTTCCAAGGTAAAAGTCTTTCTGACAAAGTTACTTTGGGGGAAAAAACAACCAACCAAACAAAAAAGCAACAAAACCCAAAACTAAAACAAAAAATAAACAAACAAAAAACCCCAACAACAAAAAAAGCAGAGATAAACTGCTTTGGGTGGAATACTGACATATTAGCCCAGTTTCAATTACATTCCTTGGCACCTGCAGCCCGCTGTTACCTTTATCCTGCGCTAGGGCTGTGTCTCATGAGCACTGACGTGCACCCACACCTGAACTGTGGCACTTCACACGAGGTTCCAGAGCCACAGAGGGGCTGCTTTTGGCACTTGGAGCAGGATCAGGCTGCCGTGGGTCGCAGGGCTGGCAGAGGAGGCAGTGGTCACACCCAGGCAGGAGAAGCAGAAGTCAGCGCGGCTCCTGTGCAGTGCCACTGCTCGCAGGTTTGCTTTACTAACAGAGCATTACTTGTGACAGGGGCTCAGCAATAAAATCCAGGACATGAAGATTTGGCTTTTAGATGTATATTAAGTATTCTGCATAGAAACGTTTCAGTCTTTGTAGGTTAAATAGTAAGTCTGTGTGTTTTGAGGGAGCAACAGAGTGAAGGGCCACAAAGAACACAAATACTGAAGCCTGAGATTTTCCCCACCTATTTAATACAAATTCCCGTTACCTGTTACTGTTCCTGTTACTGCTGTAACACAAAAACCTCACAGCCTGCTACTTGGAAAATACGGTGCCACATCCATTCTAGCTACCAGACACCAACACCTACGCCAGAGTGAAATGTCACGCTCTAGGCTGTGATCCCAGCCAGGCTGGTTCCAAACCTCAGAGTGAAGAGCGACACACTGGATACCTCAGGGAGGTCTGGCTGGTAATCGTGCATGGGACCAGCCCTTCCAGCTGAAGGCAGAGGAAGCTCGGATGTGACTAACTGGACCATAGAGCCGTGAGGTGCCGGCCGTCCAGCAGGGCTGACACCAAGCTCTGGGCACCGCGCTGGGTGGTTATTCACCTTTCAGAGAGCAGAAGCCGAGTACATCCCTGACATGCCCGCAGTCCCACCGTTACGGTTCCATTATTCTAAAGCAGCCGCGGCCGTTTGTGAGCGGCAAACACCTGTCAGGGGTGCGGTAGCTCCTCCCGCTCCGGTGCCCGGAGAANCGGTGCTGCCTTCGATCCCCGTGGCGGGGGACCCTCTGTGGCCGCCGGCTTTGCTTCCCTTCCCTTCCCCCCGAACGGGCTGTGCACGGAAATGCCCCGCCGGAAAGGGGAGATAAGGTCCTGCTCGTACAGATCAAGAGACAGAAGAACAACCCCGCCAAGTTCTTTGCTCTTACCTGCCGTGGAACACGTTGCTATGTTTCTGTTTGAGCTCCAAGATATTCACTCTTCTCCCACAAATTTAAACGTGCTTTCTTTTGGCCTGGGATAGCAACACCACCACAATAAAAGGACAGAGAGAAACAGTTTTCAGACACAGGACGCATTACCTTTACCCCTGGATTAATCTTGTGTAGAGCTGAGATAAGGAACTATTTTTCCTCACTCAATCTTTCCCTGAATTAAAGGAAGTCTCTTCGAAAGGTGAAAAATTAGTTCAGTCTAGTAGAGAGCATAATCCGCAGTTCCTGGTCAGGCAGTTTAATATCAGCCCTTCCTGTGCTCTGCATGGACCAGAAGGAACTTCTCCTTCAGTCTGACACAGAGATACTGATTTTTCTTGCCTTTCTCATTTCCCTTCTTCTTCCCATTTCATGCAGAGGTATGAAAAACTATTGATTGGACAAAACTCCAGCTGAGCATCAGGCAGGGTGCAACACACAGAAGCCAGCAAAGTGTTGGGGTGGTGCCTCTTACGCAAATTTCTATCCCAAAGCATTTTAGCAGGAATGCCTGCATCACCTTCACTCACTCCACTGCAGCTGGACTCGAGGTTACCCCAGCACACTCCAGTCACTGCCAGGGTGTTCCCAGGGCCTTTCCCAAAGGCCAGGGCTCTCCTCTGGGAGCAGGAGCATCCCCAAACTGAACAAGGGGCCAAAGAGCTGCCACTGGGATGGGCACAGATGAAGCAGGAAACAGGGTAAGGAAAAGACTGGCTCTGCTGTCCCAGACCTGTGGCCTGCCCATTGCCTTTTCCCTTTTTGCTAATACTGTACAGATTATAGGCCCCCAGCTGCTTTTGTGTTGATATAACTTGTTACGCTATTTTGGCATATTTTATCTTCCCCAGAAAACTATACATCTTAAAACTTCTACCAACTATTTCTCAGTAACTTCTCTGGTCAGCAAGACTAAAAATACAAACGGACAAAAATACCACTGACAGCCCTTGGATTAATGCCAGCAGGGAACTGGTAATAAATCAATTTGCTTTGTGTTCAGAAGCTGTGCTGGTGTAACTGCTGATGAACACTTTTACCAAATGACTAGAGCTTTTTCAGCACCTAAACTTGGTAAAACATGTTTATCCTGTACCAGATGCATTCTACATAGACTTAAGTGAAGTTTTCTAGTGCTCCTTTAAGATTACATTTTGCCCAAAGCAACATTCCTGGCATGGCTGCAGAGGATCTGTCTGCAGATCTCCTGTACTGACCCAGAGCTGCCTGTACAAGGCACAGGCCACAGCACAAGGTACAGGGCTAGTCAAGCATGAGATCCCTCCAAAATTAAAGCAATCCCTCAGAACTTCCCTGAATGTTTACAAGCATTTTTGAGCTGTGGCATTAGGAAGAGGAACCATACAAAAAAAATTGTCCTGGAAATGGATAGTGTTACTAAATGTGAAAGACCAATCTCCAGCATCCTGGGAAACAAAATATGGCACTGGCTTCCATGCTCAGCACAAACTGAGAGCTGCTGCTCTTGTGGATAAGGAACACTGGCCAAATGATATCTAAGTGGAACTTACTGTGTTCCCTGTGTGTGACTCTTGTGCTTTGCTAGAATGATCCATTCTCTCCTCCTCAGCATGTCTGTCTTCCTGTTTTTCCACCTGGGATTGCTGTGATCCATAAAAGTCATTGAAACATTTCCAAGTGTCATAAAAGCTTTCTCAACTGAAAAAAGAAATAACATTAGAGAATGTTCTCACAAAATTCCTGGGGAAGTCAATCTTGTTTCAATTCCTCCAATCTTTATTTAAATTTGTTCTCATGGGTTCATTAACACAATACTTCTCTGGAACACAGAGTTTCAGAAGGAGTCTAATTAGCCTCAAGTGTATTATTCACCTTTCCTCTTTGTATTCTTCATGGTAAAAAAGGAAACATAAATAAAAAAATGAAACTGTCAGCCCAGATGACACCCCAGGGCAGCTTTACCCCATAAATATTTCTATTTAGGGCCACACAAAGACAGCCCATGCTTGGGTGGCCTCAAGACACCAGTAACAGTGGGTACAATGCACATTCTTATCCAGCACATGAATCACAACACTCTCAGTACAAATGATGAACAACACTAAATGATTTTTCAGGAATGCCTCTGAGGGTTTTTTTTTCCATCCCTGAGTTTTGCAGAATGATCAGCTGGGAGTTGTTCAAATGAATCCCATGAAATGTGGTGCTCAACAAAGGAACAAAAAACACCTGTGCAAATGTGTATCACTGAGGTGTCCAGCTCTGTTACAAACACCCCGATGCTGCTGACACTCTCACAGCATCAGCCTTTGCCACACGAAAGATCCCACCTGGCAAAAACCATCCTGGAGATCCGTGAAAAGGAGAAAGGAAAAAAAGTAATAGGCCTCCAGAATGACTTACAGAAGGATGAGGGCGAGTTATAGTTGTTCTCATCACAGATGGCTAAAAATCCATATTAGTTTTAGAATCATAGAACCATCATGGCTGGAAGAAACCTTTGAGACCATCAAGTCCAACTGCCAAAGAAAAACCTGCCAGCACGAAGGCAAGAACACCTCCACAGTGTGTTTCTTTGTTTGCTTTTTTAGGTCATTCTGTGCAATAAGGAAGTTGCTGAGCTTTAATTCCATGTCTCTATATTTTACAACAACTCCCCTTAAGATATCTTTCAGCTCTACTGGTAATACATATTACAAACAAATATGTCTAAATTACTTTGAGAACTCTTATTTTTATCAACAACATTTTATGGTCTTATTACGAAAACAGATTACACACAAATTGCTAGCAAAGCAATTTGAAAATCACATACCTGAGCTGATGACACACAGGTAATGGAAGAAACATGCTCATTTATGTCTGATTCAGCCTTCTGAGGGCTAACAATGACTTATTTTTAAAACTACTGCAGAAAGTGCATGAGGAATATTCAGAAAAATCTGGTTATCTTTTAACTATCAGTAAAATAAAGTAAGAAAGGCTAGAAATTATTTTTCCTCACCACATAAGGCTTTTGAGACTTATGGAGGTTTCATTTCCTTTTTTTGTCACACATGCTGTTATTTTCACACAAAAGGCAATAATTGTTCCAAGAAATAAGTCTCTCTGAGACCTTTACTACAAGTTCACACAAAACCCACCCTCGCTCTCAGATGGAAAAAAAGATTCAGCATCTACTAACTTTACTTGCTCCAATTCACACCAAATTTTCACATTCAAGAGTAAAGCTGTTTTGTTTCCACTGCAGCCTGTGCCACTGGATCCAGTCGCAGAACAAGCTAGGGGTTCGGGCTTGTAACTTCACGAGAGTTGGCCAAGTATCGGAATTCGTAACTTTTTACAGTACCCAAGACTAGCATGGGCAGTTAATACTGACGGAAGACACTGAAACAAAACCAGTTTCCAAGTCGAACGCCGGTGAGAGATGTCCTGCAGCCAGAACACATCCAGCGCCGCACCTGGGNAGCGGAGCGGAGCGGAGGGAGCGGCGCTGCGGGGTCCCGGGTGCCCTGGTGCGGCGCCCCCCAACCCGCAGCCGCTGTGTGTCCCTCGCAGGGCTCTCTCTGCTTGCCGAGGAGCCGTACGCCGCCGCACCTGTGGAGTTCCTGCAGGAGCTGCCCAGCTGCCAGACTGCGCGGAGACGCCGCGGGGGCACCCAGGAGCGCCGGCCGGCCCCGCTGGGCACCGCCGGCAGCCGTGGGACCGCGGCCCGGGCGCTGCAGCGGGACAGAGATGAGCTGGCTGATCGCCCTGCCAGGGAGCACCCGCTGAGCATCGCGGAGAAGAGGATGTTAAGGTTAATCTTCACGCGTTTCTTCATTGGTTTTTGTTTGTTTGTTTTTTTAACTGACTTTTTTCTAAACACAACCCAGGTGCGCTGGAAGGCTGAAGCCCAACTGGGTTTGGCTGTATGTGTTTCACCCTGTGGCATGTGATTCTGACAAGAAGGTGCCCGAGTGCTCTTGGCTGGCACGAGGGAGTCGCTGACTGGGGGCAGAAGTAGGTTGAATTGGAAGAAATTAGGCAAANTCCGGCGCCGCCCCGGGGGTGCCGTGAGCCCCCTGGAGCGGAGAGGGCGGGCTGGTGGCAGGAGCCGCTACACCCTGCCGTGTATCTCCACGGAGAGTTGAAAACAAGCCTGGGTAAGAGGAACAGAAAGACCCTGATGTGCCAAAACGCGACCGTGTTGGCTGCGGGCGCCCCCGGCGGGCGTGGGCCAGGGGAAGGCGGCCCCGNGTACGCCGCCGCACCTGTGGAGTTCCTGCAGGAGCTGCCCAGCTGCCAGACTGCGCGGAGACGCCGCGGGGGCACCCAGGAGCGCCGGCCGGCCCCGCTGGGCACCGCCGGCAGCCGTGGGACCGCGGCCCGGGCGCTGCAGCGGGACAGAGATGAGCTGGCTGATCGCCCTGCCAGGGAGCACCCGCTGAGCATCGCGGAGAAGAGGATGTTAAGGTTAATCTTCACGCGTTTCTTCATTGGTTTTTGTTTGTTTGTTTTTTTAACTGACTTTTTTCTAAACACAACCCAGGTGCGCTGGAAGGCTGAAGCCCAACTGGGTTTGGCTGTATGTGTTTCACCCTGTGGCATGTGATTCTGACAAGAAGGTGCCCGAGTGCTCTTGGCTGGCACGAGGGAGTCGCTGACTGGGGGCAGAAGTAGGTTGAATTGGAAGAAATTAGGCAAAACTTGGGATAACCTGCAGCAAACAAACGCGTTTCTCCCTGTTTTCCGTTTTAGTTTTTTGTTAATTTTTTTCCCTTTGTGTTTTGTGCTTTCAAGGGTCACTGTGAGTTATCTGCACGAACACTCCCCCACTGCTGTGCTAGTGCTGCTGCTCTTTGAGTCTGCTTAGCTGCTTTTACACAATGCACTGCGCTCTCTCTGCTGTGGCTCTGTACAGTTGATACGAAGCTTCCCAGGACCTTTGCTTCTTTTTATCTTCTCCCCCCGCCCTATTCTTTTTAAAATGACTCTTTCCTGTGCGCTGTTCCTGCCGCTCTGGTGGTAACCCCCCGGAGGGATGGATTCCAAAGACTTTGCTTTGCCCCGCCTGAATTTCAGTGCTTGTTGTCTCATGTCTCACTGCTGGGCTGAAATCTGCTCTGAAGGCTGAGAATACAGGATGTGATTTTACACTGTCAGAGAACAGCTGCACCTTTCAGTCAAGTACATTGTAGTTCTAGTTATGAACCAGGAGAGACGTGGAAGTACAATTAATGCTTGGTACTCCAGGGAGAACAAGAGCTACTCCATTGCAGGAGCCTGACCCTGGAGTTTAACCCTATAGCCTGTACACAAGGAACAGTAGATGATCTAGGTCACAGTAAAGGAAAGTGATCGATACCTTGAATTTTTATTTGAAGTTGGGTATGTAAAGTTCAGTTCTTCAAGAGAAAGAACTGGAGGAAGGAGTGGAGTTGCAATGTCCAAGGCTTGTTTACACATGTTAGCACTGAGAGATTCTGGTGGGGCTTCTTGGCACTTCTACAGATCGGTGATCTGCATTTGTGCAGCAGCTGCCAACACAGAGTGCTTGGCATAAACGTCCTGAGAGCTGAACACTCAACTTCTGTAACTCAGATGAATATGCAGCCCACGCTCTGTTTAAAATGCAAACCGAACACGGCCCAGACAGTTCTGAGAGTTTAAAATGCTGCAGACCGCAGCCTGGAGTTTCCACAGAATGTAATCTCCTGAGAGGAGCTGTATTTGATCTTAAAGCTGAGGTCGTCTGCTGCCTGCTTGATTGTTTGTATAGGTTTAATTTGACTTCCTGCCAAAATGCTTGAAGGATGAGGAAACAGGCAACACAGAGCACACATGGCAGTGCATCCCTTGGGCACATGAGTAGGGTTGAGTACAAGTCTTTTGAAACTGAAACCTTGGTACCCCAGCACCGTGTTCTCATGGGTACTTACTTAACTGCTGCCCTTCTTCAGTGGCGTCAGAGGCTGGAACAGAATTTGCTGCATATAAGTCTATTTTCAAGCTATGTTTGTGGTCTGGTTTTAAGATTTCTTAAAAGAAACAACAAAATGCAAACTCTAAGCCACTCAGAATTCTCCTCAACGCTGTTGCTGACCAGGCAGCAATTTTAAAATGCAAATGTGAATATAGTATGAAAATTCGTAAGTGAGGAGTAGTTAAAAAATACAGACAGGGACATTCTCAGTGTTTGTTTGCAGTTTGTTATTAGAAGAGTGCATCCCCAGAGGTGCTGGCAAAAAATACTTTCCCAAATTCATTAAATTGTCACTTTCCACCAAATTTATTCAAAAAGCTGTTGTTGTCAATTGGAATTTTTTTTTCCTCCAGGAGGGGTGGATGTTTTTCAGAGAGAGCTTGCCCTATCTAAGTTAAGTTGATGTTGCCGTTACCAGTAGGATCAGATGGGGAGAGCTTGTGTGTGTTACTGTAACTATCTCCCTGAGGGCTGCATGCAGGCTCCACCCTGCTAAGCCCTGTTACCTGGAAAAATTGCTTCTCATGCTCAGTAACTGTATTTCTGGATTCTTAGGGACTCTCAGCAGGCTGATACAGAACATTTATCAAGATGGGAGAAGTGGAGAAGAACTAGCAGTAAATCATTGAAAAAGGCACTCAGTGACGTCAAGGGCTTGTTATCTTACCTGGTGCTTTGGCGACATGATATTCACAAAATAGAAGGTATTTCTTGTCTGATGTCCATTTCTCCTCTGGAAAGGTGCTTCTGTTGTTGCCAGTTTTACCTGTGTGAACATGGTTTCAGATATAAGTATCTGTGCTTAAGAAGTTACTTTCTTCCCTTATTATAGCTGAATGTAAAATTCATTATATGGTAGAAGGAAATATATTGGAAAAATTATTAAAATGTCCAACTTGCATTTCAGTTATATTGCTAAAAGTCTGTAGTACTTAAAACTAGCTTTAACAATATTTCTTCAGGTCAGTGTAACTGAAATTATAATCTGCTCTCTCTGTATTTTTCAATGGTTTTATCATCTTAATTATTGGCACATGTTTCTTTTATTTCCAGGGAAATTTGGTACTGGCATCCAGTCCTACTTCTCCTTCCTGCGTTTTCTGGTCCTGATGAACTTTATCATTTTTATCCTCATGTTCAGTTTTGTTATTCTTCCCATCATTATTTCTAATTATGGAATATTCAACAGTACCATTGCTTCACGTCCAAAGAACATAGGTAAACATCTTCTCTATGTATAGGTATTGTAAAATTCCCCCTTTCTGTCAGCTTCTTCTCCACCTCCCAGAAAAAAAGAATGCCTTTTTATAAGAATGTGGCATGCTTGCATTAACATGATCTTGCAGTTCAGTGGGCATTACAATTTGAGTGACTTCTCATGCCTTTCTTTTGACAGAGGATAACTGCACAATTTATGAACCTAATGGTAATAAGGGACTTGTTTACTTCTATACTTACCTCCAAGATTTGCTCAGTGGCACTGTAAGTAATTAGATTTTTAATTGTCTCACATAGCATTTAAAATGTAAAAAAAAATTACTTGTGGAATGAAGCTTTGGTAATTTTGAAAAATGGTAAGGCATATGCATGACTGGGGTATGTCATCTCTGAAAAGGGCAGTTTTCAAACTGACTTTTTACTGCTCAACCACAAGGCCTGGCTGGCCATGTGCTGCAGCCTGTGCCTCTCCCCCCCAGCTGCTACCCCTTATTATTCTGGAGCACACTGCCTATTGTGCTCTCTGTGTAGGGTCCCAGTGTCTGTGTGCTAGAGCTCTTTGATTGGAGAAGGGAGGGATTTTAAGCACACAGTGCCTGCATTACAGTTTGGTAGAGGCAGTGGCAGTATTTAGAAGCTTCAGACTTTTGTAGCTTGCTGGGGGCCTTAATTTTAAATTTAACACATGATTGCTTAATGCTAGGTTGGATTTAATGAGGCAGTTGTTGCTGCTGTTACAAATTCCATTTCAACTTCATTTTCATAGGGATTCCTTGAAGTGACGTGTTTGTTTTATGGCTATTACACAATAGATGCTGTATGGGTCAGTATCATGAGGTACAACTTCCCACTCGCATACCTGCTGACCACATTTGCCTATCTTGCCTTAAGTTTCGCCTGGATAATAAAGAGGTAAAGATATTGATGCCATTTATTTGCTGTTATCTGTTGCACAGTTTACATTATATTCCTGCTTGAAGGGAACATAATGAGAGCTGTTTTAGGTGGGAATAGGGAATCTTTTGCCTGAGGATGCAGTGCCACAGTAGCCTTTGGTGTGCTTGAGAAACAGAGCCAGCAAAAAAAAAAGAAAACAATTTGAAGTATCAGTTTTTCATATGTATACATACCTAATAAGTAAAAGCCCCTCAACTATACTGAATTTGTTAGAGGATTTTCTTTTGAGGTTTTTGGTTGAGTTTTATTTGTGCCATCTCAGTTTCCTTTGCTATGTCTGCGTGAGGTGGGAAGGTGTGACTGTGGTGAAGTGCAGGTGGGAATAACCTGCATCAGTCAGGGTCAGCTGCTGCAGAATCTCTCTGAAAGTGTCCCAGACAGTGGCTGGTACGAAGCAAAGGTGGCTGTTTGCTCACAGAGGGGATTGTTTAGTTTTTGATCAGCCATGTTGCTTGTGTGTGTTTTTTCTGTGCATAAAATACATATTTTCATTAATTTTTCTCTAGGTCTGTGGAAGGCTTTAAGCAGAACTTAGTGCATGATGCAGACCCATTTCAGAGTTACTGTAACAAAGTCTTTGCAGGCTGGGACTTCTGCATTACAGATCCAAACGCAGCCCATCTGAAACATCGCAGCCTGGAATATGAGCTCAAGGTGAGCAACTTCTGTCTTTTTGTGATTATGGTTTCATGCAGCTTAGATGGCTGAAAAGGAGAAGTGTGTATTATTTTGCAGATAAAGGAATAGAGTTAAGAAGGATTGAAGTAGCTTGTTTTGGGGGTGCAGCCCACATCCTTCTGCATGCTTTCTAGGTAGCTGGAGTCGTGCAACGTGAGAAGGATTGGCACGGATCTTGTTGGCCCTTCCCCCATCCACTGGAGACCAAAGCCAGCCTGTTAGCTGCTTGTCTTATCTGCCTCTTCCTCACACTCCACTCCTGCTTCCTGTGTTAGTTTCTGCATGGTCCAACAGGAAAAGCTGTCCCAGCTGCAGGCAAAACCCTGCAGGGATCTGTCTGAATGTTCTGGGGTTTAAGTGTGCAGTGCAGTAGGCAGTAGTTTGGGGAGAAATAAAATTCAGATGGTGCTTTTTGTACTGTTTGACGGTGTTGTTGCAGTAAGAAGACACTGAAGGATTTTCACTAGGTGTCTTTGGCACACATGCACATACAAAATGCTGATGCAGCTAGAGATTTCTCATATTATAAAGCTCTGAAAATAATCTCAAAGGCTCTTTTGGTAAAACAAGGACCTTGTTTTTGCTCTCTGTACACTGCAAGCAGAGATTTGTGTAGTGAAAAAATTACCTTTGAGAAGATGCTTCCACTTGAAACCACAAAGTGATAATTGCAGATTTCAGAAATTACAGTGAGTTGCTTTCTGTTCTAGTGAGGTTCACAGCTATCTTTTTTCATCATAGAGTCAGAATCTCCTTCACTTGCTACACTTTTGCCTCTAGAACACACACCTTAGAACTAGCACCTTAATACTACTGTTTGATGGATATAAGTCTCCAGAATATACCCTCATGGATGTTATGTGGGTTTGCCCAGGTTAAATTGCCTTCACAGGAGATCCTGTATTTTCATGTCAGTTATGGTGAAATACACCAAGTTTACATGACAAGCTGCTCAAGACTGTACTTCCTTCTTTCAGTGCCCTCCCCCAGTTTTCCTTCACAAAGAGCAGAAGAAATTTTGAGCCATAGTGGTGAGGGCTGGTTACTTAACTGCAGAAGAAATGAGATGAGTTGAGCTGGTTTACCCATTTCAGAGTTTAGTATCAAGCTGACATCAGTCTCTCTCAGTGAACAGGCAAACTGTCTGTCCTCAAGGAAATATGTTACTGATACAGTAGAGAGAAAAGGATTGCAGAACACTTGTCTTTCGCTGCAGAGTCCTCAGCTTGAGGAGACTGAGCACACAGGGGCTTCCTTCCTGCATGGACCTGTTTTGTCAAAGAAAAAGCAATCTAAGTTCTGTGCACTTGGGCATGTGCTGAAGTGACTCTCCTAGAACTGGCTATGGATTTGCACATCTCGGGGTAGAAGACATGGTGTTAAGTGTTGAATGTTGCACCAGAAAACTGCATCTTTTTTTTTTCTTTTCTTTGTAGACGGACTTGCATGAAGAAAAACAGAAGCGAAAAATAGCTCAGAGAACAATGAAAAAAAAGCTATGCATCTACTCTCTGAGAATATTTATAAATATAATTGTCATCGCCATTTTATCAGGATGTTTTTACTCTATTTATAGAGTAACTGTCTTCTCTCAAGAAAATTCCAATGTGAGTATCAGAAATGACACTAGGACAGACTTGGTCAAGGCTGGTGATTACAGCAAAAGGAACTATTGTGAAAGAGTCAAGTATCTTAATATAGCACCTTTCATGCAGGGATCTGAAAATGCTTTCTACAGACTTACAATTATTTTAGTAATGAGAGCAGGAAAGATCAAGAACCATGTGCCAAAAAAGCCTCCTCAGTAATGTCTCCCATGGCTGCAGAGGCTTTGGTGTCGAGTGCCTTGGAGCTGACAAGAAGAGCAGCCCTCATTACCCTTCCCTTGTAACTGTGCTCACATCACTGTGTTCTGCTGGGTCTGGGCAGTGAACTGGCTGGGAGAACTGACCTGGTTAAACCAAACTCCATCATGATCAGTTTCACGTGATCTGTTTCACTGTCAACTGCAAAAATGCACTGCAGGGGAAGGAAGAGTAAAGATTATGATCTGTCTTGTGGCTTGAGTTACCGCTCTGTGGGGAAACAGGAAGGCTTTGAATACAGTTTTCAGAAGCAAAGGTTCTTGCATCACTGGTGGAAAGAATTGGGTTGGGTAGGTTTCACCTCTGTCAGGACAAGTAGATGGAAAGAGTGGTTCAGAAGCAGAACAAAGCAGACAAGCTTCTAGTTGTGACAGCTTCACAAAAGTAATTGACTTCTCTGTAGGACACCAGGGTTTGATAGGGACCAAAAGTTTTCTCTTCCCTGTGTAAGTTGCTGGTGTGATGGACTTAGCTGTTCACAAAGAAATTTGTGCTCATGTTGGACCTAACTCTGAACTTCTGTAAATGGCCAGGATTGCACAGACAGAAGCAGGAAATGGGGGCTAAATGAGTTTCTGTATCAGAGGTATTGTTTGAGGGCAGAGAAGAAGACAGCACAACACTGAACAACTTAAAGAACAGCTTCACTTACTGTGGGCTTTATGTAGAAGGGTTGGTATCTTGACCTTGTCTTAATGAGCAGTTAGAGAAGCTTGTCAGGATGGTAGGAAAGTCAGGGGAGCTGCTTGGCACCAGTGAGAATACATTGCAAAGTGTCAGCACTTGGAATAGTTGTAAAACCCAGTAGCCTTGGTGCTGGTTAGCAACAGTCAAACACAAACCTTGGTGAGTTGAATCTCTTTAAAGAGAAGCTTTGAGGAAGCACAGAAATACTCTTACCTGGAGGTAGAGTGAGTTCCTGGAGAAGGGAGCAGGAGAAAGCAAGGATGTGTAGCAGCAAACTGCAGAGATAGCAGTGATCAGACTTGTATAAAGAATAGAGATTTGTTTTCCATGAAATTTGCTTGTCTAGAGGTATTCAGAATCAGCCCTGGGTTTCCTATTTATGTTACACCTTGATTTGATTGCTGATTCTTACTGCCCTATGCAAATGTTGGTGGAGGATGAAGATGGAGTAAAAGATGCTGCCTGAATCCTGGACAAGGCAGGCTGGTGTGTAGCTGGAGACAGCAGGGTCAGGAAGGTGTGTTTCTCTAAGCATTATGTTTCTTTCATCTCTTCTTGTGCAGGACATTGACAATGTGAACTCTCCAACTAATCTCATAGTGCAGTATTTGCCTTCCATAGTGATCACACTGGCCAATTTCATCGGTCCTCTGATCTTCTCCTTTCTGATCAGATTTGAAGACTATACGCCAGCCTTTGAAATCAAGCTGACACTCATGAGGTAAAGATGTTTTTATTGTGGCCTTGGATGTTTCAGTGACTTGTTCTTGGTAGGCTACATGTATTGTAAACATTGAAACATGAAGAAGCAGAGAAGTTGGCACTGGAAACCAAGGAGGCATTGTTTGGCCTGTGTTTAGTTGGAAACTTTAAATCTGGGAGCAATCTGTTTTGATGACAGTGCAGTGCAATCATCTCAGTGTACAAGTTTTTCTCTTGGTCCCATTTAGCTGTGTGGTCTGGACATCTTCAACCTGAATAAATAGTGAGTAGAGACCTTGTGGCTGCAGAGCTGTGGATTCACTGCTTTGCGTGCAGCAGTTCCCTGAATGAGCAAATGTGTGTTTACAGCAGTGACTGAAGCACCGCTTTGCTCAAGACAAAAGTTAAAAGTTTTGGGGTAAAAGATACTTCAGTGTAAGAGCTGGTGTTTGGTAGCTTAAGGCAGTAAGATCTGGATTGAAACACCTGAGCTCTGCAAGTCCATGCTTTGTATTTCTGATTTGGCCAAGTGCCTCAGAGGATCTGAAGCTACATGAAATGGAAATGCTGCACACAGAACTGTACCTGAGAACTGCAACCCACTGCAGCATCAAGATCTGTAACTGAAATGGCTGATCTAGGAACAGTACTGAGAAAAGAAACAAGGGACTGTACCCTAAAGCTGGGAAGGTGAAAGGCAATTTTAACTTACTAGTAAGGAAAGAAATGTGTTTATTAGCTAGCTGTCTGCTCTGTTAAAGCTCTGCATGACCCTTTTGTGTTTCAAGGCTTCCTTGACTCCTGTGTAAGGTAAGCCAAGTGTTAACATGGCTATTTTTTGGCATGTTTGGAATAAGCTTTTGTCTTTGTTCCAGGTGTGTCTTCGTGCGGTTGGCCAATATTGGCGTTCTCTTGTTCTCACTGTGGAGTCAGATCTCCGACTGTGGCGCTGACAAGTGCAAGCCCTGTGGATACAATTACAAACTCTATCCTGTAAGCAGATTTATCTTGGTCTTTAATCATCTGAGCTTGTGAACAGAGATTTGTTTTCCATGAGAGTTGCTTGTCTAGAGGTGTTCAGTATCAGCCCTGGGGTTGCTGTTCATGTTATATCTGGTGTTGATTCCCACTGCTCAGTGCAGACCAGTACAGTTGTGACACATACATGCTTTGCTTGTCTACAACTCTGATTAGAATTAGTCCAGTGGCAGATGATTCCTTAGCACAGACTTTCTCTCCACCATGAGGATTGTTTGAGGTAGCTGTATTTTGGAGACATTGTGCTACTGCCTTTTGGGCCAATAATGCAAATGGTTTTTCCTCAAAAGAAAAACCCAAAAAATAAAACCAAAAAAAACCCTCAACCCCCAAAACCAAACAAAACACACACAAACCCTCCTCCACCTCACAAAAAAATCCTAAAATCAAAACAAAAAAAAAGAGGTGTAAGGCTTGGCACAGGAACTTTGAAACACCTGAATATTTTAGAAATTGAAGTTAATAAAATTTGAACTTCCTGGTGTTAACTGGAACGTTTGTTCCTTTAGTGATAGATGGATTTTTCACTTGTTTTTTTAGATTGCTAATATTGTTTTTCCTGACTTGTTTTTATAGTGCTGGGAATCTGATGTTGGGCAAGAAATGTACAAACTGATGATATTTGATTTTATTGTAATTCTTGCTGTGGCCCTGTTTATACACTTCCCCAGAAAGTATGTATCTCTGCTTTTTGAGCATATTTTTGCAAATTACATATGAAACACATTGTCTTTTTTCTTCTTTAAATTCCCTATATTTCTAACCAGATTACTAGTTTTAAAATAAAGGATAAACATATTTCTTTGCTATTCAGATGGCTGTATAGTTTTTTATATTTGAGAGCTTTTTTCTTCAGACATTTTCTTTTATGTTGTCTAATGCTTAAATGCTAAATTCTGTGTGCTTCAAATGTGTTAGAATGCATCTAAACTCTACAATTTCAATTTAGGACTAACTATATTTTTTGGTTTCAGGTTGTTAGTTACTTATTGCTCCTGCAAGCTAGTTAAGTGTTTTGGACAGCAGGAATTTGTAATTTCTGACAATGTCCTGGAAATCATTTATGGGCAGACTATTTGCTGGATTGGAACCTTCTTTTCACCACTTCTCCCTGCAATAGCAACTATAAAATACTTCATCATCTTCTACATTAAAAAGGTAATGAAGGCATGTGGTTGATAAAGGACTGAGCTCATCTCTGTGGTTTTTGTAATGGAGACATGTAGATGTGCAGGTGATCTAAACCCAACAAAAACCCCTAAAACTACCTGGGGAAGCAGTGGATGGAATGAGCCTATAATATTGCATTTTCAGTAAGGTTTTGTGCTTTTAACAGAAGGTAGAATTTTGTTTTGAAATCAAGCAAAGCCACATTTCAATTACTACTTCTCAAATTCTTTTTTTAAGAAAAGCTTTAAGCTAGTTTATAACACTTTCCTGAAGTAATCTATTAGCACCACAGCTTAGAACATGGACAAAACTTTTTAGAACTGCTAAAAATTTGGGAGAAAAATGGAAAATCCAAGCTGGGTTGGATGTTTATGTGATTTCTGACTATCAGAAGCTTTGCTCAGTGACCACACAGCTCCTCTGTGCATCCAATTCTTGCTGATACTTGAGGTGTTGCAAGAGGGGATATACCCAGTGACGATGTGGCAGAACAAAGCCAATGGCAGTGCCATGGATCAGACACCAAATGGCTCTGCCAGTTGACTTTGTGCAAGTGTGTAAGGTCCTCTGGATCAAAATCTTACACAAACTAGGAGACATTGACTTACACCAAAATGTGAGGCAATCTTGTCCTAGCCCTTGCCAGCCCATACACCTCAAAGGAGGTGTTGTGTGTTAGCTGGTGGCATGTTTGAGAGTGGAAAATTCAGTTTGTTTGGCTGTGTATCTATATCGATGTGCTGGTAACAGTCTTACCTTCCCTCTTCAGATCGTTTTGATACACACTTGTAAACCTGCAGCTAGGCCTATCAGGGCATCAAGTTCCAACTTTTTCTTCCTGTTGGTGCTGTTGATTGGGCTCCTCTTGGCTTTTATCCCTGTGGGAGTTGGCATAGCACGGTAAGGGACAATTTTAAGTTCTGTGAAGTTGATAGTTGTTCTAAGATTGTCAGTTCCATAAAAGCAGACACAACCTCAGAATGATTAACGGAATAAAATATATAGGGTATAATACATAAAATTATAGCTTAGTTCATATAAACAAAAATTACAGTTTTAAAGACATAGGACACTTCTACTGCATCACCAAACTGGTGCTGGGCTTGTGCTAGATTGTTTTATCTTTTCATTTTGGTCTAACATCTTCTTTCTATTCTGCTTCTTTGACAGTATCCCCTCTTCAAAGGCATGTGGGCCATTCAGGAATTTTAACACGTCATGGGAAGTTATTCCAGATACAATACTTCAGTTCCCAACACTTCTGCAGCAGATCCTTTTTGGCATGGCATCAGAAGCCTTTGCAGTGCCTTTTTTGGTGATCCTTTGGTGAGTACTGGGGAGACTTGATTCACTAATGCAGCTTCATTTCCTTGCTTACTGAACTCATAGAAAACGTCTATAAGACCAGATTTTCCATTTGCAGTCAAAAGCATCAAAACCCCTATGAATCCACAGCCTTTGTGTCTTTGCCCATGTGTTCACACTCATCAGCTTTGTTCCATTTCCTCGTGCACATCCCATATTCAACACTGTCCTTCCCAAAAATGTTAACTGTGTGAATCCTCTGCAAATTAGTACTGTAAGCCCTGTGATCACAATTCCTGTTCACAAACTCTAGCCTGAAAAAAAACCCCAAAACTCCAAAACAGTCATTCTGTAAGATGAAATTCAGTGTAGAACCATAGAATTTTTAAGGTTGGATATCACCTGTATAGAGAATCTAACCCAACTCTCCTGTTCAGAACAGGGTCAAGTAGAGCAGGAACCATATCCAGTTAGATTTTGAGTATCTCCAAAGATACAGAGACTCCACAATCTCTCTGGGCAACCTGTTCCAGTGTTTGGTCAGTCTTCCAATAAAAAGGGTTTTTTTTCTTAAGTTTAAATTGATTTTTTTGCATTTCAGTTTAACTAAACTGTTTACAAATTTTGGAGCCTTTTTACCTGATGCTTTCAAAAATTTCTGTCCTCAAAAAAACCATGTGGTTTATTTTGGACTCCACCCAGCTCTTCCTTTTGTAGCACATGTTTATGAGTTCTCCTGAACTGAACTTGTTATTACACCCATAGGAAATCTCAAATCTTCCCTTTTTGTTTGTTTTTTACAGTATCATTATGTTCTATTTTATTGCCTTGGCTCGAGCACACAAACGCGTGGTTGAACAGCTGAGAGAACAACTGGTTTTGGTAAGATCTGACCCAACACTTTCCTGACACAGCAAAGAGAACTTTAGGGGTACAGGAATCAGGCATGCAGAGGAATATTGGCTTTCATAGTCTCCTGGGTGTTTGGTGTTTGCAACAGGCAGTGAAGAATGTTTTACAAATAACCAAAGCATTGTGGTACTTCTCAGTGGAGTTGATTTTCTTGGGGACCAGCTGCAACTGCAACAAGGTCTGGTTATATCAGTCAACACACATGCCAGAGATATGCCTCTGAGAAGCTGTGTCCCTGTTTTTCATCTGTTGCCTTGCTTAAATCCACTCATCTGCACGGGTTTTTTCTGCTAAAGAAGCACCTGAGTCCTGTGTTTCCTGTCTCCTCCACCATCTTGCACAACCTCCACTTCTATTTCGTTCTCTGCCCTCACAAAGAGGTGCCCAACTCCCTGCCCTTCTCTCCAGGCCTGTGTTTCTACTGCATCTTTTCTGCTCTTGTTGTTGAGTGCAGGCCCAGCACTGCTTGAGCAGATACTGAAAGTGGAACAAGTCACCACTAAGCAGCCCTGTGGTGAAGGGTGCCAGTGCAGAAATCTGCTTTGTGGCCATCAAAAGCCACTGCCAGGCCTGGCAGCATTCATGTGCTGTGGTCTGGCAAAGAGCTGGAGTCAGAACTCGGCCTCACTCGTGAGGCTTCTCACTTTCTAATGAAATAGCCCATTTCTTGGTGTGTGCTGCTTTGCTGCTTCTAGACATAGCAGTTGACAACCTCTACGCAGAAAAACACTGCTGGGGGGAGATTTTTGAGGAGTGAGGAATTCAGGAACAAAAGCCTTCCTCCTTTTTGAAGGGTTCACAAACCAGCTGGGAATTCTGAAAATCCTTGTGTGCCTTTTATTTTTTTTTTTGCTCACTGTTGTTCAGCTTCCTGGAAGCACGACTTTAAATTTTGAGGCATGTGAGATGTTTTTACTATGCTCAATGCAGAACTGTCAATGTGTGACCTGAGGTGAGATAAGTGAAGTCAAAACTATTGTAAATTTGAAATTGTTCAGGCAGTTGAGAGTGTGCTGGGGAGTACAGTGTGGTACCTGTTTCTAATGAAGGAATGAGCTGTCCTAGATGACTTTTATAAACACTGTTCATGTGGAGCATGCTTGTTGTTCTGTCTTTCCAGGAGAGTCGTGACAAGATGTTCCTAATCAGAAAGATAGCAGAAGCTCAGAGGTATCCTTGAAAACCACGCCAGCCAAAAGAACTTGACTTCCTCAAAGTCCCAGACCAAGATAACAGCAGAAGGATTTGCAGCTGCTAAAAACTGAGCAGCTGACTGGCACCCTGGCACTGTGATCTGTGTGATGGGTGCTTGTGGTCTGAGTCTTTCTTGGTTAAGCTGCTGGGGCTTAAGGTTTCCAAACTTGGAAATTCAGCAAATTCATTCTGTGTTAGAGCTGTCAAAAAAGGATACTTTAACACTGCTACAGCTTCAGGCTTGTTGGGATTTCTTACATCCCTATTTTTTCAGGCAGTTTGGGTAAAATAGATCAGAACTGAAACTTTTGTACTGTTTTTACAAATTATGCTATAAGAATCATGAGAGAGGGGAAAGGTATGGTGGTTTTACATGTTTTCAACTTTCATTTACTTTGGTTTTAAAAAAGAAGTATGTATGGAAGTATTTTGAAATAGTGCATAGGAAAAGAAAATACAGCATGGGTTTGAAATAAGTTTTCTAAATACTTATAGAGTGAGGGTTTGCCGTTTACTCTGTTCTGAAGCAGCAAGAGCAGTTGAACACTGGAGAACTGGTCACAAAAGGGTTCAGAGAAAACAAGCTGAATAAAGAGCTCTGAATAAACACTTGGGGTAGGAAGGAGCTGCAGGCACAGCATTGCTGGGGCACGAGCCTTGCTGTGTGGAGGGACTTTTCTTTATTTAACGTTTTAAAGCATTATTATTTGTGTTTTATTCTTGTATGATTATCTTGACTGCTGTTCTCTGTGTTGTAAAATGTGAATATTTGAGTTAAATTATTGGCTGGTAATACTGTGTGTCAGTACCCCTTAATTTCACATTTCCTCTCTCTTACCTGAACTGCTGGGGCCGTGTGTCTCAGAGAACCGTGTGTCCCTGTCGGCTTCTAACCGATTCCTTTATTTAAAGATTGTGGTTGATCATTTTCTGTACAGAACTGCGTCTACTGCTTGAAATCTACAGTAGTCCGCTCTTAATTAACGTGAGACACTACCCCTTTTTATGTAATGCGTTGGAATGTTTCCTGTCCTCATTTTAAACAAATGAACATTCAATAAATGCTATTTTTCGTACGATACCCCCTGCCCTTGCCGTGGCTGTGGGGGCCGGCCTGGGCCTGCCCCGCCCGCCCTCAGCGCTCTCGCCCC
>VZRX01003329.1:67640-173989 GCA_013398075.1 Notiomystis cincta | reverse complement strand
TGTCCAAACCGGGACACCATCCCTCGGGATCTTGTGCAGACAAAAGCTCAGCACTGACCCTCTGGCAGGGCTGCAGCTTCCTGCAGTGACCCTGAGGGAAACCAGCTTAGCAAGTCAATGGGATGTGGATAATGTGGAGTCCTTGCTCCTGTCACCATTTATTGTCTAATCCAGAGGGAAGCTCCTCTGAGTGGAACATATTAGATAGACTCTTGGAACTGGACTGAACCTGCATTTTCCATTGAGGTATTATCCCTGCTTGGAGTTAATGTCAGAGTCTGGTGATGGGAAGGCAGCGTTTCAGGGAGTTAGGCTGTGAAATTTGCCCTGATTTTTAATATCTGCAATGAACAGGGGACATGAACCATGAGCTGGGGAAACATCTCCAACACCATCAGGCACGTGAAGCCCAGTGGCCAGGGGAAGAAAGTCACTCTGCAGCATGTCACATCAGATGCTAGCAGGAGCATGTCTCAACTACAGCTGATGTGGTGCTCCTGCAGGGCAAGCTGGAGGTCCACAGAAAGGTTTTCCTCATGCAAGATTGCAGGGTGCAGCTCCCCAGAGAGTTGTCCTAGCATCAGCTGCTTGGAAAGGAAGTTTTGCTGATGTAAAAGCCCAAAGGAGAAAAGTAGGACTGTCACCTACTGATTCTTATCCAAAACAGCAAAATGCTGCTGGTCTAGCACAATTCAGCATCACATTTTGGGACTGCAAGAAAACACCCACAGCACCACGGGCTTGAGCAAGTGGGATCCATTGAGGGCTGTCCCAGGGCAGCATCACAGACAAATTCATCACAGCAGAGACAGGGAATGTAATGTGAGCAATCTATAATCTCTGGGGGCTCACTCATGCAACATTTAGTCATGCCTCTAATCTAATTAGCTTTTTCTGATTTCCAAAAGAAATCGGGAAAAATATTTAAAAGCTCTTTTCTTTCTTTTTTGGAGGTAGTTGGTACAAATTTAAACTGGAACTTTCTTGGAAAATGGGATTTCTAGCTCACACAGGTGGCAACCCTTATTCTGCAGCTCTGCAGCCTGGGTCAGGCTGCACAGTGGGTTCCTTCTGGAGGGTGTTGGTCCTCAGAGGATGACTGCCTATAAATGGTTCCTCAAAGACACTCAGAAAAGACAGGCTGCTGTTCATGGAAGTAAATAAATGCAGGGAACCAACTTTGACACAGACAATTGTTGAGGAGTCAGACAACACACAGTTTGTATTTCTGGCTGCTTATCTTGTGGGGTTTGTCCTGTGGGCTTTTCTCTTTCCTTCTTTTTCTTTTTTGCTTGTTTTGATTGTCGTTGGGATAGGTATGCAGCTGGGATAGAGGGTGCTATTTGCATATCCAAACAACTGGCTTTCACACAGACTCATGCTAAATGCTCTCTGTGTGCATTCTTCAGTCAGGGGTCCTGGGAGACCCAGATTTATGACAAAGAGCAGTGATACTGGAGAAACTGCCTAACTCACTTCTATGCTTAATCAGCTTTAGTATTCCTTGTTCTCCCAATTGTTTCAGCAGTTATAAGCACATAAAAGCAGATAAATGGGTGAAAAGGGAAAGGCCTGCTCTTGACTATAATATCTTGAGAATTTTTTCTAATACCAAGAACAACTGGATCATATTTTGCAATCTAAACTTTAATGTTTTATTTTCTTAAGCTGAGGCTGCCAGAATTTTGCACTTATGCAAAAGCAGTACAATTACCATGTCTTTCTGCATCAGCACCACAGAAAAGAAGTCAAGCTAACATTAAACCCATCCAAGGAGTGAAACTTTCTACACCACATGTCAGTAAAGAGCTCCCACAGGAGCAATACCAAGCCTCTTGCATGGGGTTTTCTAGTGACAAACTTGCCAGTTTAAATTTCTATTTCTCAATGTTTTCTGAAAGGAAAACATGCCAAAAAAGTGCTTTGGCTGAGCTCCTCCATCCCAGTGGCTGAGCGAATGTGCAGAGCCAGCACCTCTCCTGCCAGGCAGCAGCTCCGTGCCTCTCACATGAGCTCAGGGGATTCTTGGAAACTCTGTGTCCCCACAGCCAGGAAGCAGGCCGTGCTGGGACATTGTGTAAATCTTCCTGTAACTCACTGAATGCTCCTTCAAGGTCCCAAACCAGAGGGGAGGAGCCTTCCTCAGCTGACTGAGCTTTCATTCATGTTCAGCTGAGAGGTAGATGATCCTGCCTTGGCCCTCACAGACCCTCCCTTCCAGTGATGCTCCTCCAGCAGAGCCCAGCTTGGGGAAAACATCTCCAGGGCTGACTGCTGCTTCCAGGATACACCAAAATGCTCACTTACCAATTCCCCAAAGGGACGAATTTCAACCAGGTTGGAGCCTTGTCTGCCTGTTCCCATTCATACAATCTCCTGCCCTGTGCCTCTGCTGGGAGAGAAGCTCAGGAAGACAGAGTGCTGCTCTTAGTGCCAGTGAAAGGTGTGAAGTACTGTGTATTTTTCACAGGAGTCTGAAGACTGACCAATATTAAAATCAGAGTCCATATGAGGAGGACTGTTCCCCAGCTCAGCACCAGGGATGGTGGCACTGCTGACACAAAAGCTGTGGCTCCTTGATCCAGCTCCTGCACACTGGTAAACAAAACCTCATGCAAAATAAAGAGCTTCAAACAGTTTGTTACAGCAGCTTGGCTCTGTCCCTCAGCAGGACTGCACTCCTGGTCAGTTCAGCTAACAAAGTGTGTGTTAGCTCCACAGGAAAGCAGCAGGAAGACACCAATTACAGTGGTCTCAACACAAATATCCCCAGAGGATGACTGGTTTTCTCTTACAAATACCTGATGGGTCTCTGTCACTGGGACCCCAAAGTCTTGCATCTTGTCTGGTCCAATATGGTCTATATTAGAGGCTCATTTTTCCTCTAACTTTTTTCAGAACCACTGAAGGAGCTTTTGGGAAACAGAACTAAATTCTGGTGCACAAATTGGACAACTATTACTCTATTTAAAACCCCACAGAGAAGCTTCTTTGTTAGCCTAGTGGCTGATTTGATGAAGGAGAGGTGGTGCTGGCTCCAGAGGAGCTGTGGCCAGCCTCAGTCAGTGGGGAACCACATCCATCTTAGCTCTGCAAGCTTTGCTCTCCATCCAATGGAGGCTTTGAATCTCCTTGTAGCAACTGGAGTTACCTCATAAAAGCACTGGGGACCGTGGGGACCCATTCCTTCCCACCTTTGGTGTCCTGCAACTGCTGGGGGCTGCACTGCGAGGCCTCAAGGTATTTCTGACCCTTTGCACCAAAAGGAGACAGCAAAACCCAGACATGTCTTTGGGTCCAAGAGGTGCCCCCTGTGGTTCAGGGGAGACCCAGGGTGGGGGTGATGCAGCATGAAAGCAATCAGTGTGGCTTAAATCTGCCTGGCATGGGGCAGGTAACAGCCAGTGGCTTCATGATGGGTCCCCAGTTCTCATTTATTTAGCAGCATAGAAATATTCTGTGTCAGGGCTGGAAACAAGGTGGTGAAAGGGAATGAGGGGCTCCCACACCAGATCAATTTTCCGAATCATGAGTCACTTCTAGTATGCTTTGGTGCTTGATCTTTTTCCAGCTAGTATTGAAAAGAAGACAGTTGGTATCCAGTGGGGGAAAGAACAAAAAACCCCAAAAGAATCATGCTTCAAACTGGCAAGTTTTTGAGAGGCCTTGAGCAGTTTCTTTTTGGCTTGTTCTTAACTTTATCTTTCCCAAGATAGGGCATGGTGTTTGTAGGGGCCAGCTGCAGTGCCAGACAGCTGTGGTGGCTGCACCACTGTGGCCTCCTTGAAGGGAGCTGGGCAAGAGAGTTCAGAAGCTGCCCCTGTGCCAAAGAGCTCCCTGTCTGAGATGGTACAACACTGCTAGGTAACAGGAGAAGGACAAACAGAAACTTTATATTCAACAGAAGTGCTCTGCAAACCTTGCAACTTAGAAGTCTGCACTCTGCCTCCTCCAACAAAAATAAATCCTCATGTATGCAGCTGGATACTTGGGTGTACTTGGAATATTTGTCCAGCAGTAAGAGACTCCAGTGGCAAATCTGTCACTTGCAGGATAAATTGAAAATTTAAGAAGAAATAGGAGGGTGAAGCAGTTTTCTCTCTGGCCATGAGGTAGCACCATTGAGCTGTGCACAGCTGAACCCAAAGCTAACCTGCCTCAGTTTTACCAGCAGTGTTTCTGCAGGCACAAGCTGCCTGTCATTTCACATAGACCATCTCAAGAGATTAGGTTTACCACTGTGCTAATTTAGTGATGAGTCAGGCCATGCCAACCTCTCTTGGCCATTTCCCCCCTCTATGATCTTTCCAATTCCTTGCATGAAAATCAGCATTTTATTGACTATGTTCATATCATGCTCTTTGCCAAGATGCCTCTGGGCCCCTGGTGAGTGCTGGTGAATGCAGACTCTGCCAGGCTCTCAGTAGACCAGGGCTACCCTCAGCCAGCCCTACCACACAGCTCCCCAGGGATGAGCAGAGACAGTGGGACAGGCTCAGACTGCAAACTGGAAAGTAGGAGTTCCAAAAAATATTTACAGGTTTGAGTGGGGAATTGAATTTGAGCTCCTAGTGGTGATTTTTGTGTTAAGTACATGAAAAGATAGATAGAAACAGACAAGAACTGTCAAATCTATTCTTGGACACCTATGATTATATTATCCACCTCTTGAAGACATTGAAGAATTGGAGAAAAGTGCATTTTGCTGCCAGACATTGTCTGGAAAACATCAGATCATGGCCTACAGGACATCCACTTTCCTCCAAGGCAGCTCTCTGCATTGTTTTTGTGTACCTTTGCCAAGAAAATCCACTGGTCAGAACAGAGTGAGGAAATCCAGCTTGCAGAGATGCCTTGCTGGCCCCCTGCAAGCCCATTGCTGTGAACAACGTATTTCCTACAGCAAAAATTATCTCAGGGAAAAGAATAGAAAAAGAAAGATTGTCTAATGAAAAGCTATTTCCATCTGCAGCTGCATGGCTGATGTGACCCACTCAATGGCAATTAAAGAAACACTACCCTTAGCCTTTCAAGGAGGCTGCATGAACATCAGATTAAATTCTTCAGCCCCAAATGACATTTACGTCAGGATAAGGGAATTATGCTTTCCAGAGCTTCTAGGGACACAGACTATGCTGACATCCAGTGATATTTACTTCCCTGTGCAACACTGCCAGGGCAATACAAGAATTGCCCAATATTTGATGATGATGTATATGATACACAAACTTTTTTTTTTTTGCAGTGATTGATTTGGTTGCAGCAAGAGAAAGTTCTGTGCTTTTGAGGAATACAGCAAGACTTTCCATGAGCATGGAAAGTTTCTGGCAGATGTATGCTGGTAACTTGGAAGAAAACATGTCAGCCCCATTGATGGAGGCAGGGCAGAGAGGGGAAAATGTTACAAGAGAAACATGGAGTAAAGCAGGAGATTTCACCCAGCCTACCCACTATGCTGCAGCAAACCTTGTGCTTTATAAGATGGAAAATTATCTGTAGTTCCAACAAACACCACAGGGCTGCTGACGTGGAGGCAAGTCCTACAGGAAGGAGAGCTATAGTGACCTTGGAATATATTTTGGATGCCTCAGTCTGAGCTGGAGCAGCTGTGCTGCAGACAGCCCTGCACCACTGAGGACGAAGTGGCTGCCCTCAGGAGGGCTCAGTGCTGCTCAGACTCCCCAGCCCTCTGGCAGCCTGACCACGTGAGGGTTTGCTGGGAGGTTTTGGAGGAAGGCAGATTTCTCTTTTCTTTCATAATCCTGATAGTCAACAGACACGGTGCCTTCAGACCTGCTGAAGGGCCAGCTGACAGGCAGAAAGCTCACACTTCAGTTTCTCTAATCCTCTGAATACCTCAGTGAGGAGCAGCCCTGTAGGTGAGATGCTGCTGGCAGGCACCAAGCACAGGCAGCGGTGGCAGCGAGCGAGCGTTACTGAGTGAGATGGGGCTCCTCAACACCCCCCAGCACACAACTCTCCTGCAGCTTCTCCACTGAACTTGGCTGAACACTAGAGCAATGGAGCCTGGCTGGTTTTGCACCTTCTGCCTCAGAGATTGATAGATGCAAGTGCACGTTGTCCAGAGGGTTTGGAGGGCCAGTGGCTCTCAGCAAAAAATGGAGTGGGCAGCAGAGGAGTTTGGGAACTGCTGTTCTGTGCTTAGCAGGGCTTTGAGGTGGTTGGTTTTTGTTTTGGGTTGTTTTGGGTTTTTTTTTTAAGATTAAGATGCCAGCTCTTGGTTTTGGAAGGATTTGAAAGAATCTAAGACTGCACAGGCCTTCCTCTCATCATGGAAATCTGAGCAGGGTGCTCAGCTCCTTCTCTGTTTCAAGGGGACTGAACGATAAGCAGCTCCTGTGACTTACCTTGCCTGCCTCCAGTTTGTCAGGGGCCCTTGAAGTGATGTCCCTTGGATTTGCTCCAGCAGCTGCTCCCTGGGGTCAGGAGCTGTACAGGCAGTGACAGATCTGCTTCTCCACTACCACAGCAGAAACACATCAAGCTCAGGAGCGAGTGACTGGGATTGGCTCAGGGTTCAACCAGGGAAACACCAGCAGCAGCCCTCAGGGATCCTGTGAGGTGGAATCTGTTGTAGGCAGTGAAGAGCATATGCATGCAAACCTTTTGTGCCTCCAAAAGCCATCAGTCCAGAGAATGGCTCAGGGGAGAGGAGACACTGGGATGCTGGAGCTGTTACTCAGAGTGAAGCATAATCCACCAAGGCCTCACAACTGAATCCAAGCCTTGTTTTCTTTGCTGATAATTCAAAACCCTGAGGCTAAAGCTTTTAAAACCCACTTAACAAGAGAGAGTATTTGTGACTTGGGCTGATAAAAGTGTTTCATACGCTCACTGTACCAAAAACATCTCCCAGAGCAATTTTCAGATCTCTGCTGAGTGAGACAGGGGAAGTCCTCTGTTAGTGAGTGCTAGACTGCCAGACAGCCTAGTATCATAAAGCAGACTAAAGTATATCTGGATAATGAGTTTTTGGCTGTGTGGCTCTCACTGCACCAGGGAAAGGTGCTTTACCTAGACCATTATGCTGAATGTTTAAAGCAAAAATTTACCTAGGACATGCAACACCTCTCTCACTCACCCATGAAGCCAGCATGCCCTGGAGGACAGCAAAGGCAGAGATTTAACCTCCAGCAGGTTTTTCATAGCTGAATTTGCTCCACCTTTTTCTTCATTTTCAGTTGCAAATCACAGGGAGATTCAGAGTGCTGGGAAATGTTTCTGCTAAGTTATAGCCCAGTGGTGCCCTCCCCAGCCTCTGAACACACACAGGGTAACACACAGCTCCCACAGCACAATGGGAAATGGTCTCTTCACTTTTTGCTGAGTGTAAATTTTCCAGCATCATCTCACCTGTGTCTATTATAAGAAAAACAAAACAGATAGCAGGGGAATGGAACATTGTATCTAACCCAGATTTCTTCTCTCATAGGCTTTTGTATTTGCCATAGTGTCACTTCAAGAGCAGCCCGAGCACAAACTCACTTCACTGGTGGGTTGCAAGATGAACTTAATTTTCTGCTTTGCTCCCAGCCCTTCCCACCAAAACTGTTCCTTTGTTCTACAAAAGCAATGACCGTGGTGAAAGAACAAGGTAGAATTTAGATGACAGAAAATGGGTGTGAGAGAGACCAGCGGCAGGAATCTAAGCAGCAAATGGGGTGAGAGCAGATACTCACCTAAACACAAAGCCACATATTGAAGGAAAAGGAGCATGGTTTCAGCACAGCCCTTTAGAAATAAGCATTAGAGATCACAGCCTCACCCTGCACCAACCACAGCACCATATAAAGGGTGTAAATCCTCTGTATAAGGTGACTTGGACATATGGAAAGCCAGGCTGAAGCTCTGTTTTTCTGTTTTAATTAGCATCTGCTTCTCAGCTGGTCCACATCAACCCTCACAGCCAAGAACGAAATACTCCAGCATCTGGAGACAGACATCACAGCTACCCAGTGCACAAAACATCCAGTCTCTGGCAAACGTAGCTGAAAGCAGCCTGTGCCACCAGCACAGGTCCTGCCAACCCTGCCCCCGTGTCTGCGCTGGGGAAAGGCACAAAACGCTGTCATTTAGGGCTGTTGCAGAGGAGGAGTTGGCTGAGAAGTGCTCTATCCCAGGTCCAAGTGTTGGCTCAAATCTCAGGCAAACATTTCTTAACAAGGGATATCTGCAGGTCATGCATCACGTGCCTGCCAGGGAAAAAACACACAGAGCAAACAAAAAGAGATCAGCTGATCTGTGCAGAGCACTGGGGGAAAGCAGCATGATTTATGCTTCCTCTTCCAGGATGTGCCCTGGAGAGGTGCTCCATGCCACATGTTACAGCCTCCCCAGTGCCAGCTGGGCACATCTTTGGCAAACTCTCTGGGCTCACACAGTCCTGCCAGGGAGGACTGGTGGCCTGTGGGGAGCAGGATCTGCTCCTTCCAGGAGAGCTGCCAGCAGCCAGCCATCCCCCATGCCATGTGAGGTCAGTGAGAGCAGAAGGGACTGTGAGAGGTCAGGTTTTGATTAAGGCATGCCAGGGAAGAGGTCTGAATGTGTGATGCTGGGGAGGAGCTTTCACCAGCTGAAAGAAAGCTGGTGGAGAAAATTTGCCCCCTGTGCAGCTGAGGTCCAGATCCCTCCCCAGACCAGGTCTGAGCAGCTCCCAAGCCACAGGTTTAGCACTGCTCCTTCTCTCTCCTGCCTTGTCCAGCCTGGGAGCCAGCCCAGCTTTGCTGGTGCCTCGACACCAGGACAGTAGCAGAGTTGGTTTGCCAGCAGCTCCCTACTCCACACTGCTGATAACCCCACCTGATCCCTGCAAACAAACCAGCAAGGCACAAAGGATGCTTACTCAAGAGTTGTCCTTGGTCAGAGAGCTGAGGAGCTCTAAAGAAGTCTCACAAGATTCAGGGCTCACAAGATTGATCAAATACAGTAGTGTTCTTGTTTTACTAGTGCTTGCAAAAACAGTAAGATGGTATATCCACTTCCAAATTTAGGGATGCGAGTAACCTTCACATTGTTTAGAACTCTTATTTTTCAGAACATAAATCCTTTGGGCCAGCTCTAATGTGGATGTGATGGTTACTGTATTAATACTGTAAGGCCATGTGGCCTTGGGTTTTCTTCCCAGTCACCACAGAAATGACCATAGGGCCAGCAGTAGCTCTGAGATCCACACCACAGGAATCACTTGTGGCACTGGAGACTCAAACATACAGTGTGAATTTAACAATAAAGATGTGCAGCTCACCCAGTCGAGTGCATTTCCCTTTGCACTTTGGAAAAGAGGATAGAACACCAAATCAGAGGACCAGAGATTCTTAAAAATTAGATCAATGTCACACACATGCAATATAAGAAGTACAAAGTAAACTGAAAGCAACGACCAGGAAATGCATTGCTGCTTTGGGGCTCTAGAACTAAGTGTACCACATGAGAATTGCCACTCTCCTTTGTGCTGAAGCAGGAGGGATTTACCTTTTTCACCTGGCTGCCCTCTGCCAAGCAGGAATATTGTTTTATCTGGCATCAAGTACACACCTGAAAGCACTGTGGCCTCGCCATGCAAGGCTTGAACCAGCCTGCTCAGACCCTGCCAGTCCAAGTTTGTTTGGGAGGATGTCCTGTGCCCTGGCAGCCCTCCTGCTATTTCAGGAGCAGCCCCAGCTTTGTACCTGACCAGGCACGATCCTGTGCCACTGCAGGAGGAGAGGAAAAACCACGCAGTGTAAGCCCTCAGAGCGTGTTCTGGCGAGTCAGCGGGAGCCCATGGTGGGCTCACAGCCCACCGGGTCAGCGTGTGGCAGCAGCTGAGGCAGCAGCACAGAGCCAGCGAAAGCGCTCTGAGCTTCTCCTGATCGGGATCACGAGCAGGACCCTGGGCCTGTGGGATGGATCCTGCAGGAGATCCTGCACCCCCATCTAGTGGCCTCAGCCGTCCCTGTGGCACCAAGGGCAGGAGGGAAACACCGCGAGGACCTCCACGGCTTGCAAGAAAATCACGGGCTGCACAATGGGGTGAGTAGAGTGACAGTGCAGTCACAGCAGCTGGATTCCCTCCTGTCACCCTGGGTGTGCTTCACCTCACCAGCCTCAGATGTCTGTGCTGTAAGAGGTCGTGCCAGGTTCTTTGCAGTCTTCAGAATGGAACTGAAAGTTTTTAGCGTTTGATTAATTTCATCCTAAAGAAGACATTCTAAAGTGTGTTGTGAATCAGACTTTAGAGAGGCCTCTTTCTTTCCCCTGGCTATTGGAGGATGAGTAACTAATTGAAATGTCAGCATCTACATGGTGGACATCTGGAATTAGAGACAGATCCTATTTTCTTTGTCTTATGATGTCTTATTGAATTAATTTAAATATAAATCTTGTTTCTCATGGATGTCAACAAGGGATCTGAGATTGCCTGGTTAAGTAACATTCTAACAGTGCTGTCAGAGCTGTGTATGAATATATTCAGCAGAACATCATACCCTATTTCCTGCAAAAGAAAACTCACTTCTGCTTTACGCCATTTCAAAGCCCCTCATGTTCAATTTTGAACACTCAGCTCCTTTTGCACACAAATACTCAGGTGAGTGAAATTTCACAGGCAAGGATGCTGGCATAGTTGCCTGTGGCATGGAAATGCTTCTCTTTGCACCCTATTACCTCCAAGCAGCACTGAGATTACTGTAAGGGAAGAATAAGACTTCCCAGAGAGCTCACCAGCTTTGCTCATCCTCCCCTGCAGGATTGTATCACTGCCCAGGTGACCTCCTTGACTGAGACAGTGGTGCTGTCTCAAAGACAAAGGTACTATCAAGAGCAGTCCAAAGACCTGATCTGAGGGGCAGGTAGGATGAGGGGTCCCCTAGAGATCCCTTCCACACTGAGTCTTTTGGTGATTAGTGATGACAACCAGGACTAGGGCAATGGAGAACACAAGAGCTGAGACACCAGACGGGGCAACAGGCTGGGCCTGCGCTTGGGACAAGAGGAAGGTGCTGGTAAGCAGGGTCTGTCTCCCTCTATTCTGTCCAGGTATCAGGTGAAGAGAAGAAATTGGGATAGTTTTGGAGGGGCAGGGCCAAGGGAAGAAGGAAGGCAGGCGAAAGAAGTTGTGCCAAGCTTGCCTGCAGAGCCTGGAGAGACTCCCAGCAGCCCTGTCCTGCAGCACCCATGTGCAGGGAGCCAGGGAAGTGCCCCACTCTCCTCCTTGCTGGCCCCAGGCAGCTGCAGGCAGTCCATGCACACATGGCTGCGCAGTGGCTCATAGAGTTTTCAGCTCTGAAGGAACACAACAGAAAACAACAGCTCTCCCTCGCAGCAGGAATCACTTAGGCAGGAGAAATATGCACAGAAAATCAATTACTGGACAGCTCAATTAAGAGAGCATCATTCAGCTTTGGGAGTCCAGTGGGCAAAACAAGTTCTGATTTTTCTACTTGAGGCTGCCCATGGCTCTTGTGTTACATTGAATGTGTCAGGTCCCACCATAAGAGCTGAGCAGGCTCTTAAACACCAAAGCACTTGGCCTTTTCCAGCCAAGGAAGATGGGTCCTGCCTCTCCATGAGGATTTTCATACCTTTCTGCTCTTAATGAGATTGATACTATCTGCCCAGGCCTGTCAGTTTCATCATCTCCTCTCCTGTACTTCATCCCCTCTCCTGTAGTCACAACTCTAAATAAAGCAAAAGCATCAGCCATGTCTGACACCAAAATAACTTGGGCATCAGCTACTCTTTGGTGATATTTAATGCCAAGTCCTCTCAGAGGGCTCTACAAAGCCCTATGAGGGCTTTTTACTTACTGTTCCCTCTTCCTGTATCTTTGACAGAAATTATACTTCTCCAAAATGGGAAAGAGTGACAATATTCAAACAAAGGAGATTCAGGCCCAGATCTCTAGTGGGAGAACCAGCCCACCTTTGAGCCTCTCACAATCTTCACCACGCCAACTCCAGGCTGCAAAGGGCTGGTGGGCAGGGTGCCAGAGAGACCATCACATTCTTTCTGGTGGCAAAGCTCCCTGGGTGGCTTGTCCTCATCTCAACAGCTGTGCTGTTGCAAGTGTTTATGAGACTGCTGTAAACCTGGTCAGGCAGACAGTTCAGGTTTTTCCAAAATCTCCTCCTAACGACTCCAGTTATTTCCCTGATTTGGTTCCATCGGTGCTATTAATGGGAGGCAGGAACACAGCCCTGGCAGGCAGCAGAATCTCCTCAAGGGGGCCCTACCACGGAGTTGTTCTCACAAAGCTTTTGCATCTCCAGACACCACAGATGAGTCTGTCTATTTTTAAAGTTGCTTTTCTCAGCTGTGATCCTCTCTAGTCATAGGCTGTCATGGCTGCCAAAAGGATAGCTTCTATAGAGAATGAGAAGCAGGAATTATAGCTGAGCTGAAATGCAGAAAAACTTGCCAAAGAAAGCAAAACACAAGGCGTTTCAGGGTAGCCTTCCTTTTTTTTTTTTTTTTGTGCACCATTTGTGTTTTCATCAAGTATTTCTTTCTTCCCCTTTAATTCATAAAATTCACTTCTTGTATTCCCATCACCAGATTTCTCCACACAAACATGATGACTCTAGTTTTAGTTTCCATCCCCAGAGAAATACATGGCTACACTTATCCAGAGTATCTTTCTTAGTCAAATTTACAAATTCATACCTTTGGTACACGATGGCAATCCTGTGCATTGCCATCATCTCTATCAAAACTTACTCATTTGCCTATGAGTCCATATCTAGGTAATATTTTTGTTATGGCTTCAAGTAAACAATAAAAAATGTAGTTCCTCTCGACAGCTTTAGGACAGAACAGTGCAACTGTGACAGAGGTTAAAGATGATGAATGAACTTCGTAAAGCAAGTCAGACATCACATAAACCCCACACTTGTAGAGAGAATTTGCTCTCAACACTAACCAGACCTATGTCACCTAGGGCATGCTTTTGGTTAAGATTCAGCACAGCAAGGTTTTCAAACTAGTAAAAAGCTGATTTCCATCTTCACCATTTCAATTCAAAGATTCCTTACATCTAGCCCAGCCTGTAGTGAGCCTTTTGTTTAATTAAGACTTCCACATTATTTTTGCAGGCAAACCTACTAACACCTACTAACACCAGGCACCGTTGTGGTTGAAAGGAAGAGCTTTGCACAAAACCAGTAAACTGGATTTTTTTTAAATTTTCAGGTAAATCAGAGTGGTTCAAACGGAGTACCAGTAGCAGAAGAAAAATAAGGATTGAAATGAAAGGCATGTGTGATTTGTTCACAAGTTAGGAGGGCTGGTTTCTATCCTCAAGATTAATCTCCTGCTTTATTTTAGGAATCCAGAATAATTGATTCATGACGACTCTTTCCAGTCTTTTCTCACACAGATCAAATCCAGAATCTTATCCAGAATCTTTTCTTTATGCTTTTATCTTAAAACTTCCTCCGTTCCTCAGTACCCACCTGAGCTTTGGAATAATTTATTTGCTGTTTAATGACAGTAGCCCAAGAGGCAGAAGGAAATGCTGTCTCCAGTCAGCCCTGCTAGCCTGGCTGCAATGCATCCACAGAAGGTGGCTCGTGGGAAGCTGCTGTTCTTTATCTCCAAGCACCACCCACTGTCAGTCCTTACACCATTTTCCTCCTGCAGCACCCATTTCCTGGACCTAATAATGGGGGCTGGCAGGGTTCACACATTCTCCTGCTATCCAGGTGAGCTTCTCACACAGGCCTTTAAAAAAGTTGAAACTGCACAGAGTATTTCAGAGAGGAGACAGGAATCACATCAAAGTTCAGGTGCCTCAGACACCTGTGTCACACAGCCAGCTTGCCTTAGGTATCTGGGTCCTGCCACCACATCAGTCCTGCCCCAGCACATTGCTTCAGCAAGGGAGAAGACAGGCACAGGAACTTCTTTGGCAGTAGAGTCCCAGGAGAGAACAGTCCAGCTTCTAATTATTTTTTCTGTCAAAAATAATTTCGTTGCTTTTCAGCCTGAGACAGAGCAGAGAAGGAAAGAAAACTGACCTGATGTGCTTACACTTACGCCTATGCTTTTGGTTTTTTGTTATTTTCTTCATTCCAGACACAAGGGATACTGTCCCAAGTTTCCCAATCAAGCTATTTCTCTTGTGGGCAGGATTTCTGAGTGTTTCTGAAGATAGCATCAGAAACATATGCTGCAAACAGACAGGAGACAGAGGCTAAGCAAGTACTGGAAGCCCAGTTTTAACACAACCCTCTCACCAAACATTCAAAGTTACCCTGTAAGAAAAGCAGCTTTCAAAATTTTCCTATTGACTTAAGCCAAGACATGTTAGCAAGAGAAGAAAATTATCATATACACTGGATGAGACTGAGTGAGACAGAGCTGGAAATGGTGTTACAGTTATTTTGCATTTCACTTTTCTCATTTCTCACAAATCTTGTGTCAGTTTCCTACCTCATTTTATGTAAAGTTTTGTTTTTAAAACAAGGTTTACAGTTCCTCAGCAAAACCCCACATTCACACAATTGTGGTTAAGTTCACCTTCACCAGGACACTGGTGATGTGTCTTCCACCATCAGTTTGGTTTTTGTTCCTGGATGTGGTTTATCTGTTAAATCACTGCTGTCACTCAGCTCGAGCCGCCTGCAGCAGCTCATCCTCACAGCTTCTCAGAAAGACTCGCCTGGCTTGTCCTGGGAGACACCCCCTACAGCAGTGGGAGTTACCTTCGAATCAGCTGCGTGGGCACACCCTGAACGGCGCTCAGGAGCCTGCCATCCCGGAGGGGCTGCTGCCCAGCCTCCCTGGAAACACGCCCCGGGAGAACCAGTGCTGCAGCGCCACACAGCCCCTCAGAGCCAGAGCTCCCTGCACAGGACTATCCCGAGGACTGGTAAGCTCCAGGAGTGTGACTAGCACAGCATGCCCAAGATTTTGCCACAGAACAGGTCCTGCTCAGAAGGGTGGTGGTTCCATAGGTCTGGGAGCCAATCCATAGGCATGGCATGTGGGCTCAGCTCGTTCCTCCTGTCCTTTCAACATGGTCTCAGCTCAGTTACTGTGCAGTGACACAAGGAACCAGTTCAAGATGCTGACCCAGCTGAGCAAGCTCTCTTTGCTATGGCTGGCTCAGATGCCCAGTCTGGTTCACTGCAGAGTCAGTCCCATGGGTGCAAGGCTGACAAGAGAAGGGGTGGGTGGGGATGGGAGGAGGAGCGAGAAAGGGACTTGGCAGGTCACACTCACAAGGATCTCCATCCATTCAGGTCCTACTCTGAACAGCAGATGCTGTGCCAAGAGGCATGCTGGTGGCCACTGTGAATTTAGAAAGACTCCAAACGTGGACACAGTGTTCAGAAATAAACCATTTCTTTTAATTGGCAAGTAGAACACACATTACAGGTCATTAGTATTTTATAAACAATATTAAGTTACAAATACATGTTAAAAATTGCAGTTCATGGCAGCTAAAAGCTTGGAGTCCTAAATGCATCTTTGCAATGCTTCATTACCTCTCTTTCCCCAGTCTGCTGGGTGAAGATGAATAAAAGATCATTTATCATCTACTAGGTGGTCTACTATATATTCGAACAAAACCAAAACTTAATTCCTAAGAACTTCACTAACAAACAGAGGCATTCAAAGTACTTTAGCCATCTTAAATCATGTCAGATGCAATGAGGACACAGTTAAAAATTATTCTTTAACACTTGAAGCAAAGACACAGACATCTTCACATTAAACTGATCAATGCTTTCTGATCCAACTCAGCTTAAAACCTGTACTAGCTTCTACCCCACAGAGGCCTAAAGTCCATCATGCAGGCTTCTGAGCCATCAAAGAGGTTTGTATATCAGACCCTTACACAGAGAATAATTATGGTGTACAACTAAACAGCATACATAAATATGCATTTAATATTTAGAAGATCTTTATTCCTCTCCTTTTGTTGGTATTAGTGAGATACACAGCTCATTCCATTTTTACTACACTCATCATATTAACAAGTTATCATTATGCATGTTAATATACTAAATAATAACAAGTCTCTTTTAAAAAGTATTTAAAAACATTTTTGGAAAAGTAGAAATCTATTTTCCAGAAAAGCAAGTGGTGCTAGGATAGCATGGACTCCAGTGCATAAAGATCCTTTCAGAGAAAACCCATCTTGACAGCTTTTGTGCCTGGGAATCAGCAAGTCTCAGCTGCCAGATTCATATTCTATTTGTCCTTCTCACTGTGGTGATAAAAGGTCATCAAAATCAGCTTACCTTGCCTTTCAGTTGGCAGACTTTCAAAGATTATCATTCACTGGACTGTGTAAGAGAGACAAGTAGCTTTGACATGAGTTCATTTCTTTCTTACTCATCTTTATGAGAGTCAGTTTTATTATACTGCTGAGATTGCATCTTCAAATCCAAAGTCTGCTGAATGTGCCTGGAGAAATGACTTCGTATCTCAAAAATATCAAGAGTACCATTCAGATTTGAATTTCTATTAAAAACTGTGCACAGTTAGCAAAAATTACACTGCTGTAAAAACAAAAGGCCTGCTCCTTGGCCTGCTCAGAATACAAGCTGCAATGTAGATGATTACACCAGAGGGATTTTTCTCTGCTTCTTTTCTAAATGCAGGCATTAAAATGTTACTAAGCTTTTCCTAGGGGAGCACGCAGGGGCTGTGGCATAATATACATTAATCAGGAACAAAAAACAGTAACAAACAACTCTAGAAAATGCTGCATATTAGCAGCATGCTTGGTTTCCAAAACGTAAGGAATTGCATGGGAGTTGTCAAGATGAAGTCCACACACCTTGATCATTGAACTGATCACTAGATTCCAAGAAACCAAAGCAAATTTAAAAATACACATGACAACTGCCTAGAAGGCAGGGTTTTATCATCTGTCAATAACCAGATGAATAAAGTGCATAGCAACTATTATAACAGTTTCTTGAAAAGAGAATATGTTTACCAAGTCTCAAAGTTTGTAAGCTTGACACTTATCCATACATTTTGCTACATGTGTGGCTTCCCTTTTGTTTTGCTATTTAGCATCACTTATCAACCTTTCAGCACTGTCCTGTGATTTCCTTTGCACTTCATATGGAATGTGCTGAGATCTCTGACTGTTGCCTGATGTATGTTTGGAAGCTCTTGTCACCAATGGGATGTTCCCTAAAAGAAAAGAAAAAAACAGTATTATACACAGAGCTTTTTGTCAGGATATGAAAATATCAGAACAGAAAGTGGAACACACAAGAACTTTTTCCCTAAATTTGATTTTCAAAGTTGTAATGTTAATACTGTATTTTACTTGAGGTAGAAAAACTGACTGAATTAATCCTCTTTTTTGTTAGCCATATGCAGAATGCTTTATGTGTACACAAAATACAGTCATGTGGCTGTGTTAGCAACTCCTTCCATTTTTAAACCAACACTCCAAGATAAGCTGGTAAACACATGTATCTTCTGCTATTGACTGCTCAGCTCACCAGCATGGGCTCAAAATTTAAAACCAACCATATAAGAAACCCATATTTAGATTTTATGAATGAAACTGCAATAAAAACAAGCATTTAAAAATTCCTTACAGTCCTTTAGAATATTGTGATATCAATCCTAAGTCACAGTGCTACTCTATATGTATTTGCAGGATCTTTTTTGGACAAAATACGGTGAAAGCCAGAGCTTAAGCAAGGGAAACACCATTTTCCAGGACTGTTCCTCTGTTTGTACAGCCCATTGTACTTACTGGCTTCCATACTTTGTCTTCTTAAATTTATCTCTCTTATACTGAGCATGCTCCTGCTCTAAAGTTCCAACACCTTCAATAATCAGCTTTAGTGTTTTATATGTCTCCTTAGGGTCATCAATGATGAATGTAGAATACTCTTCCTCTTCAGGTCCATCATACACAGATTTGCTCCCACAGGCCTCTGGAGAAAAAATATAAAGTACATGAATAGATATCAGACTGGGGGAGAAAAGCAAGAGAAGCAGACTAAAAATAATCAGTCTGGAGTTCATACAGTTTCTTAGTTTGCTTCTGTATGACCACCACAGAACTGTGGCTGACATCAACAGCAGAAGGTCCCTGTCCTTTTGCTGGGCTGTTGGGAGGCACAGAGGCTGTCCCATGCCCATTCCCTCCTCCTCATCTTGCAAGGAAAGGGCAGCAAGCCTGGCAGCTGCTCCTGGCTTGGTGGGAAGCTGTCCTTTGCTGCACAGGCAATGCTTGAATCTCAAATGCCACTATCTGCACCCCATGCACACTTTTTGGAAACTCTGACACAGGTCTGCCTCTGCCACTGTGCTGCAGGGCTGGCCTGCACAAAGTCAAGTATTCACTTGCTGGGAGAGGTTCCATCCCCAGGCAGGAAGTGCAGGCTGAATTCAAAAACATTATAGGCTGAAGGAGTCGTGTTTTAGCACGCTACCCCTAAAAGATTGATACAATAAGCATAAGCAGAATATGCCATGACTACTGCCTGGCTCGCTGCTTCATGACATGTGCAAAGGGGCAAGCTACACTTCTATACCTCCTGATCTTACCAGGGAGCCTTCCTGACTAAGAGATCTGGACACTGCCTACACTTTAACATCCACAGCATATTCCCCATGTGATCTGCTCCTGCACTGTAGCGGAGCGTGTTAGAAGGGGAAAGAAGGGCAAAGAGCATTTCACTCTGTCTCTCCTTCTAGCTTTACTGCTGTCCCAGTCTCAGCTTTCAAATCCCCTTCCCCTTGCTGCACTGCCTGTGCCAGACCTGCGTCCTTCTCCCCAACACCGAAACTCGATGCTGGCTCTGGCAGCGAGGACTCAGAACAGGGGAAAGTTGGGCACCAGTTCAGACAGCTCGGAAGTGGTGAGGATCTTGAATTTGCAATTGCACAGCAGCCAGGAACAGATTAAAGTGCTTTCCAGTCTGTGTGTTTGACACCACTGGCTTATCTCATATTATAAAATAAAGTCCTATTTAAAGATCAGTGCCACAGTGAAGGCTTCCCCGCCACTCCCTGTGCTAAACTGGGATTTCAAGTCTGGCACTGTGTGCCACCGGATACTTCTCTTGGCATGCCTACTAGTACCAACTTCCTCTGCTGTCTCTTCTCTCTTTTATCCTTTCCATCACATCTCTGCTTCCCTCAGCTCCTCAAAGTTTCCCAGTCAAAACTCCACTTTTCAACATTTCACAGGCATCCACAGGTCATCCTCGATGGGTAATTCCAAAAGAGCCTTTCTGAAGAAACCATTTGTATCCAGCCTGTTTTTAGGATCTGAATCAGGGAATGTGCACATGACTTCTGGTAACACAAAACCATATTCCACTGAAACCTCAACTTTGCTGGTGCTTCTTGTCAGGATCAGTAAACCTCTGGTTCAGTGCTGGCTCTGATTTGTCAATTCAGAGCATCCAAGCAACGCTCTGGGCCTATGCTATTTTAGGATGGTGTGGTTAAGACCATATTTCAAACAACTGTTATTGCGCAAAGAACTTTTTACAGACCATGAGACTGCACCAAAAATAATACACACATCTGCCTCAAGACAGCAGAAGGGGAAACAAGCGGAATAAAAGCCACTGTGTTCTAGGATGTGATTTGAAAGGCTGGTCAAGCTAGAACATCCAACTTTTCTCACAGGTATTTTTGCCTTGGTAAGTGAATTGGAGATGCAATGATCTTTAATCCTCACCTTGCATTTTCTCCAATTTTGGCATATACAGGTTGAAAAGAGAGTAGATGCGCTCAGTTTCTCTATCTCCATCTATATCCAGTTGTATATTTGCTGGCAGGCCTCTGTAAGGCATCAGGAAGAGAGGTAAAAGTTATATGCTGAACAGTGTATTATGGCACATAAAACACTTAACAAGGAAACCAAAGTAAAAGTGAGTTCTCAGAAAGCCAACAGATTGTGTGTAACAGAGCTCAAAACTTTCCATTTTTTCCCAAAAGAAGAGGATAAATTTAAACATCTTTATTCCTCCATTTATCCAGCACCCTTTCACTGACTTGAAAGAGAAGACTGTATCAGTATCCAGACATTTTGGTGAATTAGTCTGCTACAACCAGATGGAGGAGCCAAAGCACTGAACTTCCAACTACCCGGGTCTTACATTCTAACTACCACTACATTCTGGTTACTTCTCTCAGTTTAGATGAAAATTGCTTCCTACAAAGCTGACAGTACATCTTTCAGAGAGAGCATGAGTAGCCCCCTGAAAAGATCAGGTTAGAATTAAATCTGTCAGCAGATGAGTGCTTCAGGAATTTGCAAACATGATATTGAAGGGAAGTTTTATTAATGACAGATGATAAAAACGGAACATTTTATCCCATAGTCAACTCCTGTCACCATCTCCAACTCTAAAAAGTCAACTTTTTGATCAAGACATACAGAATCAGGAATACCAATAGATGGCCTTTAAACACCTGTACACCTGGCAAATCTTGATTAACTGTGCACCTGCAAGTCACGCTGCAGGGACACACATACCCATGGCAGCACCTACACCGATGGCATGTTCAAACCCTTACCCTGTGCAGGGTGTGCAGCCAGGGGTGTTGTCTGCAGTGGCTTTACAGCAAAGCCAGTGGCCATTAAGATAGGCTGAGGGATGGTAGACTGTGAGGCGCTTCTTGTTGCACTGGCTGACTTTGGTGAGGATATCAATCCAGTCCTTGGCCTCCACACAATTATTTGCTTGGATATACAGCACTCTTCTTTCAGGCTGGATCACCTGGAACATCTGCAAATAAACCACAGAATAAAGCACCAGAATGAGTTGGTGAACCTAAGACTAGAGTTGAAGATTTGTTGCAGGGAAAACACAGCATACTAAAAGAATGGACCAAGAAATGCATTTCAACACAAAACCAAGCAGCAAATGTGCCTTTAAAAGAACAAGACCTTTCACCTGGTACAAGGAGTAAGATATCATTCCTATAGGAGATGATTTACAAGTAGCTAATATCAACTTGCTGCTTGGGTCTCAACAAGATCTGTTGTCAGCCTCGGGGAAGCAATTTCAGTAATGCTGCAACTCCAAGTTTTGGAAGGCTGACAGAGGAACCCAGTGCTGGCCTGAAAGGAAATGCTCATCAGCAGGAGGCAGAGAAGAGAAAAACAAGAGTTTGGATCCAGACTTAGTGACAGTTTGCCTTAATACTGCCATTTCTCTCATTCTTTTAATACTTGTTTCAGTATGACCCTTGCCTTCTAGTAACTTCTGCACACAACTATAGCTGCTATTAAAAAATTACAGAAATAGTTTCTCTTTGATTAACGTTAGGTGGTTTAAATAATTACATACTAATTCTGCACTATGGCCACTGATAATCTAAAGTAAAGCTCTCCTGCCTGTTCAAAACAGCTTACAACCTAAAGGAGTATTTATTTTCTTCCTCTTGAAGAAGGACATTTTTGATACACAGCCTTATTGCTTGATTACACTGATCATGCACTGAAGATTACTAAGCCCAAGCTAGTGATCCTACCTGCAAATTCTGGAAAGGTAAATTTCCTTCATTTCCTCTAGCTTCTGCAAATACTTAATTTTAGTGCATTTTCTTCTCTCTCTCAGGTATGCCTAAATTACCTTTCTCCTCTCTACTTTGTCATTTGATTATTAAAATCATTAGACATTACACTGCCCATATTATATGGAATTGAATTTTCCAAACAGCTGGTTTTGCTGTGCTGTTTTAAAAAGAAAACCAGAGAGGTGCACACACACACCAAAAAAAAAAAAAAAAAGCCCAACAAAAAACATACAAACAAACCAAACAATAACAACAAACCAGACCAAACAAAATTGAAATTTGCCTTTGATTGTTACATAGACCTGAAATATTGATTTGAATTCTGCACCCTGCTGGTTGGGAGAATGTTGCAGACCAAGCACAATCCTGTCTTCCTTTGTGACAGTTTTAGATGTGCATCATTCCAAATAGCAAAGGGAAAACTCAAACAGCCATTTCCTTAGATCTAGTATCCCTACTGGTATCAGACAATAATTAAAAAGGCACAATTCACAATGGCAGCTGCTTGGTGTGATCAGTCCAACAGTGCCAACTACACACCAGAGTCCTTTCAATAAAACTCTTCAGGGCATAACTGTCAATTTGAGTCAGGGAAACAGGGAAGGAAGGAAGAAAAAGGAAGACATGCATTTCAACCCTCTATTAACAGAGAACTACGGGGAAAAGAATTTTAACGTCCTGCTGGGGTAAATGGAGCCTCCTGCATTGCAATGAAGGAACAGATTTAAGGAGTATGGCTTTGTGTAAGGGGACACCAACCAAAGTGATCCAACATATGGCAACACTTACTGAGGAGCCCACAACTTAGCCAAGAGTTTCAAGTGGCTACAAGACCTTTACACTTCCAAAACCACCAGCTGCCTCTCAAACAACACAGAAGACTCAAACACTACTCAAAGCCACCCTCACATTCCCCAAACTGTGCTTAAGAACAATGAAGGCTACTGGCCTTACTGCCAGACAGGCAAGATCTGTCATGAGTGAGAAAGACACACTTGGTGCAATTCAGAGCACGGATACACAGAGTATTTATACAAAATGTGAATTTTTATCACACTTAGCACCCACGAGGGAATATCCATTGCAAATACATCTGCTGTGGTGTTCTGAGAATTCTGATCTTGCTGCAGTAGTCTATTTATGTATGGCAAGAAAAATAGGAATATATTAGCACAAGAAGGTGGTAACAGTATTTTCTACTGTTTATGGAAAGACTGAATCTTTCTTTCTAGAATGGATGTAGTCATCTTGATTTCTCAGGTAATACTGAGTTTAAGCAACCAAAACAGCACAGCGTTTTTGTTGTTAACAATAAAGGTATATTTTTCCTACAATAGATCTTCCCTATACAGACATATTTTGGATGCTCAGTTTAGCTCAGTAGACTCAGCTTAAGTTACAGAATTATAGCTTAGGTCCTCTCCACAGAAAGTGAGTTTTATCACAACTGTGTGGCTGCTTTCAGTTCAATCTAGTTAGTTTGCAGAATGCAGTTGGCAACAGCTCATCATGTGTCACAGCTGCCTTCTGATAGCCTTGGTTGATTTTTGCACATGGTAGTAGAGTTATAAACACCAGAGCAAACTACAATACAATTGAGAGGTGTTCTAAAGGCAGACAGAACTGAAACTTACTCAGTGTTTTAGCAGCGAGAGATGCTACCAAAATAATACCTGAAACTAGGAAACACTGAGGAGCCTAGAATTGTATTTCACTTTTAACAAAGAGCTGTTTGAGGAACCTAATATCTAGGGCAGGTTTGAGCACTGCCCTGCATGGTGCTCAGAAGCAGTGTAGATGGCAGGAAAGACTTAAAGGCATAAAATGGTAAAAGTCACAACCATTTATGTGTATAAATAAGTCTGTAGTACATGCATGTTTAGAACTGGAAAAAAACCTGAGCATTTTTTTCATTTAAATACAAATTTTTATGGACTGGATTCAGCTTTACAGGCAGAGGTGCATGAAAAAGGCTCCCAACATCACCCAAATTGATCAAGTCTGTTCTTAAACAATACAGAAGTTGGCAGTAGTGTTCCATGCATGAGAAATACAGCTGTATTTTATTCCCTAATGTGGCAATCAAAGTGGTAAACCATACTGGCACAGCACAGATTGTTGTTTAGGTACATAACCTAACCCAAACTAAATATAAATAGACAAATCCATACATACATATACTTTCATTAACCAATAAAGAAACCTAATAAAGCTAATAAAGAAGTTGTGATCCTTCACAGTTCTAAGCAGCGAGTTCCTTCCCACCAGAGAGGCCTGGCAGAAAGGGCAGGGACTCGATCATCTTACCTGTGTGTGACCTTACAGAGCTGACAGCTGATCAGCAGGCTCAGTACTGAGTGTGCTGCAGATCACGAAATCCAAAGACTGCTGACTGGGCTGGTAAGAATCTGAATGGGCTGTACTTTTGGAAACTCCTGCTACTATATACAGAACAAGCAGCTGTGGTTGTACATCTTTCAATAGAAATCCAATCCAGGTTACAAAAGGGAAAAAGGCGATTAGGCTGGTGGATCTGGAGCAGCCTAACAAATACATTAATGAAGATGACCTACTTACATTTTTCATTTTAAAGGATTCCTCCTCTAGTCTTTCCACTGCCAGAATGTTTTCAATTGGAATGCTACACAGAGGGTGATCACCTGCAGAACACAGACACACAGATAATGAGCCACTTACAACTCATCTTCACCTTTTGCCCTTTTTCTAAGGGCTGATTCAGTTTCTTTGAAGACCATTTTAACTGCATAAGAAAAGAGAGAATATCTTTCACTCAGCAGGGATTTGCTAGCACGGTCCTTAAGTATTATCTTAAGTACATTTCTGTTTTCAGCTGCACTACCTTATGCTAGCAAAACTCTTAGAAACTGATTACTGCAGCAGGACATATTTGCTGCAAAGGTGACAATGAAATAAATCATTCCTGTCAGCTGAACTGAACCAGTCGTGACGCAAGACCTCAAAGCTGAGTGTGAAATAATGACTGGCATGATCTGAACATACTTCCTTTATCTTTCTTACTCCCTATGTACTTACATGATGGAAGGAAGTGGTATTTGTTGTGTACTACTGAACAGACAGGAACAATTTGCAAAAAGCAAAATCCTTGCTATTAGGCAACATTAAGTGAACACATTCTGAAAGTTCAAAGATTGCAGGCTGTCTATTGCATCCAGTTGTGCCAATGCTACAGAATTATGAGCACATGCTGACATGCATCTGAGAATGTTCAATGCAAACCCTAATCCCAGCTTAACATTTGTAAGTTTTGTTTCCTAGGACTATATAGGTAACTGTGAAACCTACAGATGATATTAATAACTTGTATTAGACAAATATTATCAAATATTTTGCTAACTTACAGGGTATTGTGCTAACCAAGAAGCTTCTCTAACTGTCAGTACAGACACTAAAAAAAGGATCAAGGACATACAGGCTGACAGACATGCCTGCACTGTCTTTCTTCCACAGTTACAGATGTAGATCCCAGTTCTACTCCTACACAATTCTTATGTCTAACCTTTACTTTAATGTATCAAAATAAGACTGGCAAACCTTTGTTACCTTTGCTTTTCTGATAGGTAAACTCATGGTTTGTGAGGCGAAACCATCTCTTCTTGAAGTTTTTCATACCAAATCGTTTTCTTCCTTGTGCTCTCTTGATCATGAACCTAGTAAACAGGGCACCAATTGTTACAATACATGCTTATATATATAGATTTATACATATATGTATATACATACATATATATGTCACTGCACTTGCAAAGCTTTAGGAGGGGACACAGAGTGTTTTCTAATTATTGAGGTCTTTTCTTGGCAACGAAAAGTCACATTTGGATAGGTTTAGTGCATCTATTAGTTAGGTCTGTCCTTTTTCCAGATCTAGATGAGGGGCAAGACATGTAACTTGACTTGTAGTTAGTTAACTGAGCTGCAGTTTGTGCCCTTTCTGCAGCTGCAAATCCAGGTAAATGGTTTCCTAGTACAGCAGAAAAAAGGCAGAATATGGTTAGTGCTGCTCTGCTAAGCTCTACCTGTTGAGTCTACAAGCTTTTTTCTTTTTTTTGTAAAGCTGTGAAAGCTCAAAAAGTTTAGACTATGTTTAATAATTAAAAGGCAGGTGTAAAGCCTCTGGAGCACAGGGACTATACCCTTACATGCTTTAATCACTCTCAAGCTCTAGAAACAAAACCCCACAGCCTCATTTGCAATTGCACACGACACTGCAGTTGAAATGCAATTTCAGTGACATACAAAGTGATCTCATGGCTGGAAGGTAGAGCACCCCCACTCCTTTTTTAGCAGATTAGGGGTGTTCATTTGGTGAGTTGTCAGTCTGAATTAATTTCAAATCTGAATGAGTTTACTGTAAATTAGTTTACTGAGAAACTGGGATGCATCCACCACTTCCCTAACCACTAGATCAATCCAAAAGCTTCAATGTGACTTTGGTGAGTTCATACTGCTCAGCATCATTTTTGTTGGATAAAAATGTGTGTGCATATGCAGTAGAGAGTTGATAACAGCTACTCTACACATTACATGAACTATTGTGCCAAATACAGAACTGTATAATGGAATGGGTAAAAACTACTTACTACAGAGTAGTTTTATCAAGTAGGAAGGCACTACACAGCACAAAGAGCACAGAGAGGACAGCAAATGACCTGGTTTAAGATTTTTCAATAGCAGAGCTAAAATGCTTAGAACAGCTAATACTGTTTCTTGCTTCTGGTACCTTCAGTCACAAATAACTACAATACATCTGACCAAACCACAGGTCTGTTTAAAGCACAAACAGAAACCCAAGTTCCTTCAGACTTTAACTGTTTTGTAACCAGCTGGGCTGGTGTCTGCTGCTCCTTCCAAGTTGTGGGGGCAAAAGCTGACAAAGGCTGTCTACAGCAACAGATAATTTTTTTTAACTGGTTATAGTTACACATCTCTCATTATTAAAATGGTCAGACAGTAACTGTCTTGGTCCTTATTCTTGGAATATTTAAGAAATATTTAATAAAACCATGTGATTCAGGTCATCACCAGGCTCATTGGCAGTAGCCCTCATAATTCCAGGTTAAGGCAAATTTCAAAGAAAGAACTGATATCCTTGGGCAGGACAACATGCTCTTCAAATTAGTTTCTAGTCCTTCTCAAGCCAACATTTAAAGGTGACTTAAAATTGCAAACTCGTACAGAGCCTCCCCTCTTTGAAAAATGCAAAGTCCATATGGCAGAGCTAAGAGCACATTTCTAATTAAATTCTTCATAGTTGACATAGCCAAGAGAAAAACGTGCTTTTATTTTCCAGAGATAGGTGACTAGCATTCAAAGTCACACAAGTTATATGGTCAACTTCTTTGTTTCTAGCAATTGCAAAATGTATGATAAGTCAGAGCAAACAGAAGCATAAGGGGAGAAAAACGTCCAAAATTAAACCCATTTCTGTACAAGGTGGTTTGAGATGCTGTTTCTTTTCATGCTTATGGTAGACCTGAGCCTGGATCTGCCTTAGCCTTGCTTGGAAATACTGACATGCCCTTCTTTTCACCAACAAAAACAACTAGTTCTCCTTTTCATTCTCTTCCTTTTGGGAAGAACCAGGCAGGCAGCTGTTAAGCAGTGATGGCATGAATGATGTCAGTAAACTCAAGTGCCAATGACTAATCTTTTCATTCAAAAGTATGCTATAGCTTTCCATTGGATACTCTTAATAAAGAGAGATTAAAAAAAAAACAAAAGCAAGAAAAAATACTGCAAAGGCAAAGACAAACCCCACTAAACAGATTCAATCTGGAGAAGAATCAAATCAAAGGTTGTGAAAAATCCATGACAAAACATAGCAATAATGCAAAATGTCAGAAAAAAAAAAAAAGACTGCTGAAGGCCACTTCTTAACCTTGAGATTAATTTACATGAATACTACTTAAGAAGTGCCTAGAAAATGTATGGTCTCTTTGTCACTTTCAGCAAGTTCTTCAGGATCCATACAGCACTTCTTGGTGCCCTGCTTACAGATAAAAATCCTTTATTCCCTATTTACAGCAGATTTTTGTTTTAAGGGAAAAAACCCAAAAGAGTCATCATCAAGAAATGGGTAACTAAATGTTCTCTGCTGGGTTTACACAGGCATTTCAGGATGGTTAAACAGAGTACTTCCTCCCCGAAGTTAAGTCAGACAAATCTACTGCTGCGAAGGACATGCTGTCAGCCAGGAGCTACAGCAAAGCAGCAACTGCCTCTACCATCTTACCTGCATGAACTATTACCATCAACTTTCTTTACTGTTAGTTTAAGAGTCCTTACAACAGCAGCCACAGGCCGAGCAAGAAAAGACAGAAAAAAATCAGACAGGAGCAAAAGAAAGACAGAGGCAGAAAAAATGTTTTACAGTTAGAGGGTAAATGTTACAAACTATAAATTTATTTTGAAAACTGAAAGAATGATAAATGTACAGAATTAAAATAGACAAAATTGCTTCTAAGAGAGAGGTTTATCAGAGAAGTGAAGTGTCAAGGTTAAATAGAAGAGGTAGTCATGTTTTCACGGAAAATGTAGTTTTCTGCACTACTTAAAACAACCATGAAGGCTTACTTTTCAAACAGTATTTGGGCTTACTGAGCTTTGACAAATTTGGATTTTTTATTTTCTTCCTCCCAGCTCAAAGAAGCTGTTTCTACAGTGCACTTACATGATCTTTACAACTCAGTTTTCTAACAAAAAAAGTCAACAATTGGTATCTGAAACTAACGTAGCATATGGAACATACTTCCCAAAAAAGGAAAGCTACTAAAACTATAAACTGTTCCAAGTGCATGTCAAATTTTCCTCAAAATGGCCATGATAATAGTTAGCATATGTATCTCATAGGGCAAAAAAAGCAAATTCTATTTGCAGGCTTTGCTCTCATTAAGTTATTCAGTTATCTCTCTTCAGAGTGGAATTTTACAGCTTTTATTCACTGGAGTTCAGGAAAAAGACCCCAGCTTGATTTTAATACAATGCTGATTTAAGTTTATTTTGCCTTAGCTAAGCTAATTAAGTTCTACAGACTTCTCTTTCCTCCACTTATTTCAAAACACATTTATATTAAGATGTTTAAATCAAATGCAAATATGTTCAAATCAGCTAGAGCAACCACAGAGAGCAGAAATTGCAACATAAGAATTTTCCTACATTCTTCTCTGAATGCATGAATGGAGTAGAGGTGGCAGAAAAAGAGATGGCTGCCTTAGAATGGCAGTAAGCACAAGAGTAGAGGGTTTTGTTGCCCATGCATACTTACCCTTCTTTAAGCAATATAGGCTGCTCTATGCTCTTGTGATCTCTTCTTCCTGAAGATGAGATTAGATCTAGAAACTAAAAGGCAAACAAAAAGCAGATGTAAAAATGACAGGACCACACTACCCAATTAAAATCTTTCAACCTTTGCACAGCACAGAGCTACAAGAGTGTATTTGTAAAAGCAGTTAAACAGAAAGTAATGGCAGAAGCTTGAGGAATTTGGGAGGTTTCCTGGGCTGTAACCTAAAAATAGCACAAATGCTCTTAAGCAGTAGAACTGCAGATGCCCAATACTTCTTGTGCTTCTCCTTTGTTATATGGATCTTTCACTTCCTTTTGGACTAGGCAATTTTCCTCACAGATCTGCAGCATTCCACAAAGCACACACATCTCAAAAGCTCTAAGCAGCAGCTTATTAATCTAACCTAATTATTAACTAGAAATAGATGCAAAGAGATTTTACCACTGATAGGCATTTAATTTGATAAAAGTTTCTTGAATATTAATTATCAGGAGTCTGCTTTTCTCAACACACTTCCTGGTTTACCAGCAGTATGTATTGCTTTCTAAGATTCAACTTCAACAGCACAGCAGGACTTTTAGAAGCTTCACATGCATTACTTACATTTTTTACTGCATCTGCATATTTCTGTTCATTGAAATAGTCATAAAATGTAGCCATGTAAGATTCCTTGAAATTGGCCTGAAATAGAAAGCCAAAGCCATGCATATCATCATACAGTTTATACAGAAAATATTATTGTTAATAGCAGTAAATCAGGAGAAAAGCCACTGCAGATAAAACAGGGGTTTTTTTTCTGGCCAGAAGTAAAATAAGCAAAGTACTACTTTCAAGTTATACAGCACACATTCAGTAGTATCAAACTTTTATTTCAGACACAGAACACATTTCATATGTTCAGTTACTACAGTTAATAATGCATTCTTTAAATGTTTCAAAATTTTGCTTCAGCTTTTAGTTTTCCTCTTGACAAGAAGTGTAAGAAAAGGAATTCTACTGTCTTGAAGGATTCATAATTGAGGTACACAGTCACCCACAGCTGTCTGGGTGAATCCTAACAAGACCCCAACCACCTCAAATTATGGCAGTGCAGAGCCTTAGGAACACTAACTTCAATCAAACATCCAGAGTATGGGCATCTAGATCTAATCTCACCACTGACAGAAAACTGAAGTGGTATGAAAAGGAAAGTATAGTACTTCCCCTTACTGGGTGACTTTTCTCAGCTGAGTTTTAAAATGCCAAAACAATCTATAAAGCCCTGTAGACCTGCTAATCATGTATCACAGATAAGTAGAGAATTTCACAGGTTCTCTTGATCATTGTCTTTCTTCCAGAGGAAGGAATGAAGAGCTCTGAAACAGACTTCTAGGCTGGTCACACAATTTTGCTTTACTGAAATCTAGTTCAGATTAAGACAGATTTAGTTTTCCTCTAAGCATGAGAGGCTTATAATCAAAGCAAACATAACCAGTTTTGCATAAGCCTAGTGCAACTCAAGCATTTTAAAAGCTTAATTACAATTAATGATAAAAGATTAAAAAAATCACTTTCCTAAATTAAGCCATTAAATGAAAATAGCATACTTACAGATTTAGATTTTGATAAGCTGCCTAGTGTTTGAATGGTTTTAGAGATAAGTGTCAAAGTTCGAGAAGTCTGAGGATCCTAGGAAAGAGAACAATATTATATGGACCAGCAATTTAAAATCATTAATAGAGGAAGGTAAACTATATTTCTTCTTTTGTATTTCACTTGCAGAAGACTAACAAAAAATTAGAAAAGATCCCTAATAAAGCACTTCAGGAAAAAAGTTGTTTTTATTTGAAAAGGTTTTTGACTCTTCAACCATCCTGCTCCATTGCTACTCTACTGACCATCAGAGATCCAAAGGCAATCACTCACAAAACAAAAACAAGGCAGGCCACATCCTCCCCACTCCCAATAAGAACAGCTACTAGAAGCCTGGCATACATTGTTTGACATCCAGAATATTTCCAACACTGCTGACAATCAACCCAGCACTAATGTGATGTGGCAAAAATGAAGCAATGACCTTTTTTTCCACAGCAACTTAGAATATCTACTTCCTTTGTCCTTAAATTTCACTCCTCTTCTAGTATCTCCCAAGTCCCTCACATACAAAGTTATTCAACACATGTGTCATATCCAAGACAGATATAACAGATCTTCGAACTAACAAAGGCACTTTTTCTAAAGTCTATTAAAAGAATTGAAGGAAGAATCTCGATAGACAGACTATGGTGACAGAACTATAAACAGAGCTAGAAAAAATCTGATACAGTACTTACTGGATGGTGTGGTGTAAGCTGAAAGAGGTTTGGAGAAAGAATGGCAGGAGCAAAGAACCTCAGGAAAATAAAGCTGCTGACAGCTGTGTACCTTACATCTAGGTCACCTATAAAAAAATTAAAAAGACCTCTACTCAGCATTTCAATAATCCTTCCTGAAAAGCCTCATGAAATTATCAGAGAGCCTTGAGAGAGCTGACTCGAGCATGTGCTGGATAATGTATATATTTCCGAGCTACAGGATTAACTGATGAGAGAGGATTTGGAGCCAGAGATGAACTAGCCTAACCCAAGGAAATGTCAATGAGAGCCTCTTTAAAAAATAAGCAGGTTCACAGCATAAGCTACAAGAACACCATTCACTTTTCCACCACACAGGGAATTTCATAGGCATCTGCTATTCCATATATGCACTGAAGCATGATGAATAATTTATATAGTTTATGAAATGTTCAGCATAGAGGCCAACTCTCAGTTATCTACTTACAGCCCCGAGCACAAGGGCTGCACAGACTCCTAATTTATCTATTCCAGTTGGTACTTACAGAAAATACATTTTACTTATTTATTTAAACATAAAATAAAGAGCATGACAGCACAGTCAATGGTTTTCCACTTGAGCTTGCCTGCTCCAAAGTGACTGTTTAAAAGCTGAACTCATATTACTCTAAAACTTCCTTACTGTAATCTGCTTCTCTTCATGAAAATACATAGCTTGGTTGTTTTGCTTAATTCTGGTTTTATATTGCCCACTTACGCTCACAGAGTCAAAACTACTGAGGGACTGGAAAGACAGTCAGAAAACCTTTGCAGCACATGGGCTCCTAGAGCAACAGACTTACAGTAACTCCAACTTATAGACTGGCTTTTATTGTGGATTGACATATGAGCACAAAATAATTCCACTGCATGGAACCTTCAGAATGAGCCATTACAAAACCCTGAACATTTGCTTTGCAAATATTGCATATAAATATATATGGGTTCAAATACTGAACCCATAAAAGATCATCATAATGATCTTTTTAAATGCTGTTTTCCTTTGACAGATGTTTAAGAAAAAACCTCCAATCATCACCAAAAAATCATGTTCCTTGTAGAATGAATAATCGATGAGAAAACAGCATTAACATACCACAAATATTATTTTGGATAAGCTGCTGTTCAATTACTGAATCCAGCAGGGATCATACAGACTGCTAGACTGCACCTGTGTTTAAAAGCTATCAGTTATATAAAACAAAACAATATATATAAACTCACCTTGAAAACGTTTGGCAGCTGATTCTCTCAGTGAAAAGAAAATATCACACATCACTGTAGGGCAGCTTACACCAGATTTTGTAATTACAGTAAAAATGCGATCAACATATTGCCTCAGATTTTCCTGAAAAAATGCAAAGATTATGACAAAATTAGTATAATTTTCTGCTGTGGAAAGTGGTGCTATTCCTGGTTTTATTCATAGTGGCATCATTACTTTCAACATTATACACTTGAAAAACAAACTCTTACTCAATTATACTGTTTGGGAAATGCACATATTCAAGTAGAAGAGTGAAAATATCATTGCTATCAAACCAAACATTAAATGATACAGCCATATGGCATATCATCCCTTCTTCTAGCACTATTTACTTCATCATCAGCAGAATCATAGATTATTAAAGCTGGGAAACACCTCTCAAATCATTGAGTCCTACTGTTAACCCAATACTGCCAAGTCCACCACTAAACCACGTTCTCATGTGTCACATCCACATGCCCCTTGTACATTTCTAGGGATGGTGATTCCACCACTTCCTTGGGCAGCCTATTCTAGTGCCTGACCACCCTTAAGGTAAAGAAATTTCCTCCCAATATGCAATATAAGCCTTCCCTGATGCAACTTGAGGACTTTTCCTCTCATCCTGTCACTTGTTACTTGGGAGAAAAGGCCAACCTCCACCTTGCTACAACCATCTTGTAGTTGAAGAGCAAGAGGAGGTCTCCCTTGAGCCTCCTTTTCTCCAGGTTAGCCACAGGCTAAGTTATCCTTGTCCTCAGGGCAGCAGGAGAAGTCATTAACTTTCCAGAGGTATTGCATTTATAGCATAATGTAAAGCTCTTGTGAAATAACTATAAGGGTGGTGTCAAGAAAGCTTACAGTGTATTCTAATGAATGACAAAATTATTTGCAAGATCAGACTTATGAGGACCTCATTTAAACTAGATGGCATAAACAGAGACTGTCTTCAAAATCTAATGCATACCCTGTTATTTTCCAGGTTTTCACCATCTTTTAATTTCACAGGATCAATTTCACAAGGTTTATGGACCTGGCAGATCTAGGAAAAAATATAGTGAACAATTGATATATAAGTTTATCTACAAGCAGGAAAAGTCTTGTAAAAAGCATAATCTGTTAGCTTTTGAGATGAGATGTAAAAGGCAAAAGCCAATTTTATAAACAGTATTTTTTTCTTTTGACAGCAAAGGTAAATTATGATCTTAATTTTTTCAAAAAAGTAGCATTCATTCATTCTACCCTTTTCTTTGACTGAAAAGCAGAACTTTCTTTAGACTCCTTCAAGCAAGGCTGTTCAAGAAAAGTCCTATTTTCCAAAACAAACAGTCAACTTCAAAAGTATATCCATATTCTTTAAAACTCGACATTTTCTGACGAAACATTAAGACAAGAACAGCAGAAGAAATTGTCAAATCATTTAAAGGAAGTCTGTGGTCTGAAAGTATTGCCCAATTACTGCACTAAAATGCCCCCCCCCACCATTCTGCACTGGATAGATAATAAACCATTGTTCCAATACATGCATCACATGGCCAGTTATCTAAGAATAACTGTATCCCTTTATACCCATTGGATGAAAGGCATTACTTACAGCTTCACAACAGCTTTCTATTGTATATACTATTTATTAAATTCTCAGAAACAATATATGCTAGTTTTTTACAAAACAGAGTATTGTGGTTTAATAAATAGAAATTTTCCTTTTCCTTTAATGCAATCCAACTGTTTCTGAATTGAGCAACTCAGCTGTGGCTAACCTAATACACAGGATTTTAATGCAGAAGCAAGCTATTAAGCATTATTCCTACCAAGTGTTCTTAAAATGAGAAGTAATAAACAGTATTTGTTCCCCAAAGGCTTTTACAACAGCATTTTACCAAGTAAACAGTCTAAACTGTTCTTACCTCATCTATAATTGGCTTTAGTGTAACTTGTAGATAATGCATCCCTGCCAGTTTCATTGTCTCATCAATGCACTTGGAAGTTAACGAGTTTCCTCTGAAAATGGTGTTTGGATCTCTGGAAGTGAACAATTTTCTGTAATTTAGTCTCTTTGTAATGAACTGCTAATACATAGAAATAAAAGCAGCAGTGAAAGGTGACAGAATCCTGGGTTTGAATACACAAGCAAAACCTCCCTTTGACACCAGCCTGCCATTAAATGCAGTCATGCAGCATTTAGTGCACTTCCATGGTATAAAAGAAAAGCAGCAGCCTTGGAAAATCCAGAGGGACTACAGATCTTCATTGTATTAGCACCGTGTGCCCAGTGCACTATCCAAATAACACAGTAACACACAGGCTCAAATCAAAGAGGTCTACACCACAAATGTGGGAAACACATCTGTTTTCACATGCTACTGAACAGTGCTAATTTGAATAAGGGAAAGAGGCAGCGATTTTAGTCTCACAACTATACTGGACATTGCACACAAGGTACTACTTGCACTACAAAATAAGTACTCATGAGCTGGGAGGAAGAAGAAAATGCAAACTCCAATGGCACAGCTGTATTTTCTAAGGAGCACTGCTCTGTGCCAACACAGTGCAGATCCCAGTTCAGCCCTGAGAACTGTGTGGTAAGGTGGCATCACACAGACTCTCAGGTTTTTCTATAAAGCTCTTTTGCACAGAACTCATCTTGTACAATCATACAGCCTCCATGACTAATACAGCTTCAGGCAGCTGCTCTATACCTGTAGCTCCTTGTTTAGCAATTTATGTTATGCAAATAGGTACATAATCAATGACCTCATCCACAATACAATCAAAACCTGTGCTTAGTGACAGCAGATCAAACATGAATCTGATTTTCTTGCTCATACATACATTGATATATTTTCTGGTTTTTTACAGCTTACTATAGTTGTACTCATTTACAAGCAGTAACAGGATCAATTACTTTGCTGGATTCATCATTTTGTTTCACAAAAAAAAGTAAACTCACTGCCTTTTACAAATGCCAGAAAGCCCTGAAAACAAACACTATCTTTGCTGTTTTATCACAGGAACATGACTGACTAAGGAGCAGCAAGTTTCCTCATGCTGCAGCAACCATGCTGTTTCAGCCAACCTGCAGCTCAGAAAGAAATACACCTACCTACAGGAAGGAAAACACTTGATCCCTCAGACACTCTGAAAAGAGCCAACCCACACAAAGACTTTATTTTGTACTGAGGAAGTTTACAGTCAGTATCTATCGTTCCCCTCGACTCCCAATTGTCTCTTCTATTAGAGAGGCACAAGGCTTGTGGCAGCAAATGTTCTTTAGGACCTGCTTGGTATGAACACTAGATTTGACACTGTTGAACTATCAGGCCACCAGACAGGCAAAAAAAGAACTCAAAAGAAGCAACCAAAAAAACCAACTTCATTTTCTGCTGTCTCATGCCAAATTCAATCCCATCCTTAATCCTCCACCCTCTAACTGGGAAGATTAGACACACAGCTAGTCTTAAATATTCACGATTAGGAAGAAATTTGCTTGTTGTTTTGAACAAATTCAACAAACACTCAGCACTAAATGATTTATTAGCCCACGATAAAGCTGAAATGATTTCATATGAACAGCTGAAGGTAGTGTAGAATTTCAGTTATCAAACACACTTAAGACTGAGAAGAGTAAAAATCCCTGTTCTCACATGTTAGAATAGTCTTGCAAATAATTTTCACAAAAAATGATGGGAACTCCTAAAGGTCACATTAACCAGATCTTGAGAAAGTGAAAGAATTCAGAAAGAAGCCTGCCACTCAGCTAGGAAGAACAGGAATCACCCTGACATTTTCTTCTGAAATTCTATATTTCTAGAAATAGAGTGGAGGACTAGCACTAGTAGTTTAGGTCTGTTTGACAGCAGCTTGTTTTTTGGTACTTACTGAGTTCTCTTCACTTCAGCATTCGCAATGGCACTTATGAAAGGCACAATTCTGCCATAGTGTAAGAAAAGCCTGACAAGAGGTATGGCCGCTTCCTGTTTTTCTCTGCAAACTTCACCCAAAATATGTGCAGCTGATGCTGAAACAGGCTGAATGGTGGAAAAGAAAAACTCTGAGAAATTCTTCCAGAACAACCATTCTTTCTTTCTTTTCCCATTAGCTTCTTAATGCAGAACCCCCCAGAACAGTTGCAATGGCCAGTTACCCAAATGTCTGTATATATGGGTGGGTGGATGTTGCATCCCAGTTTTTGTGGGCTGTAAGTTCTGGTCACAAGAGGGCAGCAATTAAACTATTACAGTACAGTCTCTTTTCATCCCCCACATTTTTAATGGATGTCTTTTCAATAAATGTCATTTGCCTGGGAAGCAAGTGAAGAGGAAGAACTCTATCTAACCCTTTACAATTTCAAGTCACAGTGTCTTTTACTGAAAAAACAAAAGCACCATTACAACTGTAAAAAGTATACAAAAGGGCACAAATGATCCAAATCTCTGATGTTTCAGGATTAGTTCTTGGTTTGGGTTTTTCTCAATTATGCAGTCATACCTGTTCCTCTCCAGTAAAGGGAAACAATTGATCAAACTGAAATTTACTTGGCATTTTCACATGTAAAACTAGAAGTCTCAGAGAATATGCTGCTGCTAAAACCACTGTGTTCCTGGGTCTGCCTTCACCCACCATACAGATGCAGATAAAGATCTCTGCAAGGACTGAAAACAACCACTGGGGATATGTTCACAAGGCTCTGAGGTCTGAAAAGGAAGAGCTGACCTCTCTGGTAATTACAAAGCTAAAGTGCCAGCAAGACAGTGACAAATATTCAGAGACCTCTGTGAGAATGATCTGCAAGTAAACAACAAACAGCACAAGCAAATTACCTCAACATCTGCAGATTTTAGCAGGACGTCTCTCAGTGGACTGTAATAGTCTGAGGAAAAAACATGGTCCTCTGTGTAAACCACATTTAACCTTAAGGAACCGAGGTCATCAGGTTTCAGTGACTTGTTACCATTATCTCTGGGCTGCAGAAAATACCTGATGCAGAAAATAAGACAGAAACTTAGTGCTGAAACACAAGATTTTCTCAGACTATACATAAACATAGAGAAACTGTACAAATGTATCAAACTCTTGAGTTCTGAATCAGACTTCTTAATTAAGTTTGCCAGACTGTTTTGCACCAACTGCAACATGGGAAGTTCTGAACATCAAGATTTATGTAGATATGATTAAAAACTCATACACTAAAACCATAGCATTGCTGATGAACTGCAGTAAATAATACAAAAACAACATACTAGAACTCCCACACGCTACAGAGAGGCAGACTGAAACCTCTAATCACGTTATCACAACTTCTTGTTCTTACACTTGCTAAGATTACTTTGGCTTGCTTACAAAAAAGATACAAATTAAATCCTTTTAAACTTTATCACATAGCAGTAATTATTCTTAAGTCTTCAGAGCAGACATATGTTCCTACTTATTCCCCAAAAGAAAAATGTCAAATACCATGCTTCATAAGAACTAGACTGTCGGAGAAATTTCAGAGGGAGTCTCAGTTCTCCTAGAAACTCGTCACCAAACTTCAAGTTACTGGCATTCCAAAGATCAACCCTGTAATAAAAACAAGTAATTTAAAATATTATTAAGAATTTTAATAAATTTTAAAAAAACACAACCTAACTTTTTTTTCCAAATTTGTTGGGGTTTTCCCTCTCAAGTCTATGAGTTAGAAAGACTTGAAACTGTACAACAATGGTTTCCAAACAGTAAAGAGATAACCTTACCTTAGATGTCTGAACCCTTACAATTCATGTCCATAAAACATTAGTGAAAAATATCACTCAGATTACATTTTCCTCATCTGTACTGTTTCCACTGTCCATATTGATAAAAATTCAGATGGCTGTCTGGCTATCCCAGATAATGGAAAGAGACAGGTAAAATAGACACCAGGGGAAAAGGCACAAAGTTATTTAAGGACTACATATTGTTGGTCCCTGTCTAATTTGGGATTACTAACAGCTAAGTGGGAGCTTTACAAAATTAGTTCTACATAATTTTTCCCAGTTTCTAGTTCCTAGGAAGACTCCTGTGTCAAGTATACCTACTTATGGCACCTAAACTAGTTCTGCAGAGATGATAGTTCTTCCATTCAGTGGAATCTGTGTATTGGCTGAAGCTTACACAAGTTTTGGCACTTGGTCCCTCACATTTGGGAAATTCTAGTATCTATCTGTAGATGATCCTTTCCTCTCTTTCACATGCACTTCAACATCTGGATGGAAAACAACTGCCCTGAGATTCAAAGCAGAAGTAGTGGTGTCCAAGCCAGCACGTAGGTAAACACTACCATACCCACTTGAGGCAAGGGTTTAAAAACTCCAGGGTATTTGTTTCTGTATGTATTTTAAGGTTTTCTCAAAGGGCTATTTTTATTAAAAAAACAAGATCAGCTGACTATTTTGCAGCTAAGTGACAGCTTGAATGTGCCTTAAACTTTTTGGGAGAAAAACCATACATGGAAAAAAATACAGGTTTTCAACTAATGACAATTTTTAGAAGAGCAACTTTAACTTGGATAAGGTGCAAAGTCATCCAGTTGTGGATATATTTACACAACCCTCCTGGTATCAAGCAAGTCACAGTAGACTGGCCAAGGAACAGATGTTGACAGTCCTGTTAAAGGTTTATCCTATCTTATGCAAATACAGAATACATTATTTTTAAATCCTCTGAGCCTTGCATCTCTCAACAGTGTCTTCTGCATCAGGTGTCATACACTAGACACACCATCAGCTCACACTGCATGCCTGCTAGTTGAAGTTCTTGAGACTCTGATAATTTGGACAGTATTTCTGCAGGGCAAGAACTCTCCAAAAGGAAAAAAACTGTTTTGAAAATTCGACCTTCTCTTTCCTTTCTCCATATCTGATGGGTTGTTATCTTGCTAACCAGTTCAGACAGCTAAAAGCAGCTTCAGGAGGAGAGCAATCTTTGAGCCTATTTACACAGTCATACTTACAATTTATCAAGTATTTACAGGCTACTGGTTTCTAGTTTATCCAAACTCTTTCAAGATGCCAATTAGCAAACACTTTCAAACAGACAGCTAAAGGGTTTCCCCACAGTTACAGAAAAAAATCAGTGCAAAGGATCTATACAAGAGGAACTAACAGCTCAAAGTAGATCTCACACTACACAGTAAGCAAAACAGGCATGCAAATTCTGAAGTTATTGGTTTGTGCTCTTGGAGCACAAAGAATAAATAGCACTTATTAAAAATGCTAATACACAGACCTCAGAGCTAAAAAAACACTGTTTCCCAAGATTTTTAAAAGGCAAAATTATGACAAGTGTTATTCTGAAACTGGTCAGATTGTAGTCACAGAAAGAAACAAACAGGAGAGAGGGGGAGGAGGAACAATGAATTCACCAGAACATCTGGTCCCCAAGTGTTGATATGCCCTGCCTACAACTTCCTACACCCACTCAAAAAGAGAAAACTTTTCATAGCTTTAGAGACAAATCATGAGAGACTAAGCCTCCTCTTTACCCTGTGGAATTGTATTTTTCTCAGAAGAGAAAAAGAAAACAAATCCCCAAACCCATAAATTGTATGATCTGCCCAGAGGGCATGAGGGCAATCTAACTCTCACTAAACAGAGTAGAGGAAGTGAGGGGGGTGGAAGGGGAACCCAAGATGGAAACAAAAACACACTGTCCCACAAGGGACAAAAGCTCTAAGGAGAATTTGCCCACAGAAGACTAACACTTTATCTGCTTTTGCCTGTTATTTAAGTGCTTAATCTTTTCCTAACTATTTTGCAAGCCTCCTCTCAAACTATTCATCTGTACCACACTGTGATATATTGGTTTTCAGGAATGACAGACTTTTCTGAAGCTCAGCTCCACACACATAATTGTTGCAGGCGAGTCATTTGTCCAAAAAATATACATAGAAAGTAAAACAACCATATAATTTCATTTAGTCCAGTAGTATAAAATAAGAATCACTGAAATATTAAGCAATATGTAACCACTGCACCCCAATGTCTAGTGGTTCCTTCAAAACTATCAAGAAAATCTATCAGAGAATCCTAGCTTTCACTGAAAATCAGTGCATGGCTGAGCATCATGGTCAAAAAGACTGATCTGGGACTTCTGGGACATGGTGTAGTTGCCCAGTTTGTCACATACATCCCATGATATATGGGGCATGTTACTTCATACCTGCCTACATTTACAAAGCTTTGCAAAAAGACAGTCTAGTGCTAGGACTAGGTCACAACACTGTGCTGCAACACTGACAGCCCCAAAGCAGCTCAGCACTGCACCTGGGCCTTTGCTTTTACTCCCATGAGTCAGCTGTGGGTTGCCCCTAAACCAGCTACCACCTTTGCACCGCCTGACACAGATGTTCTCTGTTAAAGAGCACAGCTCTTGCCTCTCCCACATATGAATATTTTCCTTTCCTGCCTCAGAGTCATGGCAAACACAAGTCTATTAATGCTCTTGTAGTGCTGTGATACCACGTTGACAGGCTACACGAACCAGCAGCTGTCAAATCAGAACAGCCCTCAATCCATCCATGCACACAGATGTGCTCTGCTTGCTGGCAGGAAGCATTGTTCCCCCTTCCTGGTCTCCCCTCCCTTCTTAGAGCCAGTTGTGCTTCTGAAGGAACGATGGAACTTTCCAGGAAATGCCTCACTGCCTCTCTAGTGAGAACACATGGGGAGGGAGGCAGTGCTTACTATTCTTCCTCCAAATACCAGCATAAACAAGAGGGGAATTTCTCACCACCTGATGCAGATACAGAAGTTTTCATTTACTGTGCATACAGATCACCAGATGGCCCAAGTCTCCAAGTTTCAATAGTATGTGATGTAAAATGCATGTGACCCTTTCAAGTTTTGCATCTCCTATTGTTGTCTCACCCCTCTCTATACTCACCTGTCCACACAGACACTGCTGACTGGCCTCAGCAGGTTTTTAAATAGTACTAAGAGGGTGGCATAGGGTGGGGTAGGATTGTTTTGGTTTTGAAATGAGAATTGCTTTTTTCCTGTGCGATTGATTTCACTTTTATCATACCAAATCTCACAATAAAGGGTTAAAGTTTGGAAAGCCAAAGAGAAGAAGAACTGTCTCTGCCTCAGAAAAACTCTGAGTTCAAGAATTTCCTTTCAGGGAAGAAGGACCTTATACAAATTGCTAAAATAAAGTGATAAAATATATTCACAGAGCCTCTGGGCTGTACTGGGAAATTGAGGGAGGGAGGAAAGGGGAGCCCAGACATAAAAGGCTGTGCTTGATGACAACTGTATATCAATAAACACACAGCATACATGAGAAACAAAGGAAAATAATAAGGATCTCTCCTGCATCAGAACCAACACATATTCAAGATAGAATCTACAGGACAGTGGAGGTAAATAAACACACAGATACTGAGACCAAAACTTATCTTGATTTATCAACAGAAAAAACATGTTTGCCACTTTGCAAACAGAATCTACTACAAAGTTTCACACTTTGGAAGACAATTTTGTACTAATAATATATTTTGTATTACCTAATCTCCATTTTGTCCACTTCATCTACATCTTCAATGTCAAAATGGGATTTCTTGTTGTAGCTACTGGGTCTTGTAACCTAATAAAAAGGAGGAAACTTTTAACAGCTTGATCTGATACAACAACATTCTGATGTAACTTTTACAAAGCTTTGGAAGAGCACAGTATTTTACCACCAGCAGTGACTTCAGTCCTGATACTGACAACATTCATGCAAGTGAATAAACATGTTAATGAAACAGATTACTGACTGTAAAGTAGTGGTTACACAATCATATCTAAGAGTAAGCGGATACTCCATACTTTATTTACAGAGAAAGACCATCTTTAATATTACTACAACACTTTAAGTTACACTGACAACAGAAAAATACCATGGAAAGGAGCACCACTTTCATTATCCATCTAGGGAAAGAAAAGGGCAATTAATATTTGTGTTTTAAATACAGCTGTACAAAAGATGCCCTGAGGCACTCTGTAGAAGGTGGGGGAGGAACTACAACCACCCTTAAAAACATGTTGCAGTGTATCTACATAAAAGTGGTAAGTTCTTCCTGTCCTGATATCCTGGAAGCCAACTGCACCTGCCCATACAAGTACCAAGCAGACCAACTGTCCAAGAGACCCTAGCCTGTGTCATGCATATCAGAAAATAGAAGCAGCTACACAGTTCACCAACTGTATCTGCAAAACTGATTGACAGGAAAGCACAGGCAAAGAAAAAAGGAAAAAGGAAAGAAGTATAGAGCATAGGCATAAAAAATTTTTGTATGAACATTTCTTAAAACTTGTTTTCTACCATGACTGTAAAAAGACTTTGGTGGTTGTGTTTTTGCATAGTGCATCAGAAACTTAAGAAAAAGGCTACCCCACCCAGCTGAAACCACAGCAGGAACAGATCAAACACAAGGGTGTATGATGATGTGTGGGTTCAGCTCTTGGTTGCACACAGAAGCTGAACTTTATTGTATGTTTGAATATGCTTGTGGCTTGCTTAATACTCCCCACCCACGAAAACTGGCCTTTATTTTAAACTTGACGATTTGGTTTTGTACTGTACATGAGATGCAAATGGCAATTAAGGGAGGCAAAGATACACTTGCCTAAGTGGAGAGGAACCAGAAAACAATATTTGGCAGAGGACACTCAGAGCCTTTTGTACATGGGTATGTGTGAGGCAGGCAACATTTTCAAAGTGATACACAAAAACTAAAAGGTGCTACTAGCAGCACTGGAGACCAAATGCTCCTGACTAATGGAATCAAATGTACCTGGGTAAGCCCAAGAGTAGAGTAGAGTTTAACACAGTCTAGAACTTCAGCAGTTAAACACAAATTTCCTCACTCTAGCCTTGCAAACCCTTCATTGTTTCTGCAAAGTATTCTACAGGCCTGCAAATGACAGTTTCCACCATTGTGAAGCTAGTGGTGTAATTTTTAAATATGAAGGTAAACTTTTAGGTCTCTTACTATCTGTAACACACAGGAGCTGTTCCAAAAAAGCTGTAGCATAGATGTAACTTATGGTATGTCCCTTCTAAGTCAAACACTTTCTCAGAAGTTTTGCTGGAATCTGCATGTATGACATCTCTCTGTTGACCCATATGACTACTGAGTGTGCACATCAATACAGCTCAAGAGTGGTATTTCTAAAGAAATAGGTGTATGGGACTGGAGATGAAGAAACTCCCAGTTCATAGTGCTAAACTAGCTGACCCATAACAAAAAAGGGGGCACAACTCTGCTGTGTTGGTCCCTTTTATCTGGGAAAGCTAGCAAGCCATTTATCAGCTGCTCAGGTTTTTTTCAGCACATGCAAGTTTACAAACAGGTCCCCAGCACATCCCTCGAGCTCCTGTAAGAGCACCATTTTCCTGTAGCTGCACACACAGCTCCACACCACACTGCAGCTGAAGCAGTGGTGAAAATGGCTCCTACCTATCAGGTGCAAGTTTCACTCACAGCACCCCTTTTAAATAAGCCCTTCTATTTCCCAACCAACAATAAGCTATCTTTCATTTAGAAAATTAAATCTGTGACTTTTTGGTTGTAGCAAGGAAAGCACCCATTCACTGTCTTTTACAGATCAGCTTCTTCCTTGGAGGCTTGGACAATCACTGTGCTAGCAGGCTGCAGGAAAGCTGATGAAGATGTTCAGAATCTGGAAGTGACACCACTGTCAACAGCACGACTCTCTCAGCTCCACAGGTATCAGAGCACTTCGTTTGCATGCACCAGCCACAGGTCTGCCCACGTCTCATTAGCGAATGTATTTTCCAGTCATAGCAGTTCTACTGAACCTTGTTCCTTGAAGATGTTTAGCCTGGTATGCACTAACTGGTCTCAAAATGACATAAATCCATGATGGCTCTGTCTGCACTAAGGGTATGTTTATATTTCAGAGTTCTGGCTGATTCAGTCATTTCCCAAGCTCTGTTCTTACCCACACAGAATTCATTTTGCTCTGAGTTAGCAGAACAACTGGGGCATGGGCTTGAGTTCAGGTTTTGCTTTCACTGGTACTTGCATGTGACCCAGCTCTCAGTGTGTAAAGGCAAGCTAAGCAAGCCCCCAGCCCCCTCCCAACTCCAGCTGGAAGATGCTTTGTTTCTCTCCTTCCTCTCCCAGCATGGCACCACCTGCCAAGTTCAGTGTTTAAATAACAAACATTTGCTGCTTCTGCAGCACACAAAAGGCCGAGGAATCAGGTGAAGTTTTTGTTGCTCACAGTCTCAATTCCTGGATTACATTCTCATTAAAAAGTTCTCACTGACAGGCTCCTCCAGAACTATGTTAGCATAAGCAAGCCCATTGAAGTTAATTTACATATAGCATCACTCCTGTATCACTGCCAAAGACCACAGTTCTGGGCCAGGTGAGAGACTGAAATCCTGGGTAAACACCCTGACACCTCAGTTCAGTTTCAGCACTCAGTCCCACAGGATCTCTGCCTCTCTGTGCCCATGCAGCACATAGAGTCTCAGGCAGCCAGCAAGCAGGCACAAAAGCTCACTGCTAGCAGGGCAGCTATATTCTAGGATGAGACGTGCTGGGCTAGCAAAGATCACCTTAGACAGCTATCCTGGCCTACCCTCATGGCTTCCAGCCCTTCAGGCACTACAGAAAGTGCTCCTACCAATAAGGAGCTTGCTAAATCTGTTTGTGTATCCAAACATGTTACATCAACAAGAGCATGTTCCTGCTGGTATGACAGACTTTAGATTAGTCAGTACAACTCTTGTCTTCTAAGTAGAGATGGTGGTTTGTAGAAGGAGAGGGAAGACAGCGATGTCAAGAATGTCATGTGCACTTCAGATCTGCACAGTGCAACAGCACTTGTATGGCTCCTCTCTCCCCAGCTCTCCTTCCTCATGTGGCTGTGGCCCAGAACTGATTCAAGAAACCACATCCCCAGGTGCCATCCCTACACCAGCAACAATTTCTAATGCAAATGTGACCTGAATGATGCAAAGCCATATGAGCAGAAAGGGCTTTTCAATCTATGCCAACTGAATTGTGCTACTCAGGCTTTTTTTCATCAACTTCATAATTACAGACACTTTCTTGAGGTGTCTACTGAAATAGAACAGTCAAGCATAGACCAGGACTGTGATATCCAAGAGAAAAAGAGAATGATACACATACTTTAGAAGACAGAATGAAAAGTTTCAAGAGAGATCTAAATTATAAACACATGCACATATATGTATGGACAAACCACAATTAGAGCTACTCTTGCCAGAAAGAACCGACATGAGGACTTTCATAGAAGTTATACTTTATCTTAACTGGACTTGTTGAAAATACTCGGTATTAAATAAAGTTGTAGAGGTTTCCCTCACTTGAAGAAAAGGCACTGGTATTTTGAAGAAAAGGCACTGGTATTTTGCACTGGTAAAGGCAGCAGTAAATTGCAGCAGACTGGTAGACAGCCAGAACAACCAGTTTAAGTGTATTTTTCCTCTGCAGTTTTCAGTATTCCTAAGGAGATAACCTTCCTCCCATTGACTGGGAAAGACAGGGTGGAGCAGCTATAAAAACACAGGCTAAGGAAAAAAATATAATTTCTCTCTGTGTGTGGTTTGTTTGGGGTTTTTTAACCCATTTTTAAATGTGCTTTTTCCAAAACTCTAGTGAGGTGAGTTGTGATTAAGTGAAAAGCCTGTTGCTCAGAAGTGCCCAGCTTGAAGTTTTTCCTACAGAGCACCTGAGGTGAAGCAGGATACTGCTCCTTCAGCAGACAGCCAGTCTGAGCCTGGGTACTTCTTTCCCCTGCACCATGCTTTGAAACAGTCTTCAAAGATGACAGCTGGCACAACATGGAGCAGGATGCTGTGCCAACTATCCACAGTATAGTATTTCAGCTTATCACCCGCTCCTTTGAAATACCAACCTCAAAATAAAACACTTCATCAAAATGTGGATTGTTGGTCTTCTTTTTAACTTTCGTCTTTTTGGCTTCTGATCTGAATTAAGGAAACAAAATAAACAAAAAAAGGGTAAGAAGCAACATTAGTAGAAGTGTGATCCTAGAACAGAGCCACTGAGGAGGAAATAGCCATCCACTTGATTTAACTGATAAAACTGGAATGCCATGTGGCTCCAGCACAACAAGGCACAGACACTTGCACACATTTAAGAGAGATTCAATGCATTCCTATTTCTCTAAAGTAGCAGTAATCACACTTTGTTATCCTATTTTAAACAACTGCTTGAACTCTTATTCTATCACTTGCTTGACATATTACAATCTTTTATCTGTACAAACTGGCAAGAATGGGGCTCTGAGCAGCAACATTTGGAGGATGGTCTCAGTCTTGACGTGACTCAAAAATTCCTCATACTCTAAAAACACAGGAGACAAAGACTAGCATAGCTATTTCAGTGCTTTATATTTTAAAGTTCTGGTCTGAATAACCAATCATTGCTTTTCAGTGACAATCAAAAAATCCAGAATGGTTTTTGGTAAGAATATTTTTATTCCTGTTATTACCATCTGTTTCCCTGCAGCACCAGCAGCACTTAGTTAATATAGCGGTGAATTATTATGACCAGTGCTGAGCAGAAGTCTCTGTTTCTCCTGTTCTGTAGGAGTAAGATGTGGCAGACCTCCTCCCAACCATTCAGCAGGCCTGACCAAGTCCAGCAGTGCCCATTCATCCCCTACAGGCCGTGCCAGCCGCCTGTGCCTGCCTTTGAGAGCACAGACATTGACTGCTTGCTGCTGGGCTCAAGCCAGCCAATGCATTTCTCACAGGCCAGCCAGCAGCTGTTTGATGGCTTCCAAATGTTATGAACCTATGCTTGATTTGTTCTCACTACCTACAAGAGAAAGGCTGTGTGCTGTCCTCTGTCACCAATCCTATCCTAGAGCTCTGCAGGCAGAGATAAAACAGACACAGATGGAGAGGCATATCAGCCATGTGGAAAACTGACCTACTAATCATTTCATCCCAGAATCTATCATTCATTTCTCATGCACCAAAGCTGCTTAGATGGCTTGTAACTACTTATATTCACTGGACAGCTCTATGTATTTCATAGAGGTCAAGTAAAGCTGGGTCTAATTCCCAGTGCTGCTCCAGACTTCCTGTGTGACTTGAATGGCCTGTCCAACAGTATACAATATTTTTCCATCCAAAACACAGGCACAGAAAGAGTTTTGGTCAGGAAGTCTGATGACTCTAAGTACAAATCACACAATAAACAGCAGCATATTTGTTGAAATTTTTATGCTTGGCATTGCAAAACTGCAGCTGAATAAAGCAGCTTTCCTACTCTAAAATGAGTAGGAAAATCCAGAGAGGAGAATGATGTACAGATTAAGAATATCCCACTATTCCTAGGAGAAGCTGAGAGATAAGAGAGACTAATCTCCTCCAGGACATTGGGGATTGCCAGCCCCATCTCATCAGTCACACTTGCCAATCAGCCTCTTCACCGATAAACCCATCTGGGAGGGGACTGGAAGCAGGATGTAGAACGGGAGGCGATTACGGCAGCACAATTACTGAGCAATTACAAAGCAGAATGGGAATAAGCTGCATGCTGCTTGCTGGAGATAGGAGGCAAGCCTTCTCCCCCACCAAAACCCAGATAGGAATAGGATAAGGCTATGCTCCTTATTCTGAAGGAGTACACTATCAGTAGTCATACATTATCCAGACTGAGGGGCACAGGGAAGCAGACAAAGGTAAATTTGGACACTCAAGTCTTAGTCAGTCAATCTCCTTACAGTATCAGTAATAGCCACCCAGCCAGTCATTTGAAACAAAGTGTACAAGTCAAATGTACAAGTCCATTAATGGAGATAAGGCACAACACACCTAGACAAAGATGCAGAATACAGACAGGTTCAAAAGACTCCTCTGCATGCATGGTAAATATTTGTCAAGAATGCTTCTTATTTTTAGTGTTTGCAATAAATTGTTGTAAAACATTATTAATAACCCATGCTACCCAATGTGATTCTTTAAGGTCACAGCAGAGCTGTTTTGTTTCTAAAATGACACAGACATAAAAGATGACTAGAGAAGCAGAAAAAAAACAGTGACATCCAACAGCACGGGAAATTTTTATAACAGATGGGAAAATTGAATCTCAAATTTAAAGTGAAGAGTATTATGCAGAATCTCATCACTAAAACCTCATTCCAAATTTTATCCATGCTATTATGTCTGCATATATCAAATTACAGGACTGAGCCATCGAGGGTTTTTGACATACACATTAATTTGTCACACCTTGAAAGTGAAGACACTCTAAATATTCACATGCAAACGTGCATACTCGACAAGATGTTGATGTATTCACATTTCTCTTCCACCCTGCTCAAAATTAGGCAATGAATTTGCTCAAAAACTGGCCTCCAACTGTGAGGTGAGAAGATGCATAAATTAAGACTAACCACAAATTATATACTCTGAGATATTCAAATTATTCAGAGATTATTCAGATCTTTACATAAATCAAAACTGAAACAAGTCTCAAATTACTTACTCTAGCATAATTCAGTAGCTCATACACACCCACCCCAACACTTAACATATTCTAGCAGTGTCTAAATACTCCCAGCTGTCCATTGGAGAAAGCAAATTTCTAATAGACAAAAGGAAACAGAAATCATCCTTATAAAATGGGAGTTCTTGAATGTGCAATACTTGCCTGGAGGGTCCTGCTAAGGTAACAGTGGCATAGGGATCACATTGCCCGTTCACAATGGGCAGCCCTTGGCACTCTAAAACTCTAGAAAAGAAGAAAATTAAGACAAAGAAATTAATTTCATGGAAAGAGACTTGAGCGAAAATAAAAGTGAAGCATTTTCATGGTTTTTTTTCCACAATACTTTACACTAGGAAATTGAAATGTCACTAAGCAGAAATATTTAATTTATACCTGAACTTGAAAACACATTTTGTTCTTAAATACTGACTTTATTAAGGGTCAAAAATACTGTTAAATTACTGAGAAACCTTAACTCAAAGGATTCTTATTATGCAAGCACAGCAATTTAAGGTTCATGAAGCAGGAGTCTGCTGTCAAGATGGGAGCTGTCAGCACTTTAAAATTCTGTGACAACTTATTCACCAAAATACATAACCAGAATTTATTCTGTAACAGAAGATTAAAAAACCACACACACAGATCCCAGAAGCAGTTAAGTGATTTCTCAGAATAAGATTCATGAAGACCTCACTGCTTTTGCAAAATTTGGCACAGGCTTATTTGTAAAATTGTGTTAATTACAGATCAGGAAACAATATGACACAGTCATCTTTCTCCATGTTCAGCAGCTCTGCACTCAAGCAGTAACAGAGACACTGGAGGGACAAAATGGAACAAACGGAGGTTTGCTGCACACAATGGTGGGAAAGCTGCACTTTTGCACTCTCATTTCAACATCTCTTTGGGGAAGAAAAAAAAAAAAAGAAAAATAATAATAATAAAAAACCCAACACAACCACCCCTAAAACGTGAAAAAATGCTGAATGTTTCAGAAGTTAAAAGGTACTGGGGAATGCAGCAACTGGAAACAAAGACAGACAAGTCCAGGACTCTCTTGCAACAAGTTCTGCTTCCAACAGGCAACCTGCTGGGCTAATGCATTTGCACAATTTTAACTGGAAAATTTCAGCAAAGATAAACCATGAAGCTCTTTGGGCAAGTGAGTAATACTATCACTGCCATGTGAAATATCATGCAAAATTCTGGGTGCTATAACATCACATGCAAAGTAATATCCATTTCACTGTTTTCAGTGACAGTAACTTTGATGCAAAAGAATATAAGGATGAGCAATAGAGAAAAATTCAGTAACATACAGTTCTCCACAATTTCATTCACAAGGCAAGTTATTTGGTACAATACAGTGTAGACTTTAAATACAGTTTAACTATAGGCCTATTCTTACTTCCTCTCTATAACAGGAGAAAAAAAAAAAGTAATATTCTGCATCAATACAGGAATCATTTTTGTACCAGAGAAGGTACAATCTAGATAGGTTCACACAGCACTACGAGTACAAGACTGAAGATCACACTAAGGGGCACACACAGGCAGCTGAAATGTTACATTACATTCATAGCTGAATTGTCCTACCCATGGCCCCTCAGAATGAAGGCTAAGTAGCTGTCTTTCAACACAGCCAGCCACCAATAATACACTGACTCACAGGCTTCTCAGTTGCACAACTCTAACCTAGATGACTCCTCACTGCTAATTCACTAACACCAGTACAAAATTACATTCTGTTTTCTGGATATGCAAGTGAAATCATAGATCAAAACCACAGAGAAAGTTAGGAAAAGCCTGGATTGCATAGGCCATGTGCTGCTTTTATTTCTGGACTTCTGTTATTTCACTATAAGTTTACCATCCACACAGACAGAATTTAGAAGCCTCTGAGCCACCTAGTTTAAGCACATGTCTGATACTGCGGAGTTCTAGAACACAAACAGTGAAATTCAAGCCACAAATTCTATCCCAGCACCAGCTGGAAACACATGATGTAAGCTGCAGGAACCCTCAACATCAAGCAACACACAAACCACATGATTTGGTTGCCTCAATGAAACGCATACAGTGCCATTTGAGATGACTGCTTTTCTTACACCATCCCTTGCTGCTGCTCCAGACAGGCAGGAGGTACCCACAAAACATGTAAATTTGACAGCTCCACATCTCTGAGAAGCCTCATAAATAGACCAGATGCCTGTTTTCAAGCAATCAAATCCTATTCCAAACTCACCCAGCCTACCAGACAAAGTATAGAATAAGCTNAAATAGACCAGATGCCTGTTTTCAAGCAATCAAATCCTATTCCAAACTCACCCAGCCTACCAGACAAAGTATAGAATAAGCTTTTTTTTTTTTTTTGCACATGTAATAATACAAATACTCAAAATTGTAAAGGAAATGCCACTTTTTAAATTTAGAAAGGGCAGATGTGAACAGAAAGAACATTATGGGGAACTTTGCGCTGTAGCCTTCTGAGAGATTATCTGTCAGTGCAGGAGGAAAAACCAGTAAGTACCAGCAGAAAGTTTTTATGGAGAGGCAGGTGCAGCTTGATTGTCTTACAAGTAAAGGACAGACCACTTTCCTCCCCGTGGTCTCTACACTAGTATGACCACATTCACAACAGAAATGCTTTGCCAGTGAGTTACAGCAGGACTGCTGCTGGTAATTCTTTTATGATGGCAGATGTAGCTTGAACACATTCCTATTTAACAGAATAACTGTACACCAAGTGTCAGTGTCAAAACAAACCCCTGTGTTCCAGTGCTTCCTTAAAGCTATCTGGAAGTTACTTAAAATGAAACAGTAACTCAATGGCTTTATAGCAGTTAGACAATTTTCTGCTGATGATGAATGGATTCCAAGAGAGCTCTCATCCATATGGGAAGAACTATGTGAAATTTAAACAGTCAGAGCATGTGGCCAGAGAGAGCATGACTCCTGTTTTAGTAAAAGCAGTTCTTTCAAGAGTATGCAGACAACAGAAAGTGATCCCTGAGAGCATAATCTACACTTGAGGACATACAGAATTTGCAAACCACTACACAAACAAAACAGAAAATAAAAAAAAAAATCACAGATGAATTTGAATTATGAAAAGTATGAACTCATCCAAACAAAAAATATGCATAACCAACACATGTACAATGACAGGATCTATTCTAATACTGCCACATAGAAAAATTAAAGGTTTTTCTTGTGGATAGCCCTCTGTTATCACATCTATCATCAGCAATGGTTAAAAAGGCAAGCAGTATCACCAGCTGGTTGGAGAGAACACAGCAATGTACAGCACTGGGCACCTACAATTTGAATTGTGTGTGCTCTCCAGAAGACATGGAGAAGAACAACAGATGGCTTCTAATCACTCATAGCTCTCCCAGGTCTGTACTCTCCAGCTCAAAAAAGAGAAGTTATCCATCCACAAATGGCTTACAAAATCATGAATGGTGTGAAGAACATTTCCTCACAAAATAAGAATTATGGGGCACACAATGAAGTTACCAGACAGAAGGTGTAAAAATAAACAAAAGGAAGTACTTTTTCTACACAATGAAATTGCAAAACTTATTACCATGGGGTGTTGTGGAGGCTGAAAGAATACATGGATTCAAACCAGAATTACAAGAACTCATGCAGTGTAGGTTTGTAGGCAGCTATTAAAGCTTAATGGTCCAGAAGCCTCCTTCAGTTCAGGAAATCCCAAATTGGTGATCAGGAAGGGTGAAACACTGGAGCAATCATATCACTTGAAGTATCACTCACCAGTGAGTATCAGAAATGGTACTAGGCTAGACTAGAGGGGCATTTTACACAGTAGGGTAGTTGTTCTGTTCTCTGGGGGAAAAGGAAAAACAAAAGGACAAAAAGAAAAGGAATAAAACAAAATACACAGATGTTCTTGTGCAGCCATGACGACTTAAGAGTAAGATGCTTCTTTGTGTGCAGCTGGAATAAGAAAAGCAAAAGCAACCTTGAAAGAAACAAATGTGGGAAAACAGGAAACAGACACCAACAGACTGTATCAGAAGCCTTTCAGGTAGCTTAAAAGCAGTTATTGTTTAAGAATGTTGAAGAAATGAGGCAAGTCTGAAGACTTAATATTTTCAGGAAGGAAGGCTGTGTTTGGAGAGATGTTCATTCTAGTTCTTGCCTTTTACAAAGCATTATGAGGACAAAGTTGCTAAGTCAATTAATGCTCCTCCTCTCCCAGCCTGGTACCAAAACACTGTCTACTTGGCAAGCAGGAAGAACAAGATGTCAGCTACTCAGAGACAATAAAATGGAATCTCCATTCTGCCACATGGCCATCACATTATTTAAACTGACAGTTAATATCTGGATTAGATGAAAAAGAAAAAAAAGTGTAATAAAGGTATCATCTTGGGAAAGGGGGGCATGGTGGGAAGCAGTGAACAAAGCCAGTAAAAACAAAACACCCTTGCTCTAGTCATCTGCAGAATTAACTTAACTCACATGTACTAGAATAATGAAAAAAAGCCTAGACAATCAAGATTATTCAAGAATTACAAGTCAACTCATCAGACCCCAGAGAAAAAAAAAAAAGTCTGGTGGCTGCCAGAATCTTTTCTACCCAGCTGGTAATTTCTCACCATTAGCTGTCTGGAGCCCAGCTGGGGCAGAGTGAGCCATCCCTCACAGCTTGCCTGGCTGGGCAGAGCTAAGGTTAGTACTGGGTCATATGAGAAAACTCTCAATGCAGCTGCCTCATTGCATTTTGCTTGTGGTTTATAAAATTAATAGGTTTCAAGAAACAAGGCAGTTCAGTTTCCAATGTGGTTCACGGCCAAACCTTCAGAAGAGTAAATAAGTTATGGAAAACTCCCAGTGGGTAAGAGAAAACCTCAAAAACCTAAACATGCCATAAGCATGCCCTTGTGCCTACAGAAATTGAGAGGGTGGCAGGAGCAGAAGGTCTTGAAAAAAATAAAGAGATTTTTCAACAAAGACTAAGCAGCTCCTATCTGATAGTACAGGCATTTCCTCTGCCTCTGGGTTGCCAACTAAGCGCTGTAGGCTGTAATCTCTGACACAGCCCCTACACAAACATACTCAAAACCAGGCTTAACACAGGTGAGCAATATCAGAATGATCCCAGCCCACAGGCATTCCAGGCTCTTGCCCTGAAACTGCAAAAATAGTTTAAAAATTACAGGCTTTGTGATTAGTTCAAGATGCACATGTGTCATCAGCTTCCCTGTGGGTCAGAATGGACAATCAAGGCAAAAACAGACAAAGAGAAGAAACCAGAAGGGACATAGCTGTTCTTAAAACCTGTATGCACATTTACTGTTTTTCCAGAATAAATCACCTCCACTCTATCAAGGCTCAGTTGTTTCCCCACTTTCAGCCTAGGGTAGGGGCCAGCACCACAGCATTCCCATTCTCTTTCTCAAATCAGACTGTTTTCTCACTGTGGTTCCTCAAGAGAAAATAAATACATCATTTTTTCTATACAATTGCTTTCTATCACTGTAGCATGTACTGTAATTGCTTGGTTTCTGGGATCAATATAGATATTTAGCAAGTTTGCTCATCTATCTTACCATTCCCCTATTTCCAGCCTCCGCTTGTTCCACCTCTCTTTCATTTCTTTATCTTGAGACTTTGTTCCATCTCATACACACATTTTTTTGGCCATACTCAGGTTCTGCTCAGCATCATTTTAAAGACAAGAGACTTCCTCCTTGCTTGCTCTAGTGATCTAATGATTACTTGAACACTCAGTACTTTGTGAAGTAAGCCTGACCAGACAAGTACCAACTTAAAAGCAAACTTGTGGTAGGATTTGTCAGAACTGTCATCAAAACAATGCATCTTTGGCTTATGTTAAGTACTTGTTTGGTAAAGTACATTTCCCAGAGCTGGGTATATGACTTAGCTTCTTAAATCTCTCTAGATCTTGCCCTTTTTTTTTTTTTTTCCCCCCAATTTTTCTTTTTCACTGACTAGAGTCATTTTGTAATGTATGTACTATCCTCAGTACTTTGTCTTCCAGGGATAACAGAGCACCTCTGGGCTTCTCATGGCACATAGAATAAGGCTATTACTCTAACTTCACAATAGAGCAGTCCAGTCTTTTTGCCTAGTCTAACAGCAGAGAGATGATGTCTTTTCCTTGCAATGTTCAGTTCATTCCTGAATGTTCTTTTCTGTTGGTGCACCTTGGCACCACGAGCTGAGCTCCTTACTTATTCCCAGTGGTTTAGGAAGAACTTTGATGTACTGCTTCATGACAGACTTTCATGTACACCTTGGCCAACCTCACATCTTGGTAGGCACATGGTAGCTGCTCTCAGATCAGGGAACTGACTGATACTTTCCACTGCAAGCAGGAATTATTACCAGGTCTCCTTCTTATTCCCTTTATCACAGCCTTAATAAAACCAGTTATATTCACATGTTTCAGAGGGGCTTTTTGTCTGAATTCACCACTAATAAACAGAAAGGTGCTACATCTAGCTCAGAAATTCCCTGAATCATAAATTTTATGAGGCCAGGAGACTGTGTCACTGTATGACTGCTCTCATAATTCTTCATCTCCTAGACAGACTGAGAGTCAGCATCCTGGGCTGAGTCTGACCAAATGCTACATCTGAACTGCTGTTTGTGGACCTCCAGACAAGCCCTGCATTTCCCCTTCACTTCCACAGAGTAATCTACTGGATGGCTACTCAGGATTTAACATAAACACACAACCCTTTTTTGTCAAGAGGCTGACCAAGTGGTCAGTTTCTTCTGGAATAAGACAAAAATTTTTACAGTTTATCCAATCCTAGTTCTAAATTCTGCTCTGTCTTCATAATCAAAAATACTATCATTATTATGTCTAAACCTTCTCAAAATTTCATTACCAATCCATACTCTGACTTTGACTTGCCCCTGTCTCCTGGGAATAAGGAGGGTAAAAATACTGAACCCACATACTGAATCAAATCCTTGTCCTCTGGATGATCATCTGAAGCCAAAGGATCATGCCCACTCCCAGTAAGTGAACTCCAGTAAAAGAAGATTTCAAAAGTGCCTATTCCTTGACTTTTGGAAGTGATCTATTTGTACCAAAACAAGATTTCCTACTATTCTTCTCACCTGAATGTTGTTTTGTACTGGGAACAGACCAGTTTCCTCTGACAGCAGTTCTCACATCCTGGGAATTGCCTGCAATGATGTGCCCTGGTTCACCTTCAAGTTACATCCCTCACAGACACAAAATGTTACAGCACTGTGCAGTGTCTGGTGACCACTGACCATGCCACCATGGTAGAATGAAGCAGGGAAGGGAAAGGATGGAACAGTGTCCAAGTAGATACAGCCACACTGAACAAAATACATCAATACTTGCTTTACCATCATGATTCTTCAATACATTTTCCCATTACATTATTTCACATCTCTAGGAAACCTGAAACCAGAACCTTTACCCAGTCCTCATCCACACTGCTGCTCTCTAGTCTAACCTCTCACCACTCTTTCTGCCTCTCCAGGAAAACCACTCTCCCTGACAAATTCCAGCAGTACCCTATCTTCTCTGGATAATACCCTCCCTCCTTTTGAGTTTATTTTGGTGAAGAAACAAGTTCTGGTTTACAAGTAAAAATAAACACTTTCCATTTCCTTAACATTCAAAGGATTAATAGTTAACTGGAGCTACTTTTCCCCCTTCATGTGGAAACTCGTGCCACAAAAGTCTTTGGCAATAAATGAAATCCTGTCCCATTCAAACAAATGGCACTTCACTTGGACCAGCAATTTACTCAATGTGTGTTCCCTTAGAATAAAGACTGTACAGCATTTGAGGCACTGACTGTGAAATATTTATATACAAACATATTACACACTCAAAACTACTCCCATTTTAACTGACCTTAAGGACATCAAAGGAATAGGCTGTGCAGGCAACTATTTTATTTTTTTCCCCCAAGCCTCTACAGCAACAGCACAACAGAAACCTTGAAACTGAGATTACAGCTGCAACCCCATGCAAGGATTATCTTTTCTTCCCCATTTCCAGTTCAGTTGAAAATTGTCATAGTCCAACAAATTTAACATGTTCTTAAACCCATGTTACACTGAACAGATTCCTTCCCAAGCTGACCTACAACAGTTTTGGCATCCTCTTGCAACACTCAGATTAGTTTTTGGTCTTAAGTGAAGAGCTCTATATGCACAAAATTTCTGTCTCACACACACACACATCCCCACACCCCCTTCTTGTTAGCACAAGGCTGTCAATGGTGATTCCCTTCTGAGAGAGCAAAGCAAGAGGAATTGACTGCTAGGGTCTGGGTTCAACCAAAATTTCTTTCCCAGCTGTTTTACTGAAGCTATTTTATAGCAAAAGAGGGGAAAATATTCCTACAAAGCTAACAACTAACATATAGAAAGCAAGTGAAAGCTAATGAGCACAGCCCCTACTTCCCCATTCTAAACCAAATCCTATTAGAGATATTACAGTAAAACTACATCCAATGCAAACAACCCTATTTCATTAAATATATGGAAGAAATACTGTCAACACATATGCATCCCTAAAGCCAGTATCACTTCAAATAAACTGCAAATTCCTCATGGCATTAAACATCTACACATTTCTTACAAGTTTAAGAACAGGCTTTTTTCTGCTACTAATATGGGAGCTGTCCTCCATATTATAGTTCAAAACATCCTATTAGCTTTCCAATATCCACTCTAGAAAGACCTTTAAAAGTACACATTTACAGAGTACCCTCTGTACTAAAGAGGCCACACTAAAAAGTGTGTGTCAGCCATCCTGTTCTCACAGGACAAGGAGTTAATCCATTAATAGTTAAGCCAGTTTATGAGCCAATTACAGGACAGTTGCAAGCTTCCTAAAAGCCTCTTCAGAAAACTCTTCAGTTATGTCAATATTCAAAAATGGTTCAATTATCCTCTATGACAGTGCCCTGAGGCTTTAAGCAGAGACACAAGCTCACTGAAAATTTGAACCACACTGATTTAGTGACTATTCCTGGCACTGACATCATCATTTCCTTCTGCCTTGGTCTCAGACTGGCAACCCCAGCACGTAAGAGGGAACAAGAACTTAACAACAGGAGAGAAAAGAGAAAGGCTAAGCAAGGATAAGTTATTTCTAGTACATGCTGATATTCAGAGAAGACAAAAGACTCAAATACAAGTTAAAGTAAAGCAAGTAGTATATAAAAATTGTAATGGAATAGCAAAACAAAAGAAGAGGTACAATCAGAAAAGGATAAATGTGCTTAAGGATGATACTAAATGGATTATTGCAGGGGCAAGTGAAGAAATTTGATTTTCATGTAGTATGGCAGGAAGCCAAGGAATGGGTCAACACATCAAAGCAGTTGCAGAAGCACTCATGTTAACGCAGCGTGGTGAGAAATGCAAAAGGAGTGAAGCACAAAACAGAAACAATTACAATACACAGCAAATGATTAGAGCCCAGCCAGCAGCTTTAGCTGAGCTGACTGTGGCCTGTGGCAATCCTGAATGGAAGCAATGAGATCCTGTCTGTAGAGACTGATAAGAAACCATAGGAGTCAGAGGCAGAAAGGCTGTTTATGGCTGAATAATGAAGCCAGACTGTGACACAAAAATCTCCTCTGTCATTTTTATTTGCTTGGAAAGGTATATTAGTCTCAGTGTTCTGTATGGGATTTACAGGTTTTATGGAAAGAAAACTGCAGTGATCTCTGCCTTGAGAGCTGTCCAAGTTTAACTTGCTCCCAGGAAGGAGCTGTGGGCACACAGCACAATCTCTCCTTTCAGGCAGGGCCTGCATGTCACTGTGTACATTCATGAGCACATAAGCAAAAAACCAAGCTGCATGAACATGTCCTGACTGTTCCCCTCCACCAGCCAGCAGAGGCCAGAAGCACCTACAACTATTAGATGTTTGATACCCATCTGACAAGAGGGAAGACAAAATGGAGAAGCTGTCGTAATGACTGACATTTATCCCTAAGACAGAGTGTGATACATGGCAGAGCAGAAGTTACCAAGAAAATACCCAAAAGTTTTTGAGCCTACTTGCAGGAATCTGAAGTCCAAAGATAATGAAAAGGTTAAAAGCAGAAGCTTTAAAGAACTTATGGCAGAGAGAAGGAAATAAGGCACCCTGGTGGGGAGTGAATAGGTGAGAGTGTGTGAGAGTGGGGTATTCAACTCCAAGAAACAAAAGAGCCAAACAGAAGCAGCTCATCCTAGGGCTTTCCTACCTAGCTGGTGAGCAAGAGTTTCCTCACAAGTGCTGAGTATGGTCAATCATAGACAGCAACATTTTAAATAAAAATTTAGACATACTGTTAGGTGACCTGAACTGACAAACACCTGGAACAACTGGGAGAACATGAAGTATAGCAAACTGGAAAAGAGCATCTAAATCACATGCCATGACACATTTGAACCACAGGGCCCAACAACCTAGAACTCTTAGGCCAAGAGAATGCATCAGCCAAGATGCATCTTTTGGGTAATGGGAATGCACACAGGAAGGGAAGACAAGGGAATGGGATGGTTTAATGAAAGCTGTAGCACCAACAGAATGTAAACCCAGCCAACTTCTTTTCATCCTTACCCAATCCAGGTATAATGATTTCTCTGCTAAATATATTTTTGAATACTCTTCTACGTAGATTTTCACATCATATATTTAATTAGATGTAGTAACATATATTTAATTAGGTGTAGTAACAAATACGCCTTTCTAAATGAAAGCAAAACAAAAATAGGCTGTAATTTATAAAGAAAAGAAGTAATTGTTTGTGGAACTAGAAAGCAATCAAAGGTGCCTTCAAACACTCCACAGAGGCTACAATCTTCTGTAATGAGAATGCCTTGGCACACCTGAGATAGGCGGGACCTTTAATGCTTTAAAAAACTCAACTTGAAACAACTCAGAACAACTCTTGATTACACTTATGTGAATAATCAGTCAATCTGGGATCTTGATTAACAATAGTTATTATTAAAGGGCAGTGATCTTTGCTACACTTTGCAATACTTTCATTAAGGAATTCAAATTAAGTTGATTCATCAGCCCTGCTGAGACCTGATGGCAGTTATATTGCCAACTAAGTTCCAAAGTAATGCTGATACACTGAATTTGTTTTGATAAGAGAACTGGGCTAAAGTTATACATATTGTGTCACAGTGAACACAAAAATGCTCTCCAACTAGAATTCACAGAAAAATATTAGTAGCTTGATTCTGTCAGGATTTACATATCTAAAAAGATTTCAATGTATCTCATTGCACTTACAGACAATGCAGTAATCAAATGCAGGAGGCAAAAAATAAAAAGCACACAGTATTTAACATGGAAATCAAGGCATTTTATCCTCAAAAACTGCCCCTTATTTCAAAAACAGAAACCCAACCCAAACGAGAAACATTCCATTTAAATCAGATACACCAAGTCTGTGAAAGGCAGGAAGCATAACAACAGAGTCTCCTTTAGTAAACCAAATAGCAACATATAGATCAGGCCTGTTAACTTCCATTTACCTAAATTTTTTACACTGATGCAGATAGAGCTATTCATAGAATAGTTTGGGTTGGAAGGGACCTAAAAGATCATAAAATTCCAACTCCCCTGCAATGGGCAAGGACACTTTTCACTATACCAAGGTGCTCAAAGTACCATCAAAGAAGCACAATCATCATAAGCATCAAAAAGTACATTTTGTAATACACTTTCCTATGAAATTAACTAAGAAACCCTTATCAACGTCCCTGACTTGACAAAAGGAGAGATGAAACAGGATTCATAAACCATTTTTTCAAAACCTGTCACAGGATGGTGACTTGCCTAATTTGAATCATTCCTCTGGTCCTACAAGGGTATGCAACAGTGTTCTGTGCCTGAAGGATCAAACTGTGAATGTAGTACAGAAATTCCATGAAGGCTGTTTTGTGGCCATTCTGTAGCAACACCAAAGAAAGTGGGTCCTGCAGACAAAATCTTCCATTAGCAGTGAAACCTCCTTAATAAAGCATCATCCTCTGCAGTGCTACAACTGTAAAGCACCAGGCTCTTAAGACTCTCCACAACTTTTAAGATGTTAGGAAAGTACCTACAACTCAGTAGCAAGATTGCTCACTACTGAGACATCACAGAGCAAAACCCAGAAGGTGCCTGGAGAGGAAGCCAAGACTTCTAATGGAAGACAAAATCCTTTTGATCTGTTTGATGGGAAAAAGCACCAGTTACAATTACCTGCACAACGAAAGCACATCTGAATGGTAAACCTGGCATCCTCTACCAGGAGCAAAGCATTACACAAATTGTAAACAAATTCCCCTGGCACACTGTCCCATTTTACTTTCTACTCTGAAAGGTCAGTCATATCACAGGTTTAGCTAAAACCTATGATATCCCACCCAAAGAAGAATCTGCTTCATCAAGTGGTGGTTATACCATTGCTTGTACAGCACTAAGTCTCTAGAGATGAAAAGCAAGTAAGGTGCTCTTTATTAAAGTTTTTAGTGGCTTGTCACTTTATCTCATGCAAAAACAAGATGCAAACTAGGGCATAGTCAGATAGGCATGCTGGTATAACCAGTTGTAATTAGTAGCCCACATCAGCTTTTTAATTCCAGTTATTGCACAAACAGTTCATACTTGTGATATGTTTATCCTCATAGTTTGGGACGAAAAGGGATCTTTGGGATCACGTAGTCTGGCCTCTTTTGAGACAGTGATGAAAGCTCTCACCTAGTAAAGTTGTGCAACAAGTTCATGGTGCTTATTTCATCTTGAGAGCACATTTCTTAAGAGCAATCGAGGCTTAACTCAAAGGAATTCCAACTATTAAAATATCCTCACTATGTTCTACATGAAATTGCTGATTAATGATCATGACAACAAACAAACAAACCAATCCCTCCCCTGCAATGGTTTTACTACTTGTTTCCCACTAGTCTTGAGCTTCCAAACATTGGTTATCACTTATGATAGGAATAAGTAACCATACATTCAGAAGGACTCTCTTCTAAACAATGTGTATACTGAGATTTCACAGCCTCAGCTAGGTTGGAAAAGACCTGCAGCATCATCAAGTCCAAGTTACGACCTAACACCACTTTGTCAACTGACCATGGCACTCAGTGCCACATCCACTCTTTTCTTAAACAGCTCCACTGCTCTGGACAGCCCATTCCAATGCCCAATCACCCTTTCTGTGAAGAATTTCTTCCTAATGTCCAGCCTAATCCTCTCCTGGCACATCTTAAGTTCATGTCCTCTCATCCTGTCAGTTGTTGCGTGGGAGAAGAGGCCGACCCCCACCTGGCTACAGCCTCCTTTCAGATGATTGTAGAGAGTAATAAGGTCATCCCTGAGCCTCCTGTTTTAAAGGCTGAACAACCTTAGCTCCCTCAGCCACTCCTCATAGGACATGCACTCCAGACACTTCACCAGCTCCAGTGCCCTCCTCTGGACACACTCCAGCATCTTGAGGTCCTTCCTAAAGTAAGGAACCCAGAACTGGACACAGGACTCAAGGTGCAGCCTCTGTGGTTGGATTTGGCCCATCAATGCAGCCTGTCTGGGTCCCTCTGCAGAGCCCTCCTACCCTCCAGCAGATCAACACTCCCTTCCCCCCCCAGCTTGGTGTCATCAAAGTTTTTCTTGCATAAATCAAAGTCACTCACTGTCAGATATATTTACAGCTCTTCTGTTCTTCCTGTAACTCTTCCATGAACACTTCTGAGTTAACAGCATGCTTTTTAGCCCCAGTCTCCTAAAGACAGAGGCTTAAGAGAAAATGCTTTCTGTTCATATTTGTCAATCAATCAATCTCCTGCTGATTTTTTTTAATCAGTTGGTGTTCTCCACAAAATTTGAATAAGTGCTAGAGATTTCAAAAGATACTCCAGTTCTACTAATTTTATTAAACTCAATGGCTATGCAGAGAAGAAAGCATCCCTGGATGTCCCTAGGGAGGAAAGGGCTGCATACAACAGTTCTCATCAGCTTTTGACTGAACAGCACATAAATAGTGAGAGTCTGCTCCTTTACAAACACGATGTTTGGGCTGTTGGGGCATAAAACTGGAAAATACAGCAGTGACTATCAAACAACTAAGAGAGTAAAACCACATGCAGTGAATGCATCTGCAGCTGTATACAGATATATTGTTTGATGAATTGTTGCCTCTGTTTAAAGCTTGTATGAAACTATTACAAAACTATCAGTCTGGAAGCAAATCAACTGTAAAATAAGTTAAAATTAATTGCAGACATTACTGCCTCCAAAGCACAGCCTCCTTGACAATTTCGGTGCATACTGCAACTTCTTTCAGAATATTTCCCTTTTACCCTAGTATTTATGAGAACAAAATGATTAGAGAAACTAGCAACCTACCTTGTAGGGCAGAAAGGAGTGGGACAGTGAAAATGACAGGTCTCAAAGTGCTATTAAGTTAAAAATGTGTATTGAAAGATTTATCTGAATCACAAGAGCTTTTTATGTTACAAATGTATAATTGGCAACATACATGAATTTTTCCACAATCAACTCTTACTGAAATTTCCAGAAAATGGCATCCAGGTCAAAGGCTTACACCAAGAGAGACACGTAGGGGGACATAAAGTTGATACCATGTGATTTTAGCACTGTGGACTCTGGAAAGCACTCAGTCATAGCACATAACTAATTGCATTCTCAATACAATAATGTATTTAGAAGCATGTACATGATTCTTAGCTCATTCAGATGGAACAGGGCAAGAGACACTTTCTGATTATTGCCACATCCACTGTATGAATTCTTGCAATAACTTCCTCTGAACAAGTCCTTCTGTGAACAATGAAGTTAATGACAAGTGTTTCCTAGGTATTATGTACCATGTCTGTATTCTCCTTATATTTGGGGGGGGGAGGATAAAAAAACAATCACCCAACCTCAACACTTGGGGCCCTGCAACTTCCTCTTTACCCTCCAGCTTCCCCTATTTCTATCCTACCTTGATGTCTGTCCCTAGTTCCATTCCACTACCTAAATATCATGTTGGCAAGTATTGCTCTTGGAGCAACAGATAAAAAATTTGCAGAGACAACTGTGATTTGTAGTCTGTGCTCCAGCACATTGCTCCTTTAGAAACTTCCCCAGCATTGGTTTTGGATGGTGCCTGCCACAGCTGTAGAAATCCCCAGAGTCATTCAGAATGAAACAGGGTACAAGTTCATCCTTGTATTATGCTAAACACCATGTACTCCAAAGAATCTTCTGATATAGTTTGTGTTGCAAGACAGCTCACTGGTTTTTCCTAGGGCCCTGCCTCAAATGTAATTGATCTGCTCCAGGTGATCATCATTAAAGGACATCAATGAAGTAAAAACTGCAGATATTTGGGGCACTGACAGCCTGTGGAAGGTGCTAACAATTCACAGTTCTCAAAATCCATGCATCTTTTATAAACATGGATACTACAGGAATGCTCTCTAAGGCCCCCAAAGCACCCTAAACACTGTGACCTCATGCACATTTAGAAATAAAATCATTTACCAGAAGGATTTACGCTTGAATAATTTGCCTCCATTTATAATCCCAGTCTATGTCCACTCTGTGTAAAACAGGAAGTACTGTCACAGCAGCATTTACACCTGAAACAGAATGACTTAAGATCTACATTTATGTCTTTTATTAAAAAAATGGGTTTTATACCTATTCCAAAGAGTCATGTGATGACAATTCAATCTCAAAATGGTGAGCACTTTAAAACATGTTCTGCTGGAAGAGGGTCTAATTGAAGTTGCTGTTGATTGGGATTACAGATAAAAATGACACTTGTATGTGATTTGCATAAAGAATTTCATGAACAGAGGAGAAGCACTGAAGAAACACTGAACAGAAAAACAAAGAAGCTTGAAACAAACATCATTTAGTGGGAAACTGCAGTAGCAAAAGATAGTATTTCTATATATCAGAGGTTTAATGGAGAGCAAACAGTTGAAACTTGATTTAGGCTACAAAATAGTCAACAGAGGCTATGGTGGGGATGGAGAAGCACAGCAGAGACAGTGTAAACTCAATGCTACGACAGCTGGGAAAAAAAGAAGAAAAGCTGGATGCACTATGTTAAAGCCTTATAAAGACAGATATCTGTTTTCTCTTCCCCTCTGTACTCCACAAACCCCCCAGCACTGCAGCACTTTATGATAAAAGTACCAGATACTATGTGATTTAACCTCTGAGCACTTTCAGTTTGTTATGAAACCCATACAAGATTAAAAGCATGATCAAGATGCAATCCTGCAGGAAAAGGCGCAGCTTGATGCAGGGCTTGCTCTCCAGAGAAAGGAGATTGTAACACATTTAATGGATGCATGAGTTTATTCAAAATGAAGCTGTGAAACCACTTTATGCCTTCATTAGCACTCCCTCCAAGGAGCAAACAGAAGTTGAAATTTTACAAAATACAGTGAGTTCACCTGATTGATGCATACAATTAAACTGACCTTCTTATAATGAGCAATATTCTTTTTTCCCCTAATTGATGCAGGTCATATTTTAGGCAGGAAAATAAGCTTCATTTGACCCTGAAGTGAGTTCAAAAGTGGCTGTATGTCTCTGCCATGGAGTGGAAACTTCTCTAAAGCAACACAAATGTACATTCTCTCAACTAGAAGCAGCAATCCCAAGAGGGTCAGGTGGCTCATGGACCCATTCTAGTTGTAGGCACAGAGCACAGAGAGCTGTAACATCACAGGAAAAGCAGCCACTGCCCACTCTGGCCTCAAGCCACCTCCACACTCAACAGGAGCTTTGCACCACGCCCACATAACCATACTGCCTCACAAAGCAACAAAAGATTGCCTCCATGAAGAAACACCCCCTGGTTCCTGCTGACACTTTCACAGAACATCAACTCCAATTTGGAAAAGGAAAATACTGTATATGGCACACCACACTCAAAAGAGAGGAGCAAACCCTGTTTTACACCACTGAGAAGTAACTAGACTTCACCACCACCTATTAAAGAAAACCAGATTACTGTAAGAGATTAAAAGAAATTTCATCAAGCTAATGAGTCCAAGTGTTCTCTGCATTAAAACTGAATTCAGAAGAAAACAAGCAAACAAAACCCTCTCAACAAAACAGCAGAGAAAATTATTATCTGAAACTTTGCTGGCCAACTCTGCCTGCATTCCTGCTTTCTGCTCTTAACAGCATTATAGAGAGGACCACAACAGAAAGCCAACAAAATTTGTCTTCAGCATCAATAGGTAAATACAGCCATGCATTTCCAAGCTTTCTCTTTAATCCAGCCCTTCAGACAAATTCTTTACCTATTCCTGGTATTTGACTGAGATAGGTATGTACTAGAAAGTAAACCAGCTCCAATATAAATGAAAAAAGCAGGAAACAAGCTAGTTAGTAAAGGGAAATTCTCAGATGACTCAAAGATGATTGCCTGTATGTTTTAATTTTATATAAATGCATTTAAGCATGTTCCATGATTGAAGTTCTAGCTACACTCCTGTAGTTTTTCAAGGTGTCTCCAAATGCAATGATAGGAGGAAACAGCAAACCTACACCAGACAAGATGGGATCATGTTTTCCTCTCATGCTTTAGATTAGGATCCAGACTGCTTATCCAAAAGCAGAAATGGCCATTATCTCAGCCCTTCCAACCAGACTTGATATACATAACTTTGCCCTTCACAAGTTGTGACCAACCAACAAAAAGGCTGAGCCTCTGAAATTTTCAAAATGAAGCATCATTTACCTTAACCTTAGAAACATCATATTACATAAGAGATTTTCAAACAGTTACATAAAGTCAATCTGACTTAGGGCAGTGGTTGTCAACCAGTGAGCAGCAATGCTCATGGACAAGGAATTTCAGGTCTATAATGTGAGCAATCAGAGAGGAAGGTCAGTGCTGCTCACTGCATGCTTTGTGCTCTGTTCACAAGGCAGGGGAGGCTAGGGAACCATCACCAAGTCCCAGGACTCCCATCCCTTGGCAGAGACTTTCTGCTTTAACCATACCTGACAAATGAAACCTTCTTCCTTACCTCCCTCTTCTCTTCAGAAGGCTTTTAAAGCCCACAGATCAGTCACTGTTCTTTTAATAATCCCTGAAGTGTTTATCTTAGGGATGTCATACCTACTTATTGTCTCCTTTCCTGCTTGCTCTTGTAAACTGCCCATTCAACTTTGTTCCACATGGTCAGAATTGATCTTGTAGAGCCCTCAAGAGAGTTGCACAGCATTTAATTCATAAATTAATGCAGAGCAGCCACGTCTTCCACACCAGAGCTACAAAAGCTCACTTACCAAATAAAATTTCAGCATTGAAAATGTATTTGTAGACTTATGAATTGCTTACTAGAAAACTGTGTTACTACATATGAAAGACAGCAGTGGTGTCTGAAGCACATATGTTGTTATTTAGCTATATAGATCTACTGGGTGGGAGAATAAAAGAAGCAGGGGGGAGGAGGGGTGAGCTCTCCAAAGCAGATGTTTCCAAGCTTTTTTAAAACTAAGAGACAAGACATAAGACAACACTTGAAGGAGCAGCTGGGGACACTGAATAAATACAGACATTTAAATGTGACTAATTACATACACATGCTGGAATTCTCAAAGGATGATCAGGGAGCCAGGCTCCCAGCTCACTCTGACTTTCAACAGGAGTTCAGTGGCCTGTTCCTTCAGGCATGCTGCAAGATGTCATCTTGCTAAATACAGAACACTGCTTCTAAATGTTGCCTCTAGTAGCTTAACCACAGCAAAGCCTACAGATTGCTACAAAGCTATCTACAGGAGCCCTCCTCTTTATAAAATAAATACAAATGCATGTATCTGCTGTTCCTTGCCTCTGTGGCTCTGACAGATGAGATAAAGTTGTCTGGACAGCCCAGAGGCCTTAAAGCCTCTGGGGAACCACCTTCCTGACCTAAACACAAATACCTTGCCCAAAAACTGCTCTAGCAATGGTGGAGACAGGTTTACAAAAAGTCCAGGGATCCTTTCTGAGTACTTTGGTTGTAAATCAAGAAAGTTTCTGTATATGGGAAGTGGTGGCTCATTAAAAAAACTTCGGGAGAAGTACATACCACTGATTTTCAGATGTATTCATGTAATATGGCTAGACACATACTGCTCATGACTTAGTTCAAACACTTCCACCCAGCATGGCTGCAGAAAGAGAATCTTTCCCCAGTCATTTCCTCTGCATTACAGAAAAAGAAAAGTGCAGTTTCTAGGATACCCAGGATTAAGGCCCGTTTCAGCTTAAAATGCACGAGGGGGAAAAAAATAAAATACAACATTGCTCAAGGAACTGCCAGAAGCTGTGAGAGCACAAAAGGGTGTGTATGGACACAAGCAGCCAGAAGCATGGGAAAGTCTTGACCACTTTTTTCCATGGCCTATTTTAAAAATATTCATAAAATTCAAAAAAAATTTTTTTAAATGCTCAGAAAATTACAGATAGATTTCTGGCAGGTGACAAACTCCTGCATGGCATTCACTTCACAGCCAGTGGAAGGTGAGGCCAGATGTTGATAGTCACAACAAGCAGTGGCTAGCTATTCAGAGGGCCAGGAAGGCTGTGACTGTAAAAAGTGTGGAGAAACATAGTGCAAGATCTTTCATGAGTGAAAGACAGAAAGGGGAGAAGCCAGACCTACTGAGTCTTTTTTCCAGCACTCAAGGTGACTCACTACATGGCACAACAGTAATTAGTACAAATGCAGCTACAGGAAGGTACCAGACCTCAAAGTCCATGCATGTTGTTTTTTATCTGACATGCTTGGGCAAGAGTCTGTGGTCAGCAGGCTGTACATCTGCACTCTCTGTAGGGTGTGAACATACACACCAAGAGCCTGCATCTCAAGTCCTGGGATGCAGGAGACTTATGGGGGCCAGCCACAAGGACCACCAGGTTGTGCACCAGGTGCCACAGGGGGAGCCCACAAGCAGCGAACCGTTCCCAGAAAGAGCGTCCAAAGGGAGAGTTGTGGTTCCTACAGAACAGGACAGAAGAAGTTGCTGGAGGACACAAGCAGTGTGAGTGTGGTGCCTACATCTGTACTGCCAATATAACTTGTAAATCCACTAATGCTTCTCCTTTTAATCTCTTTTACAGGGATTCAGTCCAGGAGATTGTGCTGCAGCAGCTGGCTGAGACTAGGGCCTCTGATGAAGCACAACAGCTTAGTGGGTTAAGACTAAATGAAAGTACTGAATGCTTCCCAAGGAGAAGCTATTAGGTAACAGTTTGTGAATTGAAGTTTTTGCTTCCTCTGCAGGGGCTAAGGAAGCACACTTGCTTTTTGCATTTTTTAATAATCTACTACTTCATGTTCAAGAGCTCAGCACTTAAATATTTTAATTTGCCCTTCCATTCAGATGAATTTTTCCATCCATTCACCCAGCTGACTGTTCACAGCCTGCTCCACAGGACTGCAGACTGGCTCAGCCCCAGCTGCTTTCCAGGCTTTCTGGAATGCCGAGGTGGCAGAAATGTGAACAGGCTCAGAGGGCACACTGATAAAGACCCATGGGTAAGCTCATACTTTCTGCAGAGGTAAAGAAGTTTCCTAATTGGGCTGAGTCTTCATTTAGCCTACATACATGGTCTTTGAAAACAAGCACTATTCTGGGGCTTAAAAAAGCAAGTGTCTCTAAGGTATTTTTAAACAGCTGCCCACTGGATGCAGCTTTTGTTCTTCTTGCAAACCTGAACTGTTCAACCAATTATATCTATGAGGTCATTTGCAGGGTATTGTTTATCTTTGTGGCTAAATGCTTCATTTAAAAAAAACTGAATACATTTTTTTTAAAACAAAGTCACAAGGAATTCACAAGACAAGCATTAGATTCATCAGAACAAGTCAGTTTTTAAGATGAAGTGATTCTAGATTCTTGTTCATATTTTTACAGCCTTATTTGCTCACTGTAACATCCATGAGACATTCACAAGACAATCAGTTATTTTCACAATACTCAATTGGAAGCTGCACTTCCCTAAAACACCTAGTCTCTGCTTTTCACTCATGACTGACCTCTAACAAAGGTTCTGCCTCTCCTGCTCTCCTCACTGACAAATTCCAGCTACACAGACATTTAGCTGAGCTTTGCTTAATTACCACACTCTTCTTATGAAGCACTAAACCCAAGATATCTATGAACAAACCTGAAAGAGATTTCAGATCATGTGGAAAAACGTTAAGAGCTGCATTTTGCTGTAGACCTTGCTGAAGCAAGCAGTGTGGTATGAAGAAAATGCTGGACTGCATTCTGAAGAGCCTTTTTCTTCTCCCCCAATGTAATCATTCCCCTTTATTGTTCCCTACTTCTTTCTCACAGCTAAGACACATTGCCATGAAAACCTGCATCAACAGAACTACATAATCTAGAAATATTCTTCTTTCCCAGTTTTCTTATTTGAACTGCTAAGTTCTACTGTCACTTACCACTCAAATAACAAATAAATGTGGAAACTAGACAAAGCCAGAGCATCCAGGTCAGATACAAAGAGAAGGTGGTGATGGGAAAAGACAGTTTCAGCAGAAAAAAGCTTGCTTGAGCTCTGATTCTCAAATTTTATTTCTAAGAGACCTGGGCACATTATGATTCAGTGGTCAAAACCTCATGATTTTTCTACACATTGCAGCTAATACACTGAACAATACCAAGCAAATCATGGTTACAGAGTGATTGCAAACTAATCAAAGGTTTTTCCTCTGCATTGTAGAAAGTTAATGAAATAGTCTTCAAATCAGGAATATATAAGCAAAAATTGGAGTATTTAAAAGCTGTCTGGCCAAATGAATAGAAAGCTAGAAAATCACACTGTTAAAGTAGTCATTGCCTTACTACTATTCATGAAGGAAGAAGCTGCATGCATTGCATATTAAGAAGGACCTTTTCAGACACCAATTTCTAGCATTTCGGAAAGTTCACTGAAAAATCCATTGGTACTCTAAAGTTACCAGGTCCCACTTAACTGAAGACAAACCCTTTAAAAGACAGCTGGCTATGGTATGACATACTCTCTCAGAATAAAGCAGAGGCAAACACTTCTGAAGGTCCTTCAGTACTCCACCTAACTATTCAAAACAGATGAGAGTGGAAAGACATTTCTGTTAATCTATGTTTGCAGAGTCACAGACATCACAGGATCTCAACCCACAATTAGGGTTCAAAGGATATGGACAGAAGGCTCTGTGGGTGTATCACATCTAAAGAGTGCAGTACACACTTTCAGAAAGGCCAAAGCAAAAAAAAAACCTCATCGTGGTAATCAGAACAACTGTGCTCCTTTCCCCACTCTAAGCACAGTATCCTCCAGGCTTGCTTCGAGGAGAGTACAAACTCAGTGATAAACCCACTATGTCCCAAACACACACCCTCTCTGACAGCAAGAAAGGCAACAAATTGCCCTTTTTTCCACCTTCTATTTCCCCCATCCCACAAAGCCTTGGGACCAACAGCAATACAAACAACACTTACAAAACAAAAGATGTCAGCCTAGGACTAGGTACATACAGGTTTGAGCTCTGATTTCTCAGAATGTGTGTGACCATCTTCTCTTGGTCATATTCAAACTGTACAATGGAAAATGACATAATGACAGACCTCAGGTAGCAGCTAGAGGAAGGCTGGGCCCTCCAGGTGGTGCACAGCTATACTGACATGGCAATTTTTGTTCTCAAAGAGGTACAGCTGTGTTCCAGCAGCATTGTGCCCTGGCTAACAAGTTCACTGGAGCTCAGAGCCTACACAGCAACTTGCATCAGACTATCCCTGGTATTTGCTCTGCCTCATCATGGCAGACTGCAGAGAGAGTTCAAATGTACCTACTGCAGAGCTCTGGTAGGACTTGTATGGCCAGAGGGTAGATCACTGCACAGACAGGCAGGATCACTTACCCCAGCACATCCTCACATCAAGAGTGGGCCTACAGTGATGGGGGTCACCATATGGGTCACCTGCATTTGTTAACAGGTCCTAAAGTAAAGGCTACCAGGACAACATCTTAGCAAAGGCAGCAACAAAATGATATTAAATACTGGTCTGAAAATGAGGCTGGTCAGAACTTTCCTAGCAGAAAGTTGACATGACATACTGACATGACTGCCAAACAACTAGAATGCCAAACAACTATGCCACCACTCTGATTTTGACAGCCCTTCTGCCAGAGAACACAAAGCAGATTCCTCACAGAAGCCAACCAGCTCTGCCACTCCTTCTGGGGTAACCTGAAAGGCTTTGGTGTGGCCAGAGAGCAGTGGTCTTCCAGACTCCTCCTTAGAGGACAGAGAAATCTTTACTGCCAATTGAGTCCTGTGGCATCTCTGTTTCAACTTGAATGAGACTGGATGGCTGATTCTGAGGCTGCCTTATGGCAGCCTTTTGGCAAACTTTTGTTTTAAGTCTGTAACACTCTCTCACCACACAAGTTGTGCCACAAATTTACTTAGCTGGTAAAGTCCTTAATGCAAATTAGAAGGACATTAATATTATTCTTTGATGTCTTTTTAGTATTTATGCCATGACTAAATTGGATAAGGGATTTATTAACATTTAAGACTATTAGGAAGAAAATTACATAGATTATGTGGAGAGAAGGAGAAGGGAAAATGAAGGAAATCTCACTCTACAAATTCATGAGGGTATTTTGTTTGCAATCAGTGTGTTTGCTATAACTTCACAGCCACATTTCAAGTCCTACCGTGTTGCGAGCTTATGGCAGACGACGCCAGTGTCTGTTATGACTTCACTCAGTCTCAGCTCGAGGTGGACCTTCCCCTGAAACACATCAAAAACACCACATGAAAAATTAGTTTTATGCATAGGCAGTCACCCCATTCCAACTTCAACTAAAACAAGTCAGTTTGTGCAAGTAATTCCAGGAGAAGTCTAAAGATTAAATAAGAGCTGTATAGTTAAGGTCTTTCAACTGCCAGAGAATCCAGACTGGTAGTCATTCAACTACATTTGGGTGCATAATTTCCACCACTAGGTTATCTCTATGTGTTGTACTAATTGAAGGACATGGAGTGTCCACAGTCTGACACAGAAACATTGTGTTGGACTTTTATCTGTAATTAGCATTTTAAATATTAAGCAAGTATCTGCAACACTACTGTTAAAAATAGTAGCGTGACAGAAGCATGTTATAAATTAACATCTACATGTTTTAAACATTATAAAAATAAAATCTACTCAGCAATATAAATTACAAGAAGTATCAATAAAACTATATCAAACAACTATTAAAAAAACCCACACAAATCTTCAATCATGTTGCTAGCATTCAGCATCTACTGTTACACAGTCTTCAACTCCTTACCACCACATTAACTCTACTATGACTTGGGCCAAGATATTATCCTTCAAAAAGCTAAGAAAATAAAGGCAAACATGAATACCAATTGCATTCCCCTTACTAATTGCCTTATATTTCTAAATGTGAGTATCCACTCCCACTGACAAAATTTCACAGTGTGTATACAGTAAACACTAAATACATTTTGTTGTTGACCAAATCTGACATGCCAGCAGTGCCCAGATATCTTCTGCAAATCATCATAGCCAAAACTGAAACTTTTATTTTAACTACTCTCCCTTCCACCCTTTGTACTCTAAAGGATGCTAAAATCCACCCTCCTAATTAGTCACAGCTCTAATGTGGGTATCATCTTTACCTCAAATCACACAAAATTCTCATGCCACCCCATTTTATAAGACCTTCCACATCTTTAACCTTTGCTCTTTTTGCACATGACTGAAACTCCTGCCAGAGACTTCCCTATCTCTCGTGACGAGGTATTGCAACCTCCTGCTCTATGGGGATGTCTGTCTGGGCAACAGAGGAGAGTGAAGATGAAACCCTGGCACCTATGCTGCCAAGATTCCCTTCCCCTACAGCAGATTTGTCTGGACAAAAGCTGGTGAAGGCAGTCCAGAGCACAGCAAGGAGGGCAGTAACAATGAAGGAGAGTAGCAATTGTAACAATTAAGGAGTGTGGACACACAGAAGTTCACTCCAAGGTCATTCCCTGGTCCTCTCACGTTAAGAGGCACAAACACTGGACTCAGTGCCTGAATACTTGTCCTGAAGAAGCCTATGAGACATTCTGTTTCTTACTGCTACAGTCATTCTCTCCTCTTCCTAGTGTATATCCCTTATTCAGTACCATTCTTTCTGCTCTACCTTGAATGCACACCTCACACTTTCACTTTCCAAGCCTTTATCGACTACTTACACCTTCAGTATTCTGACTCAGTAACCCTTTTTCCTACCTGAGGCCTGGAACACAAACCCTACAAGTACACGTGGCAGATGACACTGGTGTTCATCCAGAAAACAAGGAACACAACCTCTCCAATCTGTATGAAGTTGCAGAGGCACTGCAGCAGCTCGCTGGTATTTTGAACAGGGATGAACCCAAATGTGTGAGTTTAAAACAAAGCTTCTGCCATGTGTCTTTTGCATAATTTTAAACAAAATAATTAAACCACACACACACAAATCCAAAAACCAAACATGTTGCATTTAGCTGTCCTGATTTGTATTTCAGTGACACTGGTATCCCCCTTCACCTTGTCACTGTGTGCCAAAGTCAGCATCTGTCTGGCTTCCAAACTGAAGCCTGTCCTCGTGCATGAGAGCAGGATTCCTCTGCACAAATGCATAAAGCCAGTTCCAGCTCTGAAGGACTCAGTACCACTGCAATGCCCACTGCAGCTACATGTGACAAGGGCTGGGCACATAACCAGCTAAGAACTCTGCTTAAGCAGAACAGCTTTGTGGCTTTTGCTGTACTTTATTTTCCTTACTCTTCAATGTTCTCTTCCACTGGTCTCATACTCTATTACAGGACCTAAAGCACTAGTTTCTGGAGAATAAATTTGTTTTATGAACCTGTAAAATCCACTGCTGCTATCTTTGTTGATAACCCACAAACTACCTTTACCAGAGAAATCAATATTAATACAAGTTTTAAAGAAATTAAGAGACAAGAACAGAGATTTAGCAACTTCAGAGAAAACATCCCTTTGTAGAAAAATACCAAGGTATGAAAATGTTTTTATAGAAATATTTCTCCTGGTCTTAAACAAAAGTGAGACTGACCCTTCTCAGGAAAGAATGCTTCAAGGCACTTAGATGAGCCTGAGAGCAAAACTGAAGTGGCCATTTGATCAATCTCATATAGATTGAGTAAAATGGAAGTTCCTCATTTCAGAAATTAGATTGGAAAAAAAATACTTTCTAAAAATCAACAGTATTTCACACATTTTCCTAGCTACATTAAGCATAAAATGATAGTGCTGCCTCTTCTAGGCTAAAAGCCATTTTTTCTTGTAGCTTTCATCTTTCTCTTGTGAAAGCTTTGAAAATGGTCAGCTGCTCAAAAAGTGACTCTAAGCTTCCTACAGCAAAACAGAGGTCACGAGACCACTGGGACCAACAGCCTACAACTATTCCCAAAACACCCTCCAGTGTTTTATCTCCAGTTAAAAACTCAAATACCTTGAAATAAGGCTACAGTTACACACTTTCAGGCTTAATTTACAGAAAATGTAACTCTTACATAAACAGAATGCTTTTTCCCAAATCAGTTACACCATTATGCAAAACATAAGGATTCATCTGAATAAATTCACTCCTGAGAAATGGCATTAGTTGGGTTTACAAAATACCAGATAATTCATTTTGCAAAGGGAAGACAGAAAACTGCAATATATCAGTATCATAAGATCAAAAGTTAATCTAATCAACAAGAAGGTCAACTTATAATGGATTAAATGTACCACAGAAACAGAGAATTGCCATGGTCTTTGACTGATAATTTCTAAGAAAGAATTTATATTTTTGTTATTAAAAGAACTACTGTAATAACAACAAGAGTCTTCTACTGTAGTAGGTCCGCAGAGTTCACAAACAGGAAAGATTAGACAATCCAACAGAACAAAAAAAATTAAATTCCATTTTAACAAAAGCTGAAACAGTGGCTTCATCCTGCTCAGAGAGAATCCCTCCTTTGGAGGCAGAGACTCAGTAGTCTAGGCTCAGTCCTGCATTATAAGGCTATAATGCTTTTTTCCCTTTAGCAGAACAAAAAAATTCTGAGGAAAAGTCTGGAGGTTTGACAATTCTGAAGTAGAATGTATGAATTACTCAAAGCATTTCCATTAACAAATATATTTCAGGGTGTTCCTAGAAGTAGCTACGCTTATTAGCATAACCTTCTCCTTTGGAAGGGTAGGACCAGCTGAAGGAGTGCCAATTCAACTGCTGAACACTTCCTTTTCCATCAGCTCCAGCTGATATGAAGGGTGGGTTCACAGGTTGTACCTCCTTCCTAACCACATCTAACACCACATAATGGGGCCAGCTGGCTCCAGGTTTCCAGTTATTGATTAAAGATTCAATCTGATTGAATTTCTTGTAGGGAAGCAGACAGTATTCAAAAGGAAATCAGTAACAAAAAGAACTTTTGAAAGGCCTTACTGAGGAAAGCACAAATTATACTATGCTTGTTAAATATAACCTTTACTACACACTCAGTTGTCTGAAAACTAAACTGAAACTGATTGAAAGTTGGCAAAGAAAAGAAAAAGCAGACTCAAAGTCCTGGTTTTATAGATACAGGAAAAGCCTGTCTCCAACCACCTCCTTTCTGCTTGGAATGCAGCTGTGAGTCACTGTGGATTGAAACACCAGAAAACAGTTATAAAGCAAATAAAAGTACACAAATCCTACCTAACTGTATTATGTTTCCAGCAGTTACAAATTTGTGGTTTAATTTAACCACAGTACTTTGACAGAAAAGAAAATGCACAACCACAGATTATCCTGAAGTCACTCCTATGACAAAGTTGTGCCATCCTGGCATAAAGCATTTTTAGCATCCTGAACAAGGTCTCAGAGGCAATGTTTGCAAGGTCATCAGGACACCACTGGGAGCTGTGTCAGAGTGCAGTTACATGCACACATTTTGCCCTGGAATCTGACACACCCCACGTGAACCAGTGGCTGTAGATTCAGATGCAACACCCAACCTAGCTCAAAACAGATGTAATCTGGTTTTTTGGGGAAATATTTATGAAAAAAAACGCTTACAAATAACAGGAACATCTGTGCCTGAGGCTCTAGAAGATGCAAAGAAGACTCTCAGTCTGCCTAAGTCCAAAAGATAGCAGCCAAATCTACCCAAATTTCCTAAATCATTTTTAAGCAAGCATTAACCAGGCCTCCATCCTTTTTGTTACTATCAAATTTTTAGAAATCTTTCACTTTTTAAAAATATAAAAGAAAAATATCAAGTCTTCACTGCTGATTTTTAAACAAAACCAGAAAATACACAGTTTACTTAAATATTAAGTATCAGGTCAACAGTCTTAATATCCAGGGCTCACACAGCATGATGATTCTCTCTTCTACAAAAGAACAATAATAGATATCACAAAAACTCCTAAATAAGGTATTTGTTTACTATTAAACCTGCTGGACAAGAGGTTTGTGGTCACCCAACTTTCTACTTCTCACCAGCCTACCCAATTTTGCTGGGAACTTTCCCCTCCAAGGTGGGAGTACACCTGGATGGAAGTTTTTCCAAACATTCATTCCATATGGGGACACTTTTCCCAACACAACTCTGCTCATTGCTCAGCAGTGTGGGAAGAGGGACGGGGATGCACTTTTTGCTCCTTACTCTTGACCCTGCTGGCAGAGTGTGACTGCAAGGAATCTCACCCCAGCTCCTGGAGATGGAGGAGGGAAGAGATATAACAGACATGAGTGTAGGAGAGGACTAGGAGAGGACTAGGAGAGGACTAGGCTAAGCAGGTGACATGAACCACAGCTCACAACTGACTGATGCCAGCAATGCAATTTTTTTGGAATCTCAGATTCAGGAATGTGATAACACTGGTGTGGTTTATTTTCCCTTGCTCCAAATTGTCTGGAGAAACAAGCATTAGAAGAACTCAGTGCTGCACAGACATCACTTCAAACTAGGGAATAACCTGTGCAATTCCTTTCTCAGTCTTTCCAAATTTTATTCAGGATATAGCAGATGTTATTGGGCAACATTATTGTTATTGGGTGTTTTAGCCAACTTCCTGCAAAGTTTTTTCTGCCATCAGTACAACTTAAAAGCAAACAAGAAAACTGAGCCAAACCCTAAGGGCTTGCTAAATGCTGCCCTTGAGGAAGTGGGAGAGGAAAAACCAAGGGTACAGGTCCTGCTTTAGGTAAATCCAGCCCTGCACTATGATCAGCAGCCCCACATAAAGTCAGGCCTAAGAGTGAGTTTGAGAGCAGGAGGAGGAAGGAGTTTGTTTGCTGTCTGCATTTGCTGCTTGTAACAGCTGCTCCTTCCTTTAGCAGAGGGCAGCAGGCGGCTGGGAAAGGTCTAAGGATCCTGCTAGAGATCCCAGCCTGCCTGCTGGACCACAGGGCAGCTCACAAGAAACTGGAACAGAACCCAGCTGACTGCTGAGGAAAGTGCAGCAGCTCTGCTCAACACTGCATGGATTCATAAATGCTAAGCAAAGCAGAACTGATATCTGCTTGCTCTCCATATGTGCAAGCATGTCAGAATTGCTCAGTAACTGGCAAACAACTTCACATGGCATAATGTTAACCTTCCTGTTTCTCTAAAGGAAGAATATTGCCATATGGTCAAAAGTCTGATAATTAATCATGTTTTCCTCTCAAATAGTTTGATGGGATATAATATGTAGATGTTGTAAGGGAAAGGGTTTCGTTCTGCAGATACAAACCCCACGTATGTTACTTTAAAACCACGTACACTCCTTGTTCAGCAGTAGGTGCTCCTCACCACATGCCAAGGTACAGACTAGCTATTGAAGAGTAATAGACCAAAACCTGACTGTCTTAGCCCTTTGTGCTGGTAAGTCTGAATACTGTGCTCTTACATTCACATAGGGAGGAAGTCTTGCCACAAAGCAGGATCTGGTCAATAGCTGCTCTTTCTCTTTACCACAAACATTATCTACCATTGCTGATGCATGGTTCAGTTGTCTCAATTTTGTCAGTAGGCATTTAGCCTTGAGAATTTCCCCACCCTATCAAAACAGACATGTCATCTCTCTTCAAGACAACTAGAAGACAGGCACTTCAGTCCCAGTATTCAAAATATAGAGGGTAGCACCCATTTATTTCCTGTGTGTGGTAGAAAGCTGATACCAAAAGTGGAAGCAGCTGCTTCTTTTTACAATTTGCATTTACCCATGCTTACGGTAGGTTGTACAAAATGCATCAGTGACTCATTTTTATGCTAGAAGTGTTTAAGTACCTACACAAAGATAGTAAATATCAGTGTTGGACAGTGGGTGTGCAATGTTCCTAATTGTTCAACAGATAATGTAATTCTATCAATTACTGGAGTGAAACCACCCCATACAGTTGCTCCTAAAGACAATTATATCTTATATCTTCAAACGCACGTACTTAATTAACAATTAGCAACAGAACCATCACAGTTCAACATGACTTGCTCCACACATACAAAGAGCATTGATTTATACAGAACAGTAAGCAGGCAGATATGGGAGAGACCTTGGAAACTTCCACAAAGGTGAATAAAAATAACAAAGTAACACTTCCAGCTTCCTCCATAGATCTGGGATAAACAAACTTCTCTGTCACACAAGTCTGAATGAAGAAGAGCTAATTAAAAAGCTTGTGGTGAAACCTTGGCTCTGATGAACTCATGGCAAAACTCCCACCCCGGGAAGGCCAAGATTTCATTCACGAAGGCTGACACCAGGGATACAGATCCTGCATTCAATCGGAAGGTGCTGACAAAAAGGAAAGGTTTTTTTGAGGACCACACCACGCCTTAGCTAGATTCTTCCAGCTAATATACAGGCAGCATTTCAGGGCCAGCAGTTATGTCAGCAGGACAGGAGGATTTTGGGTGTACTCTCCAAATATACCCATAAATAATGTTTTCCACTAACGAAGTATAGTACACCACATGACACTGATACCAGTCCACACTCAAGAACAGGCAGGTTTAATCAACAATAGTCAAAGGCCTGCATAGACAAAATGTTAATGTGGTGAAAGGAAGAGGAAAGGCTTCTGGTGTCTGAAGAAAGTACTTAACATCAGTAAATCTTTTGCACAAAGCTTTGAGTACAGAAGGTTAAAATATGAGACAATTTGCTTCCTCAGTGTTGGTTATCTGCCCTTTACATGCCTTTTATTTTTATTAAGATGATAGCCAAATAGATAACTCGGACACATCAAAGTTCTTATGAGAAGGAAGAGGAAATGAGCAATTTTCAAGTTTTTTTCAGACTTTTTTTGCCCCAACAATGACTTTTACATAAGACCTTGAGCATAACTGGCTTTGGAAAAGCATTCTGTCATTTAAAACTGAGAACTTAGCTGTAAGAGGACATGACTATTTCACATTTGTCAATGAGGTGGAGGAAGTAACTCAAAGCACACTTGAAAAGGGGAACTTTAAAAACAAGAGCCTGCACAGATAAACATGTCAGAATAATCTAACTCTCCTTGCAAGTCTCCCCACTTTAGCGTATACAGACTGCATGGTTTGGAGTGTGAGCATGTATATAGATATTAATCAGAATACCTCTGGATCTTTAATCACTTCACTGATTACCTAAATACCTTTTGTACACAAAGGGTATTCACGCTGCAAAGCTGAAACTTCACAAAACATACTCGAATTATGAACTTAATGTGAAAAAAAAATAAGGGGAAAACTACTCAAAACCAGGAAAGGCCTTTTAAAGACTCCATGTGCACTTGGGCTTAAATTCCACTGAGAACACATGGACCACTGAGAGCATCTGTCATCTACAGCCCTAGGCAAATATCTGAATCAGTTACTGTTGGGTAAACTTCCTTCTGTGAAGAAAAGGAAAACATTCATGGATCAAGAGAGATATGCACAATAGCATGGCAATTTTTGCTTCCAGACCTCAAAAAGCATGACAATGAGAATACAGCAGGTCCTGAAAGACAAATGACTAGCAGAAAAGAAACACATCCCATATAAAGTGTGCAACATCATGCTGGTACTGACTTCAAGCAGCTTACAATGTTGTCTCTTCTGCTGCTAGCCCCTCCCCTCCAGCTGAAGCTGCCTCATTGTTCATAATCTATTTCAATGCAAAAGTTAAACCATTTTCAGTAATGGCTCAATTCCTGTTCTGCTCACTGAAATACTTGGGCTCTTGTACTGTCAGACACTGGGCATTTAACTCTGGGCACAGTACTGTGGAGTAGGCAGGGTCCATCAGAAAATGGGAACTTAAAATTCCTTCAGCTAAATGTGCACAAACCCACCTGGTTATAGCTTCATACTTTCAGAACAAGTTTTACAGTCTGGAAAGTTAAGCCATAAATTATGTATTAATGGCTGCTGTCAGCTTCCATTCTGCACTCTGTATAAGAAAACTTCCAAATCACATTTAACATATAATTCTATATTTTAAAAGCCAATATTCAGATATCATGTAATTTCATATGAGTTGGAATTTCATCATTTGTTCTCCACAGAGCAGCTCAAACAATCACCTAGAGCACAACTGCTGTTTATATTCTCAACAGCATCCAGGGTATCCACTGACAGCACTAGAGCAGACTATGCAATGTGTTATTTTCAAACCAGTGAGTGCAAAACCATTCAGTGAAATGTGGGGGCACTGATGTAACAACAGAGTAAAAGCCTGTCAACGTCAAGGGGCAGTTACAGCCCACTGCTGAATGACACAGCGCTGTGCTCTGGTAGCTCCTGCTCCCCACCGACTCACACGAAGGGAAATGCACCTGATGGTGCTGATTCTATCACTAGGTAGGGTTTGCTGGACCAAATGGTAAACCAAACCCACAGAAGGCATGTGGGTTGTAATGCCTGCCCTGCCTCTGTGGGCTGAGCAGCTGCAGTCCCACCTGGACTGCCCCATGTGGGACTGAACACAACGCACCGGTGCGATCACAGCCTCTGAGCAGCACTCAGCCTACACACACAATGCCCTCATTTTTTCCTCAACATAAGCAATCATGCAAGACTCCTTTACTTGCTGTCAAGCAATAAATGGAGGTGGCATTAAAGCATCTAACAGTAATACTCATGTATGTGTAGTCTGACAATTAATGTAGTCCTGCTGTCAGCAATATCCTTATCTGCAATAAAATTTATGAAGCCATAATCTCACTCCTGACAATACAAAGCACCTTTATAAGGCAGTAAGATTTGGCAGTGTTGTAAAACCATAAAACTGGCTTCTGAGTCTCAAGCTGAACACCTTGGAAACAATCTGTGATGAAGTTATACAACATTAACACTTACATATCGATTTTTTTTAAGTATACAGGAACTCATACAAATGAGGTACAAACCTTGTTGAACAAAATTTTAAAATCTTCTCATTGAACTTCACATAGCTCAAAATATCAGTTCTTACATCACAAATGTTATCTGTAATTTTGAATCAGTCTTTCTGTTCTGAAAAATGAGGTAACGTGTCCCAGAAGTGGACCACAAGAAACAGCATCCAGTATCACTAATATTTGAACAATCCATTGTTTTTAAGGTGGTTTTCAGTTTCTGACTGTGCTGGCTGCTTAAAATCTGGGTATTTTCAGACTCTGCACAAGGTAAAGGTAAGTCCCTCATAGGTTTATTATTCTTACCCAGTTTCTTTCATATCATGGCCTAATGTATTAGAAATAATTAGAAACCTGGTCTCCTTTTTTCTCTTTTACTTTCTCAATCTGACTGTATAACCTCAAGCAAGTCCCATTTTTTCTGACATTTACTCTCATTGTATTCAAAGTGTGGGAGTGACAATAGCTCACCTCAACAGAGTGCTGTGATGCATAACTAAATAGCCATGAAGTGATCTACAACATGAAAAATAGTACAACAGCCACTGGCTGACAAAAACAGAAGATGCAGGAGTTCCCTGGCATACAGCTCAATGTTTAATCCATTAGATTACATTGAAACAACTGCTAGAATTATAAAACTAACAGTTGGCACATTAAAATTGCCTTTGTACCTGTAACTTGCATGATTCACTGAAAATGTTAGCTATTTAAAAATCTCTTAAACTATTTTCCTTAAAATTGGAGGAGAACTGAGTAACATTGTATAAATACTCACCATTAACACAAGTGTTTTATTTTCTCTTACAAATGAAAAAGTGCTTAGAAGGACAACTGAGATATTGCAAATGTAAAAGACACAACCACAAAAATATTTTATTTGGTTAACTTCACTTGCATAAGAATTCATACAAAATATTTGCAACTCTGTTCCCAGTGTTATGGAAAACCAAGCCCTCTTGCAGGCTCAACATAAAATTCAAGGAACATTTAAGTAAAAGGATAAAATCAGAGTATCATGTAAATCATATTCACATTACTTGTAATAAATGCTTACCATGGAGCCCAGAAACAGCTTTTAATAGTTGGGCTCTTGTAAGGATGTAAACAGCAGAAGTGATAAACTGCACAATTACAAACAGATTTCATGGTTTCCAGCAAATCTTGTGCTCCTCATTCCTCCAAAAGCCAGAGCTGCCTGCAACTTACATTGCCAGTGCTGTCCTAGAAAGCACCCTGGTCTAAAAAGCTTCCACAAACTTACTCTGTATAAATACTGTAACAAAATAAACAATGCAGAAGCTTATCTAAATATTGGCTTTCTTCAGTTGATAAATTACAAAAGGAAAGTTTTCATATCCTACAGGAAATAAACACTCAATCTATTGTTCTAAAAGCATTGTCATAAGAGGCTTTGGGGTAAGAAGATAGGGACACCAGGGTAAACAGAATAGATCTCATAGTTAAAAGCCTGTTAAAAGCCTTTCCATCACCAGTGACACTGAAATGTGGCATTAAAGAGGATCAGTATTTTACAAGAGAATGTCACAGGCTGAACAGGCTGTCCTGAGGCTCTCTTTGTATCACATGCACAACAGTGTATTATTTGTCTCTCTGAACAAAAAGAAAACCTAATCTTGCATGTGTTTTCACGTATGCTTCACCATACATGACCACTGTATGTTGGAATGTGTGTGCATTTTAAGTGCTATTTTCCAACCTGCTATGTGCAGACCTGCATGTAGACTGAAAAGCCAAGACACTGTGTTTAACCCTACCATACAGAAGTATCTAAAAATCATTTCCCCTTGCATTTATCTGAGACTTTTGCACAGGTCAGACATTCATGTCTCCTCCTAAACAAATACTGTGATTCAAAAGTGACCTAGAATATATACTTACAGGAGGAAAAAAAAAAAGTAACTGGCATGGTATCCTGCTACATCATTTGGATTTCTTGCTTTGTTATAATGATTGCTTTCACATGTCATAATAGAAAATAGAATCTCTTTAAAAGAGGGCAAGTACAAAAAGATGAGTCTCACTGTGTATAAAAATTTGCAAAGTACCAAACCCTAACTGTAATTTAGGGCTGAAGTAATAAAACTATCAGCATTTCCATTGTTTGGAAGAGGGCCTAGAAATCTGGTGAGGAATGTTTTTCACATTTAAGATGTACTTGTTGCCATTCCTGTGGAAACCTGCCAACATAATTATTTAAAGCAGTACCTGAAGATGCTATTTTCAAGATGTCTTCACTCCCTGAGGAATCAACCATTATTTATAGGACCTGAAGTTATTTGATACTTGAGAGATAAACACACCCCTCCTTGTATCTATGACCATGATAGTTCACATAGTTTTAATTATTTCTGTAGGCAGAATCCTGACCCCCAGTGATTTATGCTACACTTATCACCAAAGCCCAAACCACACTAATGGGCAACATTTCCCTTTTGTAGGAAAGCAACACATCTGTCCTAGAGCTATGAAACCCATAAAACTGCCATGGCCTTGTTACAAATACTCCTTTGCCAAGATATTTTTTTAACCATCTCACCTGTACTTCTGAATCAGCATCAACATGCTGGAGTTGAAACCAGGTGTCTCTGTTATGATACTTCTGCAGATCTTCTTTCTGTATAGCTACCTTTCCTGAAATGAAAGAAACCAGAAGCACAGTTTAAGACATGCTGTAGCTCTCCCAAGACATATTTCCATCAAAAGCAACTTTTAAAACAATGATTTAGGGGCTGTCCTATTCAAGAAAGTCTTTAGAGCCAGAATTTTTTTTTTTGGGGCAAACTTCTTTACCCAATACATAATGATGAGCACAATACTGATGGATACAATACTGAGTACAATTCTGATGAGCATGTTTTTCCACTGCATTTTGTGAATGACTTGAAAATTCCTAAAGTCCTACTCACCTAGCAGAGTGAAGCACTGGACACCATGGACAAGCTGGTAAATATGCTTATAGCAAAAATGTCATTATTACTTCTCTGACATGCAGTTAAACTTGTGGGAAGAAAAGCTTGGAAACTGTTGAAGAGATTTTTTTTTTGAGGCTGATATCTGTAACAATCCCAAATTAAAGGTTCTGTGCATATGTTATTGCCAACAATATTCCAGGATGAGGCATTTCACTATATAGCTTTGTAGGAGAAGGGAAACAAATAGAGATGTCAAGTCACAGCAGACGCCCACATCAGCATTTTGGGGTCCTGTCAACCTCTCTCTCACACTCAAATCTTTCAGACTTTGCATTACACAACCCAGAGCCCCCCAAGGGCTATCCCCAACCATAGAGAAAAGTGGGGAGGGAAAACCCACCCTAAAACACTGAAGAGTTTTAACTCTCACCTTTTTATACCACTCTAGCCCCTACCAAATTAGCTGTTTTGGTAGGTACAAAAGCATGCAGTTCCACACTGTGAACTAACAGCCCACATGCATGCGAAGGGTCAATGCAGAAATTTCTGTCCTGCCCAATCTCTCTCAGGCAGTATGCAAAGCACTCTCTGTGGTGCAATGAAACTTCTTCCAAGCATCTTTCTTTGTATACACAAAGCTGAGCGTGGCATGCCTGAGGAACACGTGATCCTCAAAAGCTGCTTTGGGTTGGGTGGCTCCCCAGGCACTGAGCAAAACAGCAGTTCAAAGTGAAAGAATCCAGGGCAGTCAGAGACATTCACAAGGCTCGAGGAAGCTGGGGTTTGGCAATGTGGTTGGGTAGACTTTTGCTGCTAGAGTGAGTTGCTCACATACAGTTTGCAACCACTGCTTCGTTACAAAAACACAGACTTTCTTTAAAATTCACCAATGGATATGGTTTTGTGGGAAAAACATTACCAAGGCTACCTAAATTCATCCAGTTTGACCAGATGTGAGTAATACATTATCCCAGCAAATGTTAACAGGACTCATTTATAAAGAAAAAAAAAGGAGGAACACATAATCAAGGATTACAAAAGTGGCAAACACAAAGCACTCTCCCTTCTGAAATCTGAAAGCTTACAGAAGTCCTAGCAGCAAGTTATTAGACACCAGCATTCCCTCAATTTATGGCCTTTTCCTTCAGCTGGATGGCTTCACCCAGCCCTCTTGTTTGCTGGGCTACACCCCATACCATGCTGCAGCTGCATTCTTCTGTCATCTCAGGCTGTTTCTGGTGACAGTTTCCAGATTTCCAGTCCCAGTTTCTAAACTACCCTGCCATTCTTCCACAGCTGCCCTCCATAGTATCTTTCAGGTTTCTGCTCTAGCTTCGCTTTCAGAACTTCTGACCCATTATTCCCAAGTCTTGTTCATTCTGGCCTCAGTACTGTTCTCTTCCTGCTTGTCCTTTCAGAGATTATCAGATCCATCTCCTGGCATTTAACATTTAACTAGAGATTAACCAGGGAGGCTCATTACCAGACTCTTTATTAGATAAGCAGAGCAAGCCACTTGAAACTTCTTAGAAAAGTAATAATGAAATTACACAAACCTACAAAATAATACAGCAGTAAGGGTAAATCAGACATCTGAACTGTGCTGAACAGAAGACACTGAGTTATTCTGCTGAGAATCCATGGGATGATGACTGTGTTTTTTCAAAGCTTCTACTTTTATTCTCCAACCACAGTGGTTTGTGAGGAGCCTAGTTTCTCTGAAACACTTTGAGAGGAATACATTTAAATGCATGACCTTCCACTAATTGCTTTGGACCTCACTTGAAATTGTTTACTTTCACTGCTTGCTATCCTTACTGTACCCTTTAATCTCTTGCAGAAATCCTTCACTGGACTGCAGGGTTGCACACACTTTCCAAACACCGTCACTGCAGTCAGTCTCGCTCACGGTCACCTCCCACGTACGGAGCGCCTTGCAGGAAACACAAGGATGGTTTCCCAATATCTGCATCTGCACACAGTGTGAGTGGTGTGAGCACTGCCCCCTCTCTCAGCAGGGAGTTCCCCTGCTCTCTGCATCAAGGAGGGCAGGGTAACCCAGCTGGGTCTGCCCACAAAGCCAGTACATGACTGCAGCAGCAAGCGATCCCAGGCAATGGCACGTGCCTCCAGCTCCGAGGGAGTTAACGTGCTGATACAACTGTTTTGATTAGGAAACTGTTTGAACAGCACTGTTTGCTCTGCACACAAGCAAGTTTTATTAATGACTGAAACTTATTGACCAGGCTGGCTATAACCCAGGGGTTTTCATTGCATGCCAAATGATCCACAAAGAAGAAAAATCTACTAGGGAAACAAAAAAGGGTGGCAGTAAAAAGAGGGCCTACAGTTTGGCCAGTCTAAACATATACAAATATATATTACTGATAGGGCAGAATGTTTGATCTGCCCTAATTAACAGTTCTCTGGATACACACAGAGGAGCTTCCCTCATAATTTGTTAATAACTCTTCATCTGCACCAGCCATGTCCATGTGTTCATCCAGCCCACATTCCTCCTCCTCATCACCAGACCCACATAAAACACAGTGCAGGTGCTGAGCATGGTCATGGCTTCTGCCCTAGTCTACACAGTCACTGCTCTTCCACTGGCTGACCTATGTCTGACCTGGCTCAAACAACTTCCAGCCACACCAGAACTAGGTTAAATCTAGGCCAATAATCACAAGCTGTTGGCACCTGTCATTTGACCTGACACTACACAATAAGAACCTGTAATTCTCTCTGAAGATAAACCCGACACAAGAGGTCAGAAAGATTTACCACCACTCATTTAAAGGATGTTTTCCTCTTTATGGTTCTTCAGCACGCTCCCAAACTCGGGCTCATTGTCTTGCACTCTTTCTCAAGACTTGGGTGGCTTCCAGACAGCATCAAGAAACTCTAAATCTTGCACCTGAGGCACCCAGCCACTCCTGCTGGTTTCCTCAGAGTGGCCCCAGGCTGCAGAGTTTGCATCTCTTTAAGCTTTTAGACACTTTATGGGAAGAGGCAGGAAATAGCCAAGCTTGTTGAACAATATAAGGTGTAATTTCAAAACTTAGTATAAGTTACATTTTTAGAGGATAGATTCCCAGCAATAACCAGCAAAGATGAAGTAAAAGCATTCTTCTCATCTGAACTAATTTCATTCTGAAGGCTGATGCTCACCAGGACCTCAGACTGGGGGAGGGTAGGAAAACCTCAGACACTCCTGTGTGCTTTCCATCCATATGGCAGCATTTTCCCTATGACCCCCCCCCTCCACTTCAGACTGAAAGATCTTCACTGGAACATTTAAATCCTAAGCTCTATGTTCAAAACAAAGGTGCAACATGCCACAGCTGAGCTCTTCCTTCTGTGAACCTCTCTTTAGGGAAAAAGGAATATACCTATTATTGAGCAGACAGTGCAGAGATTAATAAAGTTATTACCTAGGTCCTGGATGGTTTTAAAGCCAAAAATTCTACTTTATAATCCCTAGTACAAACTGATTTAGGAGTCTCCTACGTTCTCCACCCATACACCCCTGTCCTCTCAGCAGGGCATACTGAAACTGTTGAGGAAATCAAGTGAATCTAAAAAAAAAACCAAAGAATGAAAATAAACATTCTGTTGGAGGAGAAGAGAATAAGAAATAAGTTTCATGGGTCACATGTGGGTGGTGTTGGCATTTTTAACACAAAGGTCATTTCAACTGACCTATCTTAGAGCTTCCCCACTAAAGAGTCACATTAACATAGCCAGAAGACAGAAGACAGCAGGAGATCAGTAATCTGACCACAGAAACATGGAACAGAGAAGGGTAGGAATTTCTGGCTATACTGCCTGGGAAAGTGCTTGTGGAAGCACCACGCCCTCAGTGCCCATCCCTCACTGGTTATACACATTTTTCCAAAGCAAGTCAATGCAGCCCATTAACTTGTCCCTGGACGTGCCTAGGGGCTTGTTAAGTCAGGGTCAACATCTCCATACAAAGACTAACAAAACTGATAATTTGGCTCAGACATTCTCCATCCATACACAATCACACCACCTTCTGTCTGCATTACCTGTTGGTGACAAAAGGTTTAGGCATCGGTTAAAGGATTACATCCCACCTTTTAATAATAATTTTCCAGTTTGCAGATGAGACATGAATATTTATGATAGATGCTAGACTAGTAGAAGATTTCTTTACTGAAAAAGTAGTCATAGCAGCAATAGGACAGAAGTTTGTCATTTTAAAAGGGCACAAGGCCCTACCTGAAACATGATCCAAGAGTTATTTTAGAGAAGTCTAAAATCAGAGCATTTCAGGAGCTCTTGTATCTTCTCTTTAGGTTATCTTTATCTTGGAATATCTACACAGTGAAAACAACAGAATTTTACACACTGCTGCCAAGTGAGCTGAAACAAAATAATATATATTTTTTAATATAACATCCTCCATTAATAATGACTGCAGTACAGTTAATTTACAGCAAATGGGTGGGTCTGAGTCACACATTAAAAGGGCCCAAAAGCCTAATTAGCTGAGTCTTCTCTCAGCTCTGAACAGCAACTGTCTCCTTCCTACATGCTGCAGTATTAGCAACTTCTGAAAGCTACTTCAGAAGTTGCTTCATGTTAGTACATTAAGTGCATAGACACACTGTATCAGTGTATTGGTTTAATATAACTGATATGAAGGTGTGCAAAGAAAGTCACTTTCAGTAGTTGGAAAGACTAAGGACAAACCAGAATCAATTTTAATCAACACTTTAGGTTGTGAGAGTCTAATTATCTTGAAACAAGAAGCATCACTGCTATTCCAGCCTACCTAGAATTTTATAGTTATCTGTACAAAAGGTGGTCTTCAAATGGAAGTACAGAAACTTTGCCTGCCTGTTTCAAGAACAGCACAAATTCACTCACCTCTCCCACATCACAGATAAAGACTGGAACAAGCAAACTCCCTGAGAATTACAAAGATAAGGATGAGAATTAGGGGTAACATAAGGCTTCAGAGCCTTAGAAGCAGCATTACTGCTCCCTCACAGCTCCTGTGCAGTGCACCATGAAGCACTAGCACTATTAGATCATCTGCTACAATGGGTAAGAATTTAGTGGCAGTAATAGCAGAACACATCCAGCACAGCATTAGTGCATCCACAGAGAGTACTGAGGTATGTGATATTCATGACCCCAATTTCATTTGTTTGTGTTTTTTAAACTAGTCCAAATATACAAAGAATATCACTTATTAAATCTGTTTTTCCCCTTTGTGGGATTTATCTTGGATAATAGGCAGAGAAAAGTAGGCTGTGGATAAAACATAGCTTCTATCCTTAAAATTTGCAAGCTGCAGCATTGCATGAACTATCTTCTATCAGGGCTATTTTGTTGGTCATGATGCAAGAGGTCTCACCTAACTTACACCACAATTTCTGCTCTCCCTTCCTGTTAAAAACAGCATAAACCCCCAAACAAAAAGAACCCTCCTCAACCTCCTCTGGTATCAACTCTGCACCAGCTGCTCTCTGAGCCCTTAAAATGGCCCTACATTTGAGACACTGGGGATAGCCTGTGGCTGGTTGCAGTGGGAAAGCAGTCCTGTACTCCAGACTTGCAGTCAATGCTGTCTGCCTTACAGCAGGCACTGAACAACCACCTCCTTCATTCCCTCATTCTACATACAGACAATATTAAAACTTGTCATTATGTAAGGAGGAGGGCTGCATGAAAGGACAGTTGAGGTTCTAGCACATTATGGTCAGTAGTTTAGCTTATATCTGTACTTCTAGGATGAAGAACTAAAAATACCACTTTTTGAAAGCTCAACTTTTTTCTCCTGCTCCTGGGACCCATCAGGTTAAAAGACATTGTGAGTGCATACTATCAACTTATTCTATGCAGAGAGTATTTACTTTAGCCTTTCTATGTAGCTGAAGAAAACCCCTTCCAGGATAGTTCTAGTTTACATCTTTCTGAGACCTGTCACTGTGGAAGAGCCATTCGTTTCCTTTATTTCATTAGTAGTTATAGTTATATCATACTGAGCAGATACATTACTCCCATGTCATCCACCAGTACATTATGGAAACAGTAAACCACTGCCTAAGCCACAGCCATGGTCAGGCTAGAAGAAACCAAGGAACACTATTTTCTACTGAAATTTTGATCTTTGCCTCATGCTGTATTGGAGGATCTTTCCTGTACTTAACCAGAAAGAAAAACAGTTCAACAGGGATAATTCTTTTTTTTTTTTTTTTTCTTTTAAACCAGTAAAATAATGAAATAAAAAAGGTGATGCTTCAGCTACATTTGATAACAGTTACCTAGTAACAGTAGATGGTTTCCTTGGATGTTTGGTAATAAATTGTGGCAACTCTACAAACACACCTCCTCAGCTTTGGAAGTAGCCATTAGCAAAGGCACAGGTAACTCAAACAAGCCTCAAACAACTTTCGATTCTAAGGCATTTTCACTTCGTGTCTCCAGGAGCTATGATTTGGTTTCATCTACTTTAGTCCAGAAGAGCTAAATTTAGCTACTTCTGAAGGCAATTTTGTTTTAGTGCTTTACTTTGCTTCACTTCATCCAGCATTAAGCAGGAAGAGTTAAAACCTGACAGGAATACAACGGCCACAAGAGTTTCAATCTATCATACAACACACCTAACAACCTACATGGAAGTGACTTAGAGCAGTTAAGTTATTGTAAATGTAATTAACAGAACCACACACTAGTGTTCTCCCACTGGCTTTCTGCTCCTTCACTGAAAAGCTTCAACATTTCACATCTCTGCTTTATTCAGCACCATTCCATCACTATCAGCACAGCAACCAAGCATCCCCTCAAGCCAGAAGTACTACAAACTTAGAAAAGTTCTTACCCCCCAGTGCAGCACTTTTTCCCCCTCAGAACTTCATGGGGGTGCATTTTGTTCTGTTCAGTTCCTGCTTAGCACAAATGGTGTGGCGAGCCAGTTTCCTGTATCTCTTACCAAAACAAATGAAGTGCTGAGGTGAAAAACACCAAACTTTCTTAAACAGAGGACAAATAATTGTGTACTTGTCACCTGAAGGACAGATGATATCAACTAATCTCTCACCAAAGTGTTAAGTGCTTTGGTGTGGCACACTTCCTGTTTTTGAACTGATCTGTATGTTTAAGGTCACAGCCTGGCAGTCTGAGCTATTTGTTACACACCTAGAGGAATACCAGCTCAGGGCATATCACAGACATGGTTGTCCTCACTAAGTCTAGCTCAGTTATTGAGGTGTGAGAAGCCCAGTTTATTGTCACAGCATGTCTCATTCAACATTTCTAAAAAGCTGAAAATATCAAAACAATCATTAAAGAACATTTGCCTGACATAGCAGCACTAGCACTACTATCCTAATATTCCTTCTGCTGCATCTCGCCAGACACATCTTTTTCCTCCATTATTACTGGAGGGGTAACAAGTGACAGTTTTTCAAGTTAGCCCCATCTCCTCTATGTTTTTCTCGTTGAAACAACTAGATGAATAGAAACAGCTATTCTGCATCTTACAGACACATATTCCAGCAAGTTGATAAACTGCATTTACCATTGCTTTCTGTAGTATTGCCTACTCAAAGCATCTCAACATACTATAAAAATCAGTATCCAGTAACATCAATATCAATTAAACACACTGTTTACTTTCACAGTAACTGTCTATTTTGCTATATTTTATCCAAAAAAGGAGAAAAAAATATTTCAGATCCACTGAACTCTGCTTTTTCTTCATTATATTTTCATTTCAATCAGCACCCAAGATTCTTCCAAGGCACAATTGTTCAAAAGTTGTGTCTGTTAAACTAACAAAATCCCAGATGACTTAGCAATTACCATTAGGAAAATGCAAATGTAATAAGAAAACATACAAACTCAAAAGATATCTTTATCTACACAATCCTCCCATCCTGTATGCCAAAATACTACAGCATGTTCCAAAATATATCTGCTATATCTGTTCCAGTGTGAGTTTATTTGGCTTTTCTTGGAAGTTTGTGTCAGAGGTTTCAGGGGGGTCTTGTTTTTCATATTCTTTCTCCCACATCTTCCGCTTTTGGTAGCTTAAGCACTCTCATCTGTCACACACTGAGTTGCATTTCTGAAGTTAAAGAATTTACCATCACCAATTTATACTTCATATTTGAATAAATAAAAGCATGCCTAAGCTTCAGTAACCTTGGAAGTCAGTATTGTAACACCAAGAGAAAGTCCTGGAAATATTAGACAGTGAACAACAACAAAAAAAATCTTCTAAACAAACATCTTCAAAAAACAGCTATCCCACCGTTTTGACACATATGCACTCCATTCTTAAAACCAGCCAAAAAAAAAAAAAAACAATGCAAAGAGACATCAAACACCACAGACTGCACACAGGTAAATTCACAAGATTAAAATTAGTCTCTCCTGGATGGAAGACACAACCTCCCAGCTCCCTCCTCTGAGAAAGTTCACTGCCGGATGGATGAGCATGAGTAAACACGTTTTCTTCAACAGCAGTGTCTCATGAAAACACAATGTAACAAGTGATCTCCGGATTGCAAACAAAGGGCCCCAGACTGCAGAATTTGGTGGTCCAGTGGAAAAGAGCTCGTTCTAGCTCTACCCTGACCATCCTTTTCAGGAGGGACGTCTTCCAAATCTTCCTTGCTCAAGCCTCCTCAAGAGAAGATTTTAAGTCTTAAAACTGAGCTGAAGATACACATAGAGCAACCATTGCTTTTAAATATTCCAGACTTCTATCAAATTCAAGAGCTCTCTTGTTCAAAAAAAAAACTACTATTGAGCTTTGCTGCTGCTGACTCCCATTCAGTATAAACTACTGAAAAGAGCCACAAGCAGTTGCTCCAGAGTACTGCTCTCTTCCCAGAACATTTTCCTACTACAAGCAGAACTTGAAAGTAGTATCAAACTGACAGTAATTCTGGTGTTTTTTTATTCTCTCCATTGTTATTTATCACACTTCCACATCTTTGAAATGCTTTTCAAAATATGCCTGCAATACAGAAAGAGGAAGAGAAGAAAAAATACTACAATAGGTAATATGCACTGTAAAATCCCAGTGTAGACAGGAAACACCAGAGTTCTGATTTCTAGTGCTACATCAACACTGACACCAAGCCATGCGGTTTGGCTGGCGTGCTGGAGAGAAGGAAGGGGACATGGACAGGTTGAAGAGGTGGGACCGTGGGAACTTCATGAAGTGTAATGAGGCCAAGTTCAAGGCCCTGCACATGGGCCAGGGCAATCAGAAGCTCAAACACAGGCTGGGTAGAGAATGGGTTTAGAGCAGCCTGAAGAGAAGGACTTGGTGGTGTTGGTGGACAAGAAGCTCAACATGATCTGGCAACGTGCGGTTCAAATTTCCAAGTCAAGTGTATCCCAGGACTGCAACAAAAGCAGTGTGGCCAGCAGGTCCAGAGAGGTGATTCTGACCCTCTGTGCTCTTGTGAGACCCCAGCTGCTGTACTTTGTCCAGGTCTGGAGCCCCCAACACAAGAAGGATGCGGAGTCCAGAGGAGGATCACTAAGCTGATCAGAGGGCTGGAGCACCTCTCCCATGAAGACAGGCTGTTCAGCCTGGAGAAGACAGGGCTCCAAGGAGATTTTACAGCACCCTCCCAGTGCCTGAAGCAGGCCAACAAGAAGGGTGGAGAGGGACTTCTTATAGGGCACGTAGTGATAGGACAGGGGGAAAGAGTACCTACAAAGAGTAGGTTTAGAGCAGACATTAGGAACAATTTCTTTTCTGTGAGGGTGCTGAGGCACTGGAACAGGTTGCCCAGAGAAGTTGTGAGTGCCCCACCCCTCAAAGTGTTCAATGCCAAGTTGGATGGAGCTCTGAGCAACCTGGTCTAGTGGAAGGTGTCCACTACACCCTGTTTCAACCAGGGGTGTTGAAACTAGATGGCCTTTAAGGTCCCTTCCTACCCAGGCCTAAGACCAGTATGGTAACATACCAGTTTGCCTACCTGTGGATTCTGCAATAAATGCAAAAGTTAACATTGCCACTTCCTGAAGAGAGTGAAAAATGAAAACTTAATCAATCATGCAAACAATTATATTTTCTGCATGTCCTCTTCAAAACTACTCCCAGTGCCTTTAAGATGACTCTAGCAGCTCCTGAATAACTTCCCTCCAACATCAGAGCTTGATTATTCAAACATGAACTTAGAAAACATGGAGAAAACAAAAATATTTTCACTCTTCTATCTGCAATTTCATGCATCTGACATGTATTAACTGGTTCAAGAGACTGTTTTTCCAAGAGAAGGAGTAAAGCCCTGAGCAAGTAAAGTTCCTGGCCTGTTGATGGGTCACTGCAACTGCTGTGAACTGGTGACACACAAGAGCTCAGATAATTTCAACAATGAAAAACTCATCAGTTGAAAGAAGGGAGGTGTTACTTTCAAAGTACAAGGGAAACAAGGCATTAGAGAAAGCAAAAAGCTTTCCAAAAGCTCACTCAACAATCAGAAATTGACTCCCTCCTCCCCAGAATGCTATACACACATGAGCTCAGTTACAGACCAAGAGAATGATGACCTGCTTTCCTCACTTACATGTAAAACAATAATTAAAGAAAAAGGTTGTGACTATATGACAAATTACTGTAATGTAAAGATATGTATAAAATATCTGCTTATGGTTTAAGAAAATAAATTTTATGCCATTATACAAACTGTTGTCTGCACCACCACTCCATGGTTTAAGATAATAAATTTTATGCCATTATACAACATCTGACAACTTCCTCTTTACAACCTCTGTCAAGATAGTTACAGCCACGGTAATCATATAATCATACATGACTTATTTCAAAAGAGATGAATAACTGGAAAAAAAAAATCCGAAGTGTTCAAGTGATTTAAAAAAGAAACTGTTCCCCTCAATAACAACTAAACTTTTACAAGGTTTTTATCCCTGAAGAGATAAATGGAGTGTCAAGCAATGTGCTGCAGATGAAATGCATAGCAAATAATATCTGGAAAAGCAGGAATCTGGTCAATCTCAAACAGGCACACTGGAAGTCTTTTAGAGCTATTATGTAGGTGACAGCTTGCTCTGATACACTCCACAAAATTCTGTCATCATTGTACTTGGGGTATCTATGGCCATTAGCTATTCCTCTGCCTGTTGTTAAGGTAGTCATAGTTTAACAATACTGCATGCAGGCAAGTGTGAGGGTCCTGGAAAACTGCAAGATCAATGGCCTTGCACTTTGGGGAAAAAAAAAAAAGTAACATTTTCAGTAACAAATGACGTTGTCAACATTTAAACAAGGTTTTATAGGCGGTTGCAGTTAAACTACAATCTGAATTCACTATCACAACAGACAGTGCTTATCTCTCCATCTTTTTCATAGAAATATGTCATATTGAAGGCATTTTTGCCAAAGACAAAAGAACAGTACTGAGCAGTGCTTACCACTATCATCATCAGCCCTATCAAGACCCTCAACTCGTAAGATTACAAACGATGTAAAAGTTAAAATCCCAGAGAAATAAGCTGTAAAGACAGTAGTAATTTATGAACACATACCTATGATGGAATCCCTTCGAAAAACATCTCTGTCAAAAATATAAAATGACAGATGGCGAAAGGTCCGAGGAATTTCACAGTAAAAGTCTTCTCCGTAGAAGGGGCTGAGTGAACAGAAAAAACCAACATACACAAACACATACACACACAGGAAAAAAAAGGAAAATGGATTAGTGTTGGTATCCTGGACAAGCCAGTGTGTTTACATTTCACACCCAGAACATCACTCTGGACTGTGATGGTCTTTCCCACCAAGGAATGTGCACTTTCAAGCACTATTCCATTTTGACTCTTCTTAAATATCTTAAATGCCCACAGAACAAGATTTTTTAATGAGCAAAACAGAACAGACACTTCTTTCTATCTGGAAAACAAGTGTCCCTTTACAAAGGGGGCAGAGACCACATTATTTGTTAACATACACTGCCTTGAAGGGTAGAGAGGGGCCCCTGCTGCCACAAAATACTTATACTGGACCATTAGGATAGAGATCACAAAAGCACACATGAACAGGATAAGCAAAATACAGTATGGTTCATGGCAATTTTTTTTCCTAAGCATTTAATATACTTAAAATAAAATGCCTACAGCCATTGCATCTTTTCTCATCCCCTGCAAAGTTTCTTATTTAAAGTCCGATTCAGTCAACTGACAGTAACTAAGCCTTGGAGCTGGCACCAAATATCTATTTTTGCATTGTGGAATTGTAAAGAATATTTTTTTTTTTTTACAGTAAGACCACATTAAAAAAGAAAAAAAGAAAAAAAAAAGTACTATCTCAGCATGAAAAGCTCTTCAGGGACCTAAGGCCTTTCTTTGGATCTTAACAATTTAAGTGGGGAAAAAAATATCAGACACCTGACAGATATCCTTTCAGTTTCCCTCTATCAAATTATATGGTTAAGGATTTACTCCTAGGAACTATAAGAATATATCAACATTATTTATTCATTGACAGATCTACCATTTTACACAGACCTTTCATTCCAAGTCACTCATGCCTCAGTAGATCTAAATGAGTGGATGCAATTCAAGTCACAAGGAGAAATACAGCAAGCACTCTAGATGTAGACTTAAAAATAAATCTGATTCCAAGAGGCCAAAAGCCAGCAAGTTTTTTCTTCCCCTCCTAAACACAGACCTCCTTATTGCTTTGGTTGAGCTCAAAAATGAGACACAATTGTGCTGTAGTTTTAATCACTATTAAATTCTTTTTAAGTTAGAAAATTAGATATGCAAAAGTTTTTAACAATTTCTTGGATTAACTTTAAATTTTTCAGAATTTTGTCAAGAAAGGTCATTCCCCTGGCTTCTTTCAGGATATTTTATACCATCATAGGTTTATCCTTGTATTTCTGCCTACAGGAAAAATACACTCCCCCGGAATTACCATGTTCCCTCAAGAGCTAGCTGACAAGTCTCACTTAAAACACAAAGGGATTGCAAATTAGCTAACCAGTGTGTGTTTGAAGGGAAAATGCCACGTTAATTTCATGAAATCCAGAGACATCACTCAATATTCACCAAGAACATGATTTAAGTCACGACTCCAGTAGCCACACTGAAGAACACATGTTGGATGAACAACAAAGCCCAAGGCAGACCCACAGGTTAAACTTCCACCACTGAAATGGTTTCCCATTCCTTAAAATAAATGCATCCATCTGTAAGTTATGAAAACCAATGTGAAGCCCACTCAGCCATCCCTACTGTGAAGGCAGGGGAGGAAAACCTGACAGCTGGAAATGGCAGCTGGTTTGACTGTTTGTCCCAACTGCCCCACCCAATTCAGCACTCCTTGTGACATCCTCCTTACATATTCTGCTCTGCGAGGTTTTATTTGGAAGCAAGAATTTCACAGCCACCACTTCAGGCACAAAATACCTTAATTCTTTGTTACAAGCAGCTTCTACTAAACTGGGAGCTATGTGACTGTCCCATGCTTCTGCTGGCAGCCCTGAGGGTCTCATTCTGCGCACATCACTTGGTGCAAGTTTTCACGCACAGGCTTAACCCAAGGGGGCCAAACAAATGCATTAATATTGCCCAGATATCTAGTGCATTATACATGCAAAACACTTTCATCATTCTGAGCTTTAATACTCTATTCAGCCATAAAATTGTCCTTTCTGCTGGAAGAACATGACAGATGAATTTATGCACTAATGACCTTAGAATGAAACGATACTTAATGAACTGTGGATTGTCTACCGGATCTTCTATCAAAAACACCAGGGAAGCTTCAGTATACTGCAAGTCTAAATGTAATATAAATACAAGTGACTTATACTGAGCATAATTTAATGATTCTAAGGGGAAGAGCAGAGAAGAGACATCAACTGGAACCTTTGGCAAGTCCCTCTATTAATATTTGTCACAGGTGTTGAACAGAGGCAGAAGTCAAATAAGATCACACCACGGTAAAACAAATGAGTTAGAAAAGCAGAGTGGACAACAGGAGGTACCTAGCCCAGTGCATGGAATCAGAAAAGGACTAATTAACAGAAGAAAAGCTGTGAAGGCTGACTTAGCCATATTGGGTCACTACTACTGGCACAAAGTTTATTAGTCTGAGCCACCATCAACAGAACAGAAGCTTTGTTCTGCTCTTGGCTTCTCCCCTCCAAGATCTTGAATCCCTTGTAGATTCACAACCTCTCATCACTCAGCTAACACCCCTGAAGTACACTGGTTCTTAATTAATTTAAGCAAGCAGATTTCCAATACAAGCATATTCACTCTGCACTGGGTAATTAGCCAGCAAAGTTTTAACTGTAAGAACACACATTAAGATGAAGCCGATATGTCCCCAACCCAATCTGGTGTAGCTTTGCAGAAACAGTAACTTCTTTCTGAAGGAATCAAAAGCAACCACACATATGCTTCCAGCTTCCACTTAAATGTGTGCTTTTTCTCCACATATCTCTTCACAACAGTACTCACTTTGTCTCCCACCAAGACCTGAAGAGCAAGAGGTCGCAGCAGTCAAATCCCATGATTTATTTCCCAAGCTAACTTATCTTGAACGAGAACCCCAGGGCTCCAGAACGGTTTTTCCAAAAGAACAGCTAAATCCCTCCCACAGCATCTCCTCTCTCTGAAAAGCCAGAATTTGTCTGATGGGGATTCAGTAAGTACTTTTATTTTGACAGAGCAATTAATAAAAAGCAGCAACATCTGCCTACCCAGCCCTCAGGAGTCTGACAACATCCTCCAAAACAAATACTGGAACTAACCCGGCTGCAAACTCAGAAATCTTTCAAGAACCAAGTGAGTTCAGATTCGACTTACAGGTTTTGAGTTGAACTTTCCTTGTACATGAATCAGCCCTACACTCAGGAGAAATTTCAATCGTTCAAAGTGGAAGAATAACAATGAGGGCCTCCTCCCCAACCCTGGCAGCATAGACTCCACATGAATATGATCACAAGGGAAGGGCAAGGCCAAGACAAATGCGGTCATTATTTCAGTTTCTTCTGGACTTCAAATAAGTGACAGGACACAACTGCTGAGAGCAGGGACTTGCAAGGCCAGAAACCGCGGATCTCCCCTGAAAATGCAATTCATCTCCTTCCAAGCTGAACATAATTGCATTTTAAAACCCAGCTTCTTCAGTAAGGACTACTAAGTTTCAAACAGCTCTGCTAATTCCCTTTTAGTTTTGCCATCACAGCACAGGTATCAGCTAGGCTTTAGTTATGAAACAGGGCTTGTTCATAAGTTGCCACCTCGTTTTCCTGAGGGGATTAGAAATGGAGAAAGACCTGTACCAATTTTTAAATCCTTGCTCCAAGCTTTCAGGCACACAAGGATCCTCATACTCTCCCTTCACACCCCTTTCTCATTTCTTTTTCAGTACATGTGCATCACCTTAATATGTTCTGAAAGAGGGAAGCCCGACTCAGCAGTCCTTTTTCCTCAGGAGGCACAGGGCTCTCCTCTTACTGCCCAGCTTTTGTACAGCTGCTACTACCAACACATACACTGATCAATGCCTCCTCAGGACACTTTCCCCAGTGTGCTTCCACAGACAGCTCTCATCACAGAAGAGATACACATAAAAACCAAAGTCAGATAGATGCATGAATAGTGCAGTGGATTTGAATCTTCAGGCATACTCACTCTTCCCTCACCAAAAACTTGCTTGTTCTGAATGTTCATGGCATGGGAGCAGGAATACCAAGAAAACAAAACCAAAAAAGATCCCTCTAGGAATTGTTTCACTTACAGCTGTCCAGCCCTCCCCATTTCAAGGTATCTATTTTTGAATATCTTCTAATGCATGTTTTGGCAGTAGATATTTTCAGGAGGAGACAGGGAAGAAGAGAAACAAAAATTACTGTGCAGATCATGTGGAATGAAAGCAAATAAGGAAGAGAATCCTTACTTCAAACACAATAAACACTCTAGAAAGGGTTCAAAAATTGTTCACATTTACATATTTTACTAAATTCCAGAAGCATACATGCAACTTTGTTTCATAGCTTCAGATATCTACTGATATCATCACAAATAATATTAACGGAGAGGAAGAGATTTCATAAAACAAATGTTAGTGTAAAAACATTTCTTTAGTTTCAGGCTATGTTACAAAACCCCATGCTTGTTTCTCAATACTTAGGATTCGCTAAAGCAGTTTTGTTTTTGTGTTGGCACCAGTACTTCAGTGGATGAAGTGAAAGAGTTGCATGATGAATAATAATGAAACCCCTCAAACCAGAATTCTTTGTGTATGGATTTTTTTTTAACTGCTTTTGTGATTAAAAGTAAGGACTATTAACATGCCACAGACAACTCCACATCCTCTGACTATTTTAAAAGGTTTAGAAATACTGAATTCATTCTGCTGCATGAGCTGAACGCCAGAGTTCACATCACCATGTGAGCAGGAAGCAAAATCAGTCTGTACAAAGGAGCACACTTGTTTGTTTCTACTACTAAGCTTTTTCTACTACTTGGCTAATACTTTTTATGCTATGCTTTGCAGCATATGTAAAAGGAGTGGGGTAGAAGAGAGAAGGTTTATTTAAAGCAGATACAGCAAGCCAAATAAAATCTGAATGCACTTCAGTCTCCTACTAGACACAGAACTAGAAGACAACAGGCAAGTAAGACAGGCTCTGTAAAAGCCAGAGTTGGCAGATGTCATGGCAGCTTTCTGACACAATTTATTAAAAATAACTAATATTATATTTGAAGCACAGATTTGGCAGAGGACATGCAACAGGAAGTGTATGGCACAGGAGGCAATATCTAAATCCAACCATATCACTTATGCCCACTGTTGAGAGTGCTGACTGCAGTCTACCAGACACCCACTGAGCCTAAGTGAATTTTTTCTCACGTCACTGTGCAGAGACACTCAGATGAACAAGGCTCTGTTACACCCATAACCAGCCCTACTACACAGAGAAAAAAATAAAGCAGTGTGCATTTTCTCAATCCTGGGCTCAGAAGACACAGACAGACACATGAGCTATAGTTATCAACCTCACTTGACAGTTGCTGGTTTGGCTCAATGAGGCTTACGAGGATTATGATAAATTGAAGCAGCAGCCGTTTGGCCCCTGGTCACCTCCCAAAATATTCTGTAAGACGACACATACAAACAGCAGAAGTCACATTACAGCTGCATTTACTTTTTTTTTTTAATCACTCAAAGCAGCCTACGACACCAACAATTGTTACTCACATGGGTGGCTTTTCATAAAGATAAACGCTCTCATTCATAAACCCTGCCTTGGGTCTCAAGGTTCACTTCATTCTCCTTCTTCCATTAAGTCTTGCTTCCCTTACTGGCACCCTTCCCAGCTATATTACCTCCCTGCACAACCATGCAGTCCTTGGCTTCAATAATATCCCTGACCAGGCTGAAGTTGTACCCCTACCAATCTCAAATCTTTCTCTTAGGGGCTTGGGGTGTTCCAGAACTGTTTGTCGCCATTAGGAATTCAAGCCACGGTTAGGTGCTGTCACACACACAAGACATAAGACTCTGGGAACATGCAGAGCACACTACAACATCCATCCCAAGGCCTCTCTGCTTAAGGCCTCTGGGCTGGGGAAAGCTGTTATTTCAAGGAGGTGAGCTGGCAATGTAAGAATGCAGAAGCAGCTAGTGGAGCTAACTCGGATACAACAGCTAATTTTGGCAATGCTCCAACTAAGGGAAACAAGTTTGTGTTTAAAATTTGAGAAGTGGCCTGCATCCAAGATGTTATCAGAACATGAGAAGTTAAGCTATGCAGCCATAAACTCCAAACACACGGGGGAAAAGGATTTAAGCAAACCTAGAATTAGAAAATAACAACATTAAATATGGCAGTAGCATAACTTAAAGAAAGTTCTGAGAGCTACTGGCTGAATTTGTTACCTGATCTAATTCTAAAACAGGGACAGAGCAACCACTTATTAAAGAGAACACAGCCTTAACCATGAATTTACAGCACCTTTCAATATACTGTCACAAGCATGCTGCAGACTTGTAGTTCTTGTTGTAATGTTCACCAGAGACTAGCAAAAAAGAAAAAGAAAGACTAGGGGTGGGAAAATGGGGAAAGTGCCTCTGGCTTCATTTGCTGTTTCATTCAGGCTTTAATCACTATGTTTAGCATGTGAAAAATTCCTCAGTGAAATAGTGGTGAACTAAATAATCACAGACTCAAGATGCTTGGCTCACCTCTCTAAAGCACACACTGTCAGACATTGGATTCTTAGCGTACGACAGATTTTGCCTTTATTCATATCCTTGAAACAAATTTAGAGATGTCACATTCCTTCCATTCTTCACCTATGATTTGAGAAGCTGCCTTGATTTCCTGTTGCAGCTGACACTGCCCTTTAAGTGAATGGGCACATTTGATGGAAACTGCAAAGGCAAAGTCAGTCTTAACACCAACAAGCCAAGAAAGTCCATCCTCGGGAAATATGTGTAGCTAGGAAACACTCCTGGATGGTGGAGCCTGAAGTAGGGAAAGCTACTAATGAGGGAAGATAAGCAGTTTATTGAGCAAAGGGAATTAATAGGCAAAACTCTTGTCAGGCTGTTTACTTGCAGCTGAGAACTAAAGAAAATTTGTAGATCTTTGCTTTTAAAAAAACACAGTCCCTAAGTGCTCCTTAGGATATAAAACACACGTACATCTTTGCTAGGTTATATGGAATGGATCCAAATCTATTCAGTGTCTTTGTAGATGATGGTAATAAAAATACTGAATGACAAATACAAAACAGAGAAGCATATTAAACCCTGGCTCTAACTGACCTCTCCCTCATATCTTATGACTTGCATGTGACCTTCTTAGAATTTAGTAAAAGCTTGTGCCAAGTTTACAAAAACAGCACTGCTTGAAGAGTTCAAGATTCGCTCCCTGAGAACCTGGATTTCTCATTCTGACTAATTCACACGTTCACTGTTCTTGCTGTAAGATCCCCAGAGAAGTGGGATCATTCTGAACTACCCATATAAACAGCACTTTCATGTTGCTCTGTGGTTTTGTAGGAAGGTCTGCCCTGGTGGTAATCAACCCTTGACTTGTTTCAATCAGACACTACTAAGTTTATCGCAGCAGTCCTCAAAATCTTCCAGCACAAGGCAGCATCCAGTTTAACAGCCGCCAAGAGCCTGGATGACAGGAATGACTTAAGTTCCATATTGTAATTTATGAGCTCCACCTGACTGCTGAACAGAGGAGGTAAGATTTACCATGCTGACTGCTCTGGTTTTGAGACAGAAATTTAGATAAAGTGCATCAAGCTCATAGAGATTCTCTTCAGAGCACTGGTAAGGGCACTTCACTGGACAACAGGATGTGCTGGTTCAGTTCTTTTGAGTTCTGAATGATTCATGCATTGTTGATTTAAAAGGTTACTGCTCTCAACTGTCTTCTCATGCCTCTGCCACAGTCTAATAAAAAAAGAAAATATATTGCAGAAGATTAGGACAAAGCTCAGGGAGGCAACTTCTTACACTGTCCCAGCATAAAACAGGAGATGATGAGTCAGAGCCTGAAGGCTCTATAACAGATATTCCAAGCAAGCCAGAATTGGACATTCATCCAAGTCCCTCTGGGAAGGAGAGATAACTGCTTCCTTTTTTCCATTCGCTAGTTCTATTTAAGCTTTACACCAGGGGAAGGCCTTCATGGAAAAATATACATTTGTGGAATGCCTAGTAGAAGCCTAAAGAAGCTCACCGAGAAAAAAGGGCAGGAGGGAGGAAAAGTAATTCCCAATTATATAAGATATTGTGTCAAGTACAAGGCCTTTTCATGCAGATGAAGAAAAAATACATTCAGAAATGCTGCAAAAGATGGGCTTCTCCAGGACAGATCTGAACAAGAAGACATCATTCCATAATCAGTAGAATTAGGGCTGCATATGAAAGACCTTGTAATTCAGATTTTCACACAAAGCATCTTGTTTTCTATAGACTATATAAAAATATTTTTGAGGCTATTGGAAAATGAGCGAGTTATCAGCATTAGTAAAAATATAAGCAATTCTTAAAATTTTACAGCAAGCCAGCCCTGTGCCAGACATGAAGTGATAGGAAGTAGAAAACAGGTATGAACAACAGATCAGAGCCAGTGCTCTCCCCTTCAGACTGCGGGGGAGAACTGTGTCAAGCTGTGTCCCCCACTCCAATGCCAGCCACACAAAGTTTCAGGCAGGACTCAATTAATTCAGTCAAGCATTGGCCCAGCTTCACATCCCTGTTCCCAAACATTGTGTATCACTGCAGCAATACCTCAGTACCATTTGAAAAACATCTTCTTCTGGAAGTCTGTGTACACATTTGTTTTAAAAGATGTAAACACAGTCATGAAAGATGAAGTAGCTGTATGAGTGTGCCTCACGAAGTAAGAGCAATTCCTACCCACAGATTGGGAAGACATCCCAGCATTACCACTCATGTGTTTCTGGGATTTTTGTCTGCTTTTCTTTTATGCCCCAGAAAAACAAAGACAGGGAAACACCTATATGGCTAAATGCAACTGCATTGATATCAACGTCTATAAGTGGACATTCTGAGACTGTAAAGCAGCAAATTTTCCAAAAATAGTATTTGAAAACAGAAGCTCAAACAGGGAGAAGGCAGGCTCCCACTCAAGACAGGAATTCACCAGAAGAAAGAATGATGAAGGACACCATCTTTAGTTAAACCTTAGAACAAAGAAAATAGGTCCATAATGGGATTTTGAGAGGTCATCTGGTCCCACCATTGTTTCAAAGCTGGAAGATTCGTATTATTTAGTTGGGACTGATTATACAGAACCTATTAAAAGCCATCAGCAATCAACACAAAAACCAACAAAATCTACTCCAGTGCTTCAGAACCTTTAACAGACAATTTTCTTCTCAGTTAACCTTAACCTCAACTTCCTTCCCCACTGCAATTTGAGTTCATTATTACTTGCAATATCCACACTGGACAGATAGACCAGTTCCCTGCCTCTCAGATTTTTGTTTTGGTCAAGGGGTTGTTTGGTTTTTTT
>VZRX01003329.1:29016-67542 GCA_013398075.1 Notiomystis cincta | reverse complement strand
TTTTTTTGTTTTATTTTTTATTTACATATTTATGTCTACTCTTATCTCTCTTCTCTAGGATAAACAATGCCAATATTTTAACCTTTCTTCATCGGTTATGTTTTCCAGACCTCTGATCATTGCTCAGTTCTCCCCTGAGTTCACCTCAATTAACAAAATGAACATAGCCCCATCAGGAAACTAGAAACATTCCAGTTCTGCACAGCCCCAGTGTACCTCTCCATCTTTATAAGAAAATCTGAAGACAGATGGAACTTTTCCCACTGAAGGAATTATACTTGTTGCTTATTTTTATTACCAAGAGTTTATTTTTTCAATAGAAAAATGCTTGGATTAATTCAAGCAAATGACATCAACTATTCTCACACATCCTCACTTCCCATCTTCCATTTCCCAGTGAAGCACTAATGATCATCCAGAAAAGAATTTTTTTTAAAATCCCATGAACAACAACAAAAAAATGTATATTGCTTTTAAAATCACTTTTAGAGAAACAATTGGCTCAGGGATATTAGATTTAGGGACACTACATGTCAGCTACAGGGATGAGGAAGAAGGCATACAGAGCAATCTTGCTTTTTGTCAATATAGTATACTACAAATAGGAAAGCATTAGCATCATCATTCAAAAACACCAAGGCTTAAAGAGGACAAAAATTTATGTGAAAGAACACTTAAAGAGATTTACAGGAATAAATCCCACTCAGATTCCTGAATGCGTCAGGTACTTCTGTGTGGTTGGGACTGAGGTCTATAGATATTTCCTGAAGTACATTATTTGCAGTAACAAGGCAAATAGCAAATTCCTAACATATTACTCAACTTGGGGAAAGAGTGTGAGTTATCTCTTAAGATAAAAGTTATGAACTTGATTGTTCCTTGCTGCTTCTTTCCTCTCCACTCAAAAAAAGCCTTGCTTACCAGAACACACATATATGCCCAGCCTAGTTCCCTGTATTTTTTTGATGTCTAAGGATTTTCAGAAAAAAGCATTTTACCTTTTGCTACATGCTTCTCATTCTGTTTCATTCTACATTTGACCTCTGCAATCTCATAGGAAGTGTCCAAGATAATCAGACCGGCATCATATGCTCAAACCTCTCCTTTCAGTTACAGCCTCATGACAGGAAAAAAAATAAAATTCTTAACTCAACTCCCTAGGGCAGCCAGACCAATGCAAAATTCTAAGCCTAGAAAGATTCAAAATGGAGTTTAGTGCACCCTTTCTAAGGTACATTTTAAAAGCTTAGGGAAGTACAAAACAAATATTGTAGAAAGAAAGAAATGCTGGTGGTATATTGCTAGGAAAAAAAATTAATATGGGTTGCCTTGGTGAAGGCATTTCCCATAAATACAGATAGGTATCATGATCTTACAGTTTTTACCACTAGTGTTTTTAAAACTGGAAGAAGAATCCTATTCATTTTCTCCCCTCAAAGTATCTTTGGAATATTAAACAAACCTAGTAAGCAAAGAATGAAAAGAGTGAACAGAACATTTATGTATATATATACACATGTATTACCATAATGACTTCTCCACTATTTTGGTCCTGAAAACCTCCTCCTGGTCCAGGTTTACAGTACAGTAGCAATCCCTCATCTTGTTTGGCCCCGGATATGTAGGAAGATTTTTGGCTTCACCTAAAGATAAGAAAGAAAAAAAAAAAATTACATATTAAAACCTTATCCATAAATTAGTCATCTGTCAGCTAATGCAGTGTCAGTAGCATGGCTAAAGCCAAGTATTATATTTTCCTTCTCAAATGTGAAGTCTCTATTAAACTTTGCAGCAGTCTCCTGACAGTCACTAAGTTTAGAGCTCAGCTAAGAGCTCAACTGTCTGTCACACCTAATTTATTCACATCTATTTGGACACAAACTATCTCCTTCCACACAATGTTTAGGTTTTGATCAATGCTCCCTTAAGATACCAAGAACACCACACAACACAGCAATCAAGGCTTTCAATACAGCCCACTGATTTTATCCTAAAGCCACTACCAGAACACATCAAATGAGCTGTGCAGATCACAGCTCCACCACTCACCACGGATGTGGAGATGGAAAACAGGCACTTGAGTTACAGCCAACAGCCTTAGATCACAAGCTGGACTTCAAAGCACTCTGATGGGATAATTAGCACTTGTGAAGCTGCCTAAGGTCCTCACACAAAGGTACCATGCAAGTCATGAATTTTCTTCACAATAAACATTTGTCTCAAAACTATGGCGAGAAGGATGTATATTTAACAACCACAACAAAAAGGACAGGGCTGAGGAATTCAGGGTAAACCGAGAGACTACCAAACCCAAGCATATGAAACAAGAACCAAACCACAGTTTTCCCCTCTACATACTAAATTTCCTTGGCTGACTGATAAAAATTAAAACTCTCCAACAGGAAACTGGACAATGCCCCTCATCGCTGAAGCAACATATCACTATGTGGATGAGTGATTTAATTCTAAAGACAAAACTCAGACCTCAATGTAAGTCTACAGTGCTCATGGTCTTATTTACTGTATTTACATATTTGGTCTTCCAGTACCTGGAGATTATTAGCACACACCATGGGTACAAGATCAATCTCTCCTGGTAAAAATACAAGGAATAAATCTAAAACTAAAACTGGGGAACACAGGCTTGTTTGGGGGTACAGAAGAAAACTCTAAATGATGGTAACAAATATAACTTTCTATGCAGCGCCTGCAGATCAGCTTAAGTGCACTTTCCTAGACACATTGTTTCCCAGTCTCCAGCTCCCAAATAGCTTCCTACTATTAACAGAATCACCTTGCTTTTTTCAACCCCACCTTCAGTAAAGACAAACTTTTTTTTTCCTTTCAGCAGATTTGTTCATCAGCAATCTGATGCATGTGCCTTAAATACTGAAGATGTATAGCAAGGAAACGCTGAGCCAACCTGCATCCTCAGCTATCAAGGAAAGGCACAAAATGACACAGGACCCCATGTCTTCCTGCCTATGATGTCTCTCTGGCACACTGCTCACACAGTTTTGCTAGCTGACCCATGGCATGCTCTTGGAAACATCACATATCCACATTTCTCACAAATGGCTTGTATAGGGGTGACAGTATGTGCATATGTTTTCCAAAGCTAACCATGAAACATATATAGAGGCACTAAAAAGGGACTTGAAACTGTTGCTTCAGACAGTAGTGCCTCACTTCAGAGTCCTTCTAAATAAGTTTGTTCTCTCAGCTCAGCTGATACAACTTGATAGCATTCTTCCCACTTCCTTCAGAGTTGTGAGACACTGCATTAAAAAAAGCTGTCTCCACTGTAATTTGAAGGTGTGACTGGAACATCTGTTGGCACACCCAATGTGGTGTTAAACTAAGCTGAAGTGTTAGCAATACTGCAGCAGTTCTAGACAAAAATATACTGAGGATTATTGATGGCTTGCTCAGTCTGCATTCAAGTCCATCCTACCATACCAAACCTTCAGGTTCTACTCCTGTTAGTCTGAGTTCAAGCAAGTTACAAATCAAATGCCCTATTCTCACACAGACTGAGACCTCCAAGTCTGTCTCCCCTCTCCAAGCAGTCAAATTCCTATGAATTTTTCTCACGTTAAAGTCACATGAAACCAGCCTCTTTTCTGGATAACTGGGTACACTTCCCCAAAGAGACAGCATCAACAAGAAGCATTTCAATAGCAGACTGATAAGGAACTCTTCCTCCAGGGCTGGCACGCTGTTCTCATGGTTCTTCCAAGAGAAAGACACAACACTTTTCAGGCTCAAAATCAAACCAAAATAATAATGCAGTTTCCCCTCTCCTGTACTCTTCCTACTTCAAGATTAATGCATCACATGCAACCAAATCTCGATTTTTCATCTTGATTTCCTTTTTTTTTTAATGTGCACAATATTCACTTAAGTGTTTAAAGGTAATACTTATGTCAAGTACTCTAAGACCCATATTTTGAAAACTCGGCTCTCTTCTTTGTTAAAATACTTACAATAGGAAAACCCACAATATTGAAAACTAAATGCAATGTGAAGGAAGACACCATTTAGCATGACTAGAAAATGGCTGCCTGCACAGTAAATTAAAGGTCACCACCATCACAATGTTAGAAAGTGCACAGAGGGAAGATAGAGAGAGAAGACGTTTTACAGTAATTTCTTTCTTCAAAATGGAAAAAGACCCTGAAAAACCACTGAGACTAGAACAAGGGATTAATTGACCAACCCAATATATTAATCATGTTACTGACTTGAGTAGCTTACAAAAAAAAAATACTATTTCTTCCCAACACCGGCAGCAGCCAATGGCTGTTTAGATTCCTCCAGCACTGAGCAGTTGAGAAAGAAAAATTTATCATGCTTTCAAGCATAGCTAAAGACTCAGCTCTCTAGCCAGACATTTTAAGTCAACAAACGCGCTCTGTTAGAGCTTCAGTTGCTCTTTAGATTCCTCCAAGACAAAAAAGTTCCCTCTGTGGCTCTGTTTTGCCATCTACAATGAAGCTGAACAACTTGATCAGTATTTTTTTTTATTTTGCTACTAATGAAATGGAAAAAAAGAAAGCCCCAAATACATGATACAGTCATGCACTATTTCCATTTTCTCAAAAACCAGAGCTGATGAGATCATTTCTTTTGGACAAGAATTTAATCATTTAACCTATCTGTGTAGAAGAGGCATCTTCATCAATTGCATTTTCAAAAGCCAACTCCAGTATTTTTTTTTCCTCCCCTCTTTATATTAGAGAAGTACCTGTACACCAGAGAACTCGGAGAGGGTTTGCAGATGAAAGGTCAATACACTCGCCTTCAAAACCTTCAGTTTTCCACTTCCACTAAGAAGAAATGGAATGTTTCTTAAGATGTCTAAGACTCTGACAATTTAGACTACACAAGCACTTTGTTTTGGAGCATAAGGCTTCCATTTGGAGCCACGGTAGCAGAATAATCTGTTCAAGTTTGCAGTAGCTTTTCCCTCTATCCCTGCACTTCCAATGTCCACGGGTCCTAATTTAACTGTGTGCTGAATTTAGCACTAAGTACTTAAACCTAGCAAGGCTGATTTCAGCTACGGAGAAGTTAACATTAGGTATTTTGGACAAGTCTTAAGAAAGAGACTATACAGTTCTGAATATGTCACTGGCTTGCTATCTTCTCTCCTCATAGAATTAGCACAGGGTGGCTACAGTTCAAAAATAAATTACCACAGCAGCATAGACAGCTTAGCTTGAGCCAGGCACGGGGAATGCAACAAGCTGGGAGAAGATGAAAGAAGAACTCAAAATTGTATTCATCTTCCTTGTTCTTTCCAATGTTGCATATTCCTGCTCTGCTAAAACATTGACAATAAAAAGAAAGCAAGTAAAAAGGGCTCTTCTGCTCATATGGCAGGGAAGGGCACTGGGAGCATAATTGCTAAGAACTAGAAAAACTAAAAACACTTCTAGGAATAAACAAATATATACATACACTTCCTTAAGGTTTTGCCACTTGAATTTTTTGAGGCATCTTGTATTTTTAACTGAATTTAGATACTTGCCATTGTGCAATCTTTGCTTCTGACATACTTCCCCAGATGCAACTTTCTGAAAAGCAAAGAATGCATGACAGCCAGGTATTTCATCTACCTTTTGCAACAAATTTCCTGCTCTTGGGCTGCCAGATATTGGGTCACCAGCACACATGGCCAATCTGAATGCATTAAGGAAGACTTTGTATAGCAGTAACAAAGTTAGCTTGATGTTTTCTAGCAGCAACAAATTTGACCAAGATGCCATGAGAGAACAATTTCTCAAACTGTTTCAGAAAACAAACAAGCAAACAGAAACCTACCTCCAAAAAATAAATCCAATAAAAGCAGCTGAGCTTTCAATGCCAGAGCATTTGACTTCAGGGAGCATGCTGAAAGACTTGAGTACAGAAACAAAATACCTAAAATCTGAAAAGGGCATCGTATCCAAACCCACAACAACCCACTTTGTTTCTGCTGCATTCAGGAAAACACTCTCCAAAGAAGCTTTTAGGGAAGCATTTCAAGAACAAAAGCAGAGCAGCAATATATGTCAAGAATGAAAAGCTTCTCCTGTTCCCTTTTAAGCTCTTTATCTCAATAGAGATGCTGGAAATCTTGAAAAATTATCTCAAGCACTCCTTTCAAGTTCTCTTTCTTCTGAAAAAGCATTATTGCTTGAACATCCAGAGATCAAGCAAGACAAAAAAAGGAAAATTTCTGTACACACAGAGCTCTGATTATCACAATTTATGCTTAAAAAGCTATTCATGCTCAAAATTCAACGTGTATGTAAAATATCAAGATGAGAGAAAGTTTCTAAATAATGCTTAATTTTACTTAAAACAGAAATATAATACCACTAAATGTTGATTAAAACACACAGAAATACCTAGATTTTCATGCCTATACATTAAATTTAAACTGAACAGAAACAGTTGCATTTATATTGAATGCTGAGAAAACAGTTAATTTTCTTGCAAATGAAAGATCATCTTTTCTGCAGATGAGATGGGGACTAGAGGAGGGATATGACTGCAATACCTCAGGAAGAATATACTGAGAAAATAATCCCTTTTAGTATTGAAATGGTCCCAGCTGAAAAATTTCCATTCACATTAGAAACCAATTTTGTTACCAAACAGCTAATGTGATAATTATATGACATTAATGTAATGTTTGAAAGCAGAATAGATGTTACATTTGTATATAATTCATATATGTAGATATACTGTATATATCTCTCAGAAAAGAAAGTTTGACTTAATTTTTGCCTTTCCAAATAGAAAATAGCAATAAATTAAATATTAAAAGTGAAGTTCCAAGAATCAGTGTAGCCAGCATGCAGCTATGTAAGTAGCTTAGTGCTCTTTTGTACTTGTGTAGTAAAATAGAAACAATAAATACTTTCTAAGCAATACATGCCTAGTGTCAAAAATGTTCTTTTCCCTCCACTTCTCTGTATAATTCTCACAGCCTGAAAATAAGAAAAACACATGAAAATCAAATATCTAATAAAGAAAATTTATATATTTAAAAAATTATTTCTTTTAAAACAGATGTGGCTAGAAGCACTACTTGTTCAACAATCTCTCTTTGCCTTGACCCTTGGCATTTATGTACACACACATACACACAACTGTCCTCTCATGGAGAGACAGATTGCATTAGATTTCTAAACCAGGTCAAAAATAGCCATCTGTGAACAGATTTTGATGATCTGGAAAATGAGATTTTTAGATGACCTGTTCTTAATCTAAAAGCCCTTGCCTGCCAGCCTCTTTCCACGTGAAATGGGCATCACATTATAAGTCTCAGGGAAGGTACTTCCTCAACAAAACAGTGCTGAAGACCTGGGCATTAGCAACAACCCCTGAGCAGCTCGATACCACAGCCTTGCTTCAGCAAGGGGCCACCCAGGAAAGCACACTACGTTAATTACAACTTTTTAGACAAGAGTCTCGTGTGGCAACCCTCTTGGCTAAAGGGAAAAAGCATCACCCCAAATCTTTAGGCATGAAACTGAAGACCAGCACCAGCTGATACCTCTATTCACAGCCTAGTGACAGGAACATTTAGCATCTGTTAAAATCCCATCTGCACAATCCACTTCACCAGTACACCCAGTGCCATACTACTATACTACCTCCTTTTCCCCTTACATGATTAAACTTATTCTCTACCAGTTAGGAACCTTCTTACAGATCCTTCTCTGATCTGGAGCCTGCTCTGGCACAGCAAACAGGCCTTTCTGTCCACTGTAACAATTGCTAAGCCTTATCAGCCACAGCCTGCGTGGTGAACAGACTCAGATCTATCGCTCAGAATGGCAAGGAGCCAAATTCCCTTTTTCCCATACATGTGTGATCAGACATTCCAGTTCTCCTTTTGCAGCTCTGAAAGTCCAATAAACTGTCCACATATCTTGCTTTATTTTTCTGGGTGTAACAGAAGCAGCTGAGGATATTTTAACTGGAGAGCAATGAGAAGCTGCAGGCTGACAGTCTTACTTTTCTTCTAAGAAGAATGAACACAGAGAAGGCTCAAAAGATCTTGTCATGATCTTAAGTACTTAAGTGCTTACAGCACAAGGGCTGTTAACCAAATCCCAGGGCTGAGAGGAAAGATGCCTATAAAGTAAGTTTCATGAGAGCTGCTTGCAAAATTAAGATTTTAGTTTGTACAAGAGAAGCATAATTCTCCTCAACTCTTTAATACCTGATTGTGTGCTACTTGCCAATATTGCGGTCAACAGCAGGCATCAGGTTTCTCTAAAGGTCCCCTGAGAATAGTAACTGAATCCCACAAAATAAGAAATACACAGTCCAGCTGCTTTTTAACAAGACTGAAGCTATTCTGTGTAAAAGGACACTTTGAAGGTACTATTTTAAAGTAGAATACTGCCAGGAAAAAGGTGTTCTCAAGGAGTTTCCATTTGAATTCAGTTTTCCTGTGGAATTCTGGGGGTTAGCGTTTTAAGTTGCTTTGATCTGATTTTTTTCATACTTCTGCAGAAAAACCGACGAATTAGCTGGACTCTCTCTGAGTTGATACAAGGCTAGACTCAATTTCACATATATTATTCTTCAACCCAGCTTGTGTTTTGAAGATGGTACATTGCATCAAGACATCTCATGCAACTTCCCAGCTGCATTTGATAGAGACTCAGGAGGTATTTCCTACCATTTCAGTACTGTAGGGACTGGCTGCAGGTTGTTCTGTAACCTCTGAATTGTGACCTTTGTTTAGATTGTGGCTTGTGTAGTTCTCAGTAGGTTTTTTGGTTGTGTTACGAGGTGGGGCATATGTGAAGGGGAGTTGTTTGGTGGTAGTTTTTTTTTTTTAAATGTTGTTTTTTAAAATGAAAATCAGTTTCCTGGAGTTATAAAAGACCTTCTCTCAGCAAAGTTTAAGTCACTGAACATCTGCTGTGGGAGGTCATGAGGGAGAGATTCAGGCTGCAGGAGGGGCAGAGTGGCTGAGAGGAAGTAACTTTAAACAGGCTATTCCATCATGGAGCTGCACTGAGCAAACAGTGAGCAGTTTCTGCTATTTTTAGAAAAACAGTATGGCACAGGAAATACAAGCAAATGATTTACAATATCAAACAACAAAATCCAACAACAATTCAAGTGTTCCCTTTTGAGAGCCTCTGTACTTTAGCATAATTTAAGATTGTTCCTCTGTAGCAAGGAACCCAGTCATTGTTAAGGAACGAAAGCACTGTTCTCAAAAACATCAGCATAAGCAAAAAGAAACATCCATGGAAATCAGTATTTTTACTTTAATTTGTATTATTCACAGACAAAATCAAAAGCCACGTCACAAAAAATAAGGAAAAGGACAATTTTTATCTATGGACATCCCATTTATTTTAACTGCAGATCAAAAAGCAACAGTTGTGTGGAGAAAACAACAAAACACAAGCAATGAAAAAAGAGTGATGCCCTCTCTCTAATCACTTGTATCACAACAAGCAACACAAACATTTTTAAAGTAATGTGAAAAGTACAAATCTGCCAAAGGCTGTGTTTTACTTAGATTAAAAACTACTAACCAAAAGGAAAAACTTCTGAAAAGCCAAAGCTTTACTGGTACTGTTAAGAAACCATAACTGTTTCCTGTAATGATTCTGCTGTCCACAATAGCTCTTGCTTTAGAATTACATCTTCACCAAGCAGAGTCTCACAAGATCAAGTTTAAATCAGGTTCAGTCTGGTCCTTTGGCTCCACAGTGTTCAAACCAAAATTAAACCTGTCTATTGAGAAACTGGTGATTTTCAGCACAGAAGTTCAAAGCAATCTTAAAAACCATCTAAGATTTTGGAATTAACTGAGAAAAGAGTGTCTTCCTCCACATTCAAAATACTCTTCCAGTTACAAAATTAATCATCATAAGGGAGAGAACAAGGTTTTCATATCTCCTCAATTTGCTTTATTTTAGTCTTTCTTCAAGAACAGTGGAAATAGGCACTTTTCTACAATGAGATCAAATTCTTTTTTACCATTTAAATACTCCTCATGTGTTTCTTCACACACAACAAGCATCCTCTGCACTAAGGAACAAGATAAAAAGAAACCCTTTAGGAGAAGTGTGATCATAAACAGTTCTCAGTCTATATGCTTATCAATGGGTTTTGAATGAAAAAGGGAAATTGGGAAATCATACCTTTCTAGCTGTAGTCTGAGGTGGCTGACAAATGCTATGTTACAAACCCAGCTCTCAGATTAGGACATTCCAAACCCATCCACAGTATTTATTTTACTTTACTTACTGGGCCTTTATTTACATAGCACTTTTTCCAGTAGAGTGAAACAAAATTCCACTTGGACATTACTAAGGTTGGTGCCTTGTATGATTATAGGTGACTTTAAAAATTTATTTCACTGCTGAATAGCCTATATGGCACAGATGCATGATAACAATACCCTAGGATTTACATAAATTATGCTAATATCTTGTTGCTAGCTTCCAGTTCCATTAATGAAGCAAAACCAATAGCATCTCTCCCTCCAACATTTTAAGGTGCTTAAAAGTATTTGACTTGACTATCAAAGCAACCACTTGCCAGCTTGCAGTGCTGTGCAGCTAAACTCTTCAGTGTGCAGATGCAAGGATACACTGCAACTGATCTACAAACCTATCCATTTCTGCACAGAAGAGGACAACAAATTGCCTCTGCTCTGAAGCCAGACTGCCTTAACTACAGCCACCACACAGTTTGGCCCAAGAATTTCCAGAAGCACCTACTGACAGAACATCCATACACTGACAGAACTGGACCATCATCGTCCAAGATTCTAAACATTCCATTTGCCATGTCAGCAGGCTTACAAACAAGTATCTGTTTTTTCAGAAATCTCATCAGCACAGGATTCCTGGCTCCTCGCTGAAATAAAATTTTCACTTAGAAAATACAGATGAAGACAAACTGACCTAATTATAGGGAGGAAATGACAATTGTAGCTACCACTGTCTTAAGCCTTGGAAAGTTTTCAAATTGCAAGCTCACAGTGTATGAGATTATTTTCAAAACAAGCTGTAAAAGTCTAACCGCAAATCTAGAGCAGTATAAGGGACTTGTCTGACCAGCACTGAGCAAAATGAACTGTAAAAAACCAAACAAGAATTCCCCCATCCATTTCCCAGTGTCCCACGTTTTGGCTAGGGGAAGAATCTTTCAAGGAAATGAAGTTCACACGCACAAATGCACTGACTTGTTCTTGCTTCATCTGCAGTCACAGGATCAGGTCTTCATCTCACAGTACATAACACCCAACACACTCATCTCTGCACAAAAGAACTGCCAAAATAGATGGTCATGTTGTCTTCCAGGGGAAGCTAATGCAGCAGGATTAAACAAACTTCAAAGCAACACAGGTCTGTTCTATTCCAGTGTATATTCTCACAGAAATAAGCTCAAGGCTCTAAATTCTAGCTGTAGTTAATCACCTAGAGGCTGAGTATTTTTCAAATCTTGCAATGTTTTTTGGAAGTTGGGTATTCCCCAGGAGCTGCTCATTCACACCACAAAATTCATCCAAAGTTGAATTTGAGAGTATCTCTTTAGTCACCACATGCATCTGTCTCACACAAAATGAAAGGAAAACTAACAACGTGAACTAGTACTTGTAACGATTGTGAGTGTCTGATATCTGTGAGAATCAGCTGAACACTGAAGACAGAACAAGACCAAGACAAAAAGCTTCATAAAAATAAACCCAAAATGCCATTATTTGGAATTCCTATAGATAATCACATTTTCTCCCACACTGGTCTGCACTTTCGCCTACTTCATGAGCATTTTCCTGTCAAAACACTGTTAACAACTTACAACATGAAAAATGAAGCTGTTCAGAATAACCAGAATCAAAGTTTAATGTGGAACATTATTTCATCTTTGCTTCTATTCAGGTTTTCATGTCTAAACTATGACACTTTATATCCATTTATTTCAGCAACTTCCAACCCTTTGCCATATCATAACCCTAATTTGCTCTCAAGGCATAAACCAGACATTGGTCCTGGGGACATTCATAAGATGCACTACTTTGCACAATTTAGGTGCCTGTATTAACATCTACTGTTGTCAGACTCCTGTGTAAGAGGATTCAGGCCATGAACATAACATAGTTTCTGAATCATAAATTTGTTGTCCATTGACTAGATATGGAGTTTAGCCAGCTAACAGCAACATCTGGGTTATGTGTTTATAACCACCTTGTATATATTTTCCCCTCTCTCTTCCTACTTCTGGTCTGGCCACCATATGTTTCTACATTAGTTTGTCTTTCAAACTGCTACTTCCCACAATGAACCATCATCCCTAAAATCATCTTGTACCAAGATAAAGAACTTCAAGAGTCTTCACAACAGCATAACACATCGTGGGGACTGGAAACTGCTACTGTCCTAAAGTTGTTTGAAACCTCCATTAAATCTCAGCTCCATCAAACACTTCCAGGTACAGATAGTTTTGCAAGAAGAGTTTCTGCACCAAATACTAAAGTCTGATTCAGGTACCATGACAGTAAGCCATCTATGTTAACAATTTTTGTTATTTCCACTGCTTTTATAAATCTATAGGTTTCACAAAGCTCAAGCTACTACTACGTTTGCAACGTAGTTTTTCTTTTTAACAGCGTAATGAAAGAAGCCAAGTTTAAGCAAGATGTATTTCAGCACATTGAATTACTTAAAATTCACCTGTCTTATAGACAAGTCTATGCTCATTACTATGAGTCCCAAATTTAATACACTCATTTCAGTGGGACTCCAATAATATGTCAGTTACCAGGACTATAATACATTTTTCAATATAACGAGGCTGCTGAACCCAAACAGCGAGCAGTGGGGGAGCATGTAATGGGTAAGCAGGCAACAACCTGTGGTGCAATTTATTTTTTAAACAAGGTTTCAAACAGTGAATAATCTGACTGCCCAGAGAAAGGGAAAATCACATGAACCCTGGCCTGAGGAACAAACCTAAGGAAGAAAGCATGACTCATTGTGCAGGCAATGTGATGAGAACCAAATGCTTGATCATCCAACTCAGTAATACGGGAAGAGAAAACACATTTAGTTCTTCACTCCTCAGCACAGAGTATAGATAACACAGGCACAACACTGCAGAAAAACAAGCAAGAAGCTGAATATAGTCATTTATTTACAAGCAATGATCAAAACTACAGACTTCAGAAGTTTGTGCAGCTGTGTGCTCCAGAAACACATCACTTGATATAAGCAGCTGAGATTCTGAAGAAACATCTAAACTAAAATTACAGTATTACCCTGCAATTTCCACAATCATTCATATGATTAAAATTTGTATTTACAGGGAAATGTATAACTTTTCATGAACTGTCTGCAATCCTGTTAGGTTTTTATGCTAAGTATAAAGTGGGTATTAAAAATGGAAAGTGACCTACTTTCCTTTTCTAAATTATGCAAAGTGTTAATATAATGAAACTCAATTGATGTTAGTTTTCTTTCAGTCTTCTGGTTTCAGTTTACAAGTCAGTCATATCAGCTGCAAAAAATGGAGTAAAGTCACACTGATTGTGAAGTATTCATTAAGTGTTAAATATTTTGCATACTTACTACTAGTGAAAAAGCAGAAATAATTTGTCTATGCAGAAATGAAGGAATTCAAAAACATGAGCAAGATAAATATCTGGCAACCGTTCCAAAACACATTCACAAATTTTTATTGTTTTATGCATCTTCAGCTTCATAATTCTGTCTAACACAGCCCAAACCTATTCTGACTTCGCCTCAGTAGCAGAGGTCCAACAGTAATCAGAGCTGTACCAACAAAGAAGACATTCTCTTTCTTAAAATGCTCAAGCCTACACAAATACTCATACATGATAAGGCAGGATTAAGCTTTAAAAAGGGAAGGGCAAGTAAAGGATATTTGACAGAATGGAAGTATAAGTGCATTCCTAAAACATAAAGCAATACAAAATATATACTGAAATGTGGCGTCAATCTTAATTTGGAAGTCTTATTCTGAAAACTTTGCCAAACCAAACCAAGATCCAACTTCAGAGTCTTTGAGCCAACACACCCAGTTGGTGATAGTGGCTTGCCTTCATGACACACAGGTGGAGAAGGCACTGCAACCAAGCTTATTCCTCAGCCCAATGACCAAAAAGAACAACACACATGTAAGTAAATTTAAACTCACAGTTTTGAATCACAGTAATGTGGTGCAACTACTCAGTCATCAAAAGCCCAAAATACACAAAACCTTGGTTAACTCTGTCATCAGCACTTTACAGAACACATCAAGCAGGCAAAAAGTGATAATTTACCCACAAGCATCAACTTACAGTTCATGTTTTTCAGAGCCCAACAGAAGTGAGAAAATCATGTTTTTCTTGCTGATACAGCATGTACTAGTTTTATCTCAAAAAATAAAAAGCAATAAATCCTTTCACATTTATTGAGGGTCACATGAAGCTATACTATCACATGCAGCCAGTGTCAATAGGCATCTAAAGGCCAAACTATACATGTGCAATATCAAGCTGTCTTGAAGTAATCTCCTCAAACCCCTGTGCAAATTCATGGCTTGCAAAAGAACAGGAGACTGGAGTCAGGGAATGCCTCTGATAATCATGTGTAAAATGAAGTTGATTTCTGGATTATATCACACACTCTCACAGACTGTAAGGAAGTTCTTCACAGACATTTACAACAACCAGCTGCAAAAGTTAAAGCACATAAATAGACATGCCTATCCAAAGACTATCTGTTGGATAAAAATATTCCTTTTTTTTTACCTTTTAGGGTAGAACACAAGTTACATACAGTAGATGGACACAAATCATGTGTACACTGTAGCCATTGCTTTTAATGCTGTGGGATGGGGATGAATACGCCAGATATTTGGCTACCAAAACAAACTAATGCTTCTTTGAAGAGATGGCCCAAGAATGAAAAGTCATTAATTCAGCTTCAGTTAACCCCCTTCTCATTTCACATGGTTTCAAAAACAGTCCATTTGTTCTTACAAATACCACACAGGAGAGCTGTTCTGAGCAGGAAGTTTCCATCCCCATGCAAGAAGCTGGCTCTTTTGGTTGAAGACCTGGATTCCAACCCAGTTCTGCTGCAGACTCCATCTGTGATTGTGCATAATAAGTCACACAGCAAACTTCCATGGTCAAACTCTACCCCTCCCTAGTACTTCATTATCAAAATGCAACTTCAGATCTCTCAGATGAGACTACATGGGAGCAATGCATTACAGTATTTGCTAATGCAACTGCAATTGCAGAAGCTGCATCTGAGGGCCAGCAAAGCCATCCCAGCCTGACCTGAAGAGTTGTGGTTTTTCCTGTATGACCATGGAGAGATGCTCTTTTTGGATTGTTTCCCCCTGGATTTGTGTCCAAACCAGCACACCCACACTTGCCTTACACCAAAGGACTCTCCTGTGTAGCATGTCAAGATCAACATCTTGGTCTGGGAAGCCTTCTGTCTGCTGTCATAACAGCACAAGAGGGGAAATCAAACACAAAGCAGGATTTACCAACACAGAACAGGAGAAGACAAAGTACTTGGTCCTTTTAACAAACAGGTAAGACAAATAGCTCCCAGTAACCATGACAGAAAATATCCTACTGTTAGCAGTGTATACTTCCAGCAGTGCTGTCACATCCATACAAAGAAAAAAAATGGCCCCCAAGGGCTTTATAGTGGAAAGAACAGCAATATAGGTATGAAAAAGCTACTATAATTGTTGCTTTTGGAAGAAAAACTCCTTGTGACAGAAATTACTTTGATAGGAAAGACACTCTTCATGGGAAGCTGCCTGATACCAAAACAGAAGGAACTCCCACGTACACACAACAGAAGCACAGAGTAACACAGACATAAGCCAAACAACAGTTCCCACTAAGGCAAAGTCCACATCTCCATACTCCAGCACTGTTACACCCCAAATAACCATGCCATAACCACAGCAAACCATGCTGCTGCCAGCTATGGAGTTCATGGATCCAAAGAAAGACACTTTCTTCCCATCTTCCCAAGACAAAGCATTTCCAAATAGGAATGTTAATTATTTCAAAGATGTGCAGTCAGGACAGATCTTTCCTATACTGAAGATTTTTGACTGGTGGGAGTTTCTGCAAAAGAAACTACTTGTTTCTTATTTCCAGCTCTAACTTGTTCTGAAATTAATATACTCGCATTACAAATTCAGAAGTGAGGCAGTGTGTATATCTGCAAGCAGGAAAACAAATGCAAGTTTGTTATTCAACCAAAGAAACTACCTATAAAGCTAAGCAAAAATATCAGTCTTTAAAAGAAACATCTACATAGGTAACAATATTCTGGGTTGCTGTTATTTGCTTATTTCTTGAGAGTTCTTATAGTTACCAATCAAAGCTTCTCTCCTTTGAAAGGCAGACAGGTTTCTGTACTAATATGTTCTTAGCATACATAAGATATTCCTCCAGAGAAACAGCAAATGCTGTTCAATGGCATACGTTTGGTAGGAAAACCCAAAAGCAAGTATAACTGATTTTCAACTGAATTGCAAGTCAGTGTCTTATTTTCCTGAACTCCAACACGCTCGTTCTGTGTGAGAAGACAAGAGTTTCAAGGGTTTTTTTCAGCAGGGAGCAGCAATGTCCTCACCTGTTTCAGTAACACTGCAGCTCCACAGCCACTTGAAGCCACCACAGGCCAGCAGAGTGCTCACTGCCCACCTTCCCCCAGATGGTGCCACACACGTTCATGTGCTACACAAATCCATTTAGCAGAACAGATCACATCAGCTCTGAATAGATCTTGTGTAGCCATTAGCTCTGACACTGTAGAGGTTCCTGATGGATCCACACCACAGACTTTTGCTTTGTTGCAAGAAATGGGGCAGCAATGAGCGGGAACTTGGGCTTGGCACTGGACACGTATTTCATACAGGTTTATGGGGCGTAGGGTCCTGGAAGATTTGAGGCTGCAATCTCAAGCACTTGAACTACAGGCTCATTTTTCACAGCTACACTTGCTAGTGTTGCTCTATAATGACATTGGATCTAAAGACTCAAGCAAAAGCAACAAAGTCTCTGTCAAAAAGAATCTGCTCTACCTACAGGAAGATCCGGCTCAATTCATCATCATTCTCCATTCAACTCTGTTCCCTGACCAACCACTTAATGCTCTCTGCTGATTGGTCTCTCCACTCTTTTTACTGTTGAGCCCTCTGGAAAAAAAAACCTATAAACCTGCAAAGTTTTCCAGACCTAACAAAGTCTTTCTATCAAAATCAAAAGGAAATAAGTGAAGAAAGCCAATCTATGTAAAAGAGTACTGAATCTCGGCCACTCTGCAATGCTTGTGCTCAAATAAACCAATTTGAACTTTTATCCAAGGCATTCTTCAACAGTCAACTTCTCTAATTTATCCTTCCCATTATACAGTTGAGTCACTACTGTGAAGTTTATACTGTACATCATCATTTTCATGAGGTTTCTCACTCCTTACCAAAATGAAGTCTAAAATACAACCAAGAAACCCACAAAGTAATCAACTATTCAAGTGCATCCATACCCTACTTACCACCAGTAATTCTCCATCTTATTCTCCATCCAAGAATTAAATATTTTCCCCAAAATGGTGTCACCTGCTGATGCACCTGTTACCTCTAATTCCATACAACTGCATCCTGTCAGCTGAAGAGGCTGAGCCACTGGCTCTCCATCTCCAGTGCTTTCCCTGAGGTCAAGCACAGCTATTGCCCCTGCTGGATCTGCACACTGAAGATGGCATGGTGGGGCCACAATTTAGTTTTCACATTGCATCAGCAGGTTCAGCTAGCTCCCCAGCTGCCTGCCAACCACTGCACTCGAGGGCAAAAGCTGCAGTAACAGCCCCTCTACAAGACAATGCACAGTTATAGCAAGTGAAGTGTGTCCCATTAACACTGATCTCCCCAGCTGTATTCAAATCCAGCTATGGAGGAGACATCAGAATGACTGCTTTACCAAACTCATTACAGTTCCTACTGCAAAACCAAATTTCCCCTCCTAGCCAGCACAGTCATTCCCTGTGATGCACATGCAAACTGAAGGTAAGCAGACCTATTAGACTTTATTAAAAATACTGTCTTGAGATTATTCACAACAGCTGTTTCCTCTTCAAGCTAGTGGAAAACAGATGGCAACATAACAAGAGCTAGATAATTTTAAAAATTAACTCTAAAACATGACACTTGTACAGGATGTCTTCCACTCATGTATCTCCAAATGGGATAGTAAAAATAAATTGATGCCAAATGTCATTTTGCCAGTACAATATTGCATAATTAACATATCAAGAAGAAGGGCAGAACAAAGAATACTTCAAATTGCACAGAAATACTGCATGTTGTGTAGAACACAAAGCTGTTGCTGTAGACTCCCTACAAAACCACTGAGAACATCGTTTGTCTCCTCTGTCAAACACCTACAAAGCCTGACAGCATCAAGACATCTACAAAGCATCAAGATAGTGCAATTACAGGTGTGGAGAACAGGGGTGTATACTTTTCAATAATCATTAGCAACTTCAGTCAAGATTCACATGGGTGGAAAACAGCAAGGAAAATATTTTACATCATACTAATTATCTCTGTGAACAAAATGAGTAGTTATTCTCCATCTCAGTCTGGCTAAACTGCAGCCAATCAACTGCATTTCATCCATATTCCATATGCTTAAGAGTAGAATTTAAGAAACTATAAATACAGCACTGCAACAGTTTAAACACACACTGAGGGAGACCATGTACTATTGAGCTACTGCGTGTTGAAACAATTCCTAACAAAACATCAGCATTTATGGACAGACTGCAATGAATCCTCAATCAGTTACACGTCTACAGGACCAATTTAGAGCCAAAGGAAAAATTCTGGACAGAAATGAAAGCTATGCTTCTGATCACCTACTTTATGGAAACACCTTAGGGTAAGTGGTTATCTTTCTTTTCTAATATGCTTAGCACTGAAATGCAGTATGCAACAGACCCCTGAACTACCAGCTCAGGTTTCAGGATCTACTAATCTGAGTCTCAAATTTAGAGCAGTGAAGAAAACAATGCTACAACACTTCATTTTTCTGGGCAGACTCCTGGAAGTGACTATTTAAGTCTGGTATACATTGAAGAACTTACACAGTGCAGCTTTTTTTTTTTTTTCCTGGCAGAAGAATTTAATTATTTATTTATTTTAAAAGCTAACAAAGTAGTCTCAGCCAATCCAGATGACTTTCCAAACCCAAATGCAGATCTGCTGAGAAATATGCTCAGTTCTATTCTTCAACTCCATTAACATCCTGGTATGATCCTCCACCACCTATTCTATTAACATTTCTAAAAACCTAGAAAGCAAATAACCAGAGCAGTTAGACACCAGCTTTACAGTGACAGCAAAACTGGTCCAAAAGAAAACTTATGTGTATGTATATCTGTTCGTCCCCCTTCAAAAGAAAACAAACCAACTCAAGCATAAAACAAACCACATACATGAATTGTGCCAGATGGTTAGCACATTTAGAAACAGAGATGGTCCTAAAATCAGCTCTGGATACAATCAACCCTATCATTGACAGCATAACCCAAGCCATAGTCCCATTCTTTCACCCATCATGTTTATTGCTGTAATTTGAAGCCAATGTGCCTCAAAACAGCAACACTTGTGGTCAGTAAAGCATATATACAAACAGAAATACTGTTCTCCATAATAACAGATAGCCTATATTAATAAAATACACTGCACACAATCATAACCTGTAAAATATATACTGCAATAACTATGTAACTGCTTTACATTATATGGATTTTATACTGTAGAGTCACATGTTACAGAGATGCATAAAAACCCGACATAACCTGCAAGCAACTTTTAACTTTGAAACTCTCTCTGTTCAGTTGACATTTAAAAAACCTTACTTTCATTTCTGACTACTTTTTCTGTTGGGGTTTGATACAGCTTTATCTGAGTTGAAAGATATCTCTATTCTTTTCCTACAAGCATAATCAAATATCACATGTTGCTAATCTTTTACTAGATCATAAATACATCTGAAGTGTCTGGAATAGTCAAAGTGTTTGGTGTACTGAAGAGCCAAGCAGTGAAAGAGAACAATTACAGCAAAAAAAGAGAATTCCTTCTACGCCATTTTATCTTTCTGACTTCCATTCTAAGGGTAGAAGACTGAATTTTGCAACTTGACCGCTACATTATTCAGCAAATTTGTGATCTCAAGCAAAACAGTGAAGTCTCAGATATACTCATGTACTCTCTAGCTGTGACTGCATGAATCAACTTCCTCTATTTATGGAAAGTGGGTACTAAATTAACTCTTGCCTTGGCATTTATCATCTACAAGCTTCATTCTCAAATTCACGGGATATCCTCCGTCCGGCACAGTCTGCCATTCCAAGTAAGTTGTGTAACTCCTGCTGGCATGACTAACCAAAGTTGACACATGTTCATATTACAGAGGTAAAAAACCAAAGGAACAAATCATTACCATCTTATGATGTTACAAAACTCAAGCAGATGACACCCAGACTGCCATTTCCCATTATCAGACCCACACCCAGACCTGTTCAAGTGATATCTCTTCCATTAGTTCTCTCCTTTTTGTAAAGGCAAAGTAGACAAACATAGGTATTGAAAATTTGTCTTGTAGATTAGGAACTGAATTTCCAAATCTTAAATATAAATCCTGCCTCATTTTCTTCAGGAATCAGAGTCATAAATGCTGCCAGTCAGGCTTACATTTAAATGGAAGGAGATGGGACACATGTACAGTTGATAACTGCAAAATAACCACCTAAAATAAATCTGCCAAGGAGTCCAATTACATCATTAAGCTTTAACCACTTACAGTGTACTTGCAGGAATGAGAAGGACACCCATTTAACAAGCTTCCTTCCTCTTCAACAAGCTTCCTTCCTCATCCTTTTGCCCCCTCCCCCCCCAACAGATCCCCATTTAAAATGCTTTACAACAACCACCTATATCATGTGGATTATCTAAAATCAAGCTCTCTTGCTTGTTATCATTAAGAGCTGCAAATTACCAACAGCTCACACCCAGGGGAAGATGTTTACTGAACAGATAGTTCAGCTCTGTGGTCTTCCCAGCAGGGAGGAAAAAGCCACTTAACAAGATAAGTCCTCCTTTCAACTTTTCTCCACTTCCACCTCCCTGCTGTACCCTTCAGCTCAAAGGAGCACCTAATCTAACTTAGGAAGTGCCAGAATCAACACTGCACTTAGTAAAAGGACTCACATTAAACTCCAGCACTAAGAGTCAAGCCATGCTATAAAGCAACATTCAATAACTTACTGAACACATCTCACGGGTGCTCTCTGCTACTTTGTTTTGGGAGATCCTATACGACTTTCTTTACATAACAGTGTGAACTTCATCCATCCAACCTGAAACTGCTGTCTCCTTAACCTTTGCTTAACTTGACTGCCTGTCATATCCCTGCTCTTACAAAAAAAAGATACCCTTAAACATATGGGAACATTTGATATCATGGAGCAAGGAATTACTAAACCCACAAAGTGCAGACTTTATGTGCATCTTAAGATAAAAATCTCTAAGGAATTTAACTATGCAGAACAAGCCTCAGATGCATTTAATACTCCAGTTTGTGAATTTACCACGATATGCATTTAGACTGCAATTCAAAATAGTTTGCATGAGTTATCATTGCCTTTTCAGGAAAGGGGAAAAAAAAAGGTTAACAGTGGTAACTTCTCGTGGAACCACATGCCTATCTATAAAACACTGGTCATTACTCTCCCTTCTGTCGAAGGAGCACATTGCAAGTACTGCTGTTCTGAGACACACCACTGTTCAAAGCAGCAGGAAATCAAATGCAGAGAACCAACCCTTTCATCTCAAGTACAGGTCTGCAGGGAGAACCACTGGTTGAGTTCATAAGCTAATGTCTACACAACCCTCTGTCTGCTGCAAAGACTCCTTCAACACAGCTCCCACAGAAATAACACAGTGAAGTCTCTAAAAAAATCCTTCTGGGGAAGAGGGAAAGAAAAGAAGCAGGAAACAAAGGAACACTGAACTCTAATAGGTCTCTTCTGCTAATCAACAGAAATGCTGCTGACATGATGTAAGGGCAAGCTTGACACAGCCTGGAGAGAAGTAAGAGCATACACCAGAATCTTCACAAAAATCAGACACGGTTTTCAAACCACAGAAAGAGGGAAGAAGAATAAATCACTAAAAAATGTCACAGAATGAGAGCAAGATATTAGTCAAAGTACATGAATGAACAAAGGCACAAAACACAGCTGCAAAAGGTTAAAGAGACTTCAAGAGAATTTACGTTCTGTCCATCCCAACAGTCTAATTAGCAATTGCTGTAACATACTGTAGCAAGAGCTACCTAATACCTAGTGCCTCCCACACTGGCCCTTCTCCACAAAGAGCTGTGGAAATACCCGCCATCCAGTGCGAGTCACAGTGGCTGCAAGAATCACAACGGGGGGCTGGCTCCCCCGGAACACAGGATGCGCTTTATTGCCACAGTCGGCATTACAAAACACGCAGACCTATTTTCTGTTATTGCATCTCCACTTCCTCTTTTCACCCTTTACGATTCACACCATGGCTGTGCGAGGATCAGGAACTGCAGAAGGCTTTATGTGACTGAAGGCTAGCCCAGACAAGATCTTACCCAAACACGAGCGGTGCCAGGGCGCTGAGCAGAGCCTCTCCCCCAGCCCTCGGGGGTCTGGAGGCCTCGGCTCCAGGCCAGCTGTGACACAGTGCAGCTGTGTAAACTCGGAGCAGCCTGCTGGGGAGGGAGCTCGGGGGGAAAGCACCAGAGGAGGCCTCACTGGACACCCTTCCCCACTTCAGGGCTGCATTCCAGCTCAGACCCTCGGCCCTTGTCAGAGCTCTGCGGGTTTGTCTGCACCTGGCCATTTGCCTGACTCTGTCCTGATGACTTAAATTCTGGTGTTACCTTGGACCTACTCATCACTACAGAGTTCTCTGGTGGTCACCAGGCTCTTGGTTGCCCCTGGCTAACATCATGGAGCTGCCCTACCCTCCTTTGGCTACCATATGATTCCCCACCTCACTGGCAAGATCACTGCCCTGCCCGCTTCGCTGTCACACTCAGCTTCCAGCCTGCCTTTTTTTATCAAGTAATCCACTTTGTGCTCCGTGACAAGTGGAATAGGATAGCCTCATATTAAATTAATCTTTTGTTCATTCAGTTCTGCTCTAAATATTAATAAAACACACCCTTAGACCAGCAAGGCACTGGAGTTCTGTTACTAAGGTCACAAGGATCAGTGGAGTATTTAACCATTGTAGTTCAGAACAGGGCAACACTTGTAAAGGCTAAGCAAAAGGTTATGTTGTAACATAAGTGAACAGCAGCTTTTCAAAAAGGTAAGCAGCTAAAATACAAAACGAAATTTATTACTAAGGCTATAGCAGACTTCTCTGCATTGTTTAGACTCCAAGCAACTAGAACAGAAGTTATTTGCACAAAACAATGTTCTACACCAGGACTGAGACCTTGATACTGCAGTGCTCAAAATTCCATTACTATCAGCCTACAGAAAGGCAAAAACTATTAAATCCTGCAGATCAACAGGGAGAGTTGAACAAGCATGGGAGGATGGGTACACAGGGGAAAGAAAAGAGAAAGCAACAATTTAGTACCACTTTCTTTATAATAGCTTCCTCTTTAGCTTCTATTCTTCAGAACCAAATAGAGTACTAAAGCTGTTTTCTGCTAAACTCTTCTTACTCCCCTCAACTGTTTCAGCTGAAACATCAACTCAGGAGAAGTCAGCTTGTCCAGCAAATGTTCAGATGTCAAAATTAAGTATTAGGCAGCCCTTGGCTTTTGACCTTAAATAATTCAATCAAAGTCCCCCAAAATCCCAGAGAACAGAAATCAGCATCTTTTCTGATCCTTGGGAGAGATACTTGCTCTAGTAGTGCATTTCATTTCTCCAATACTGGTTATGCCAGGCAGGACTTTCAGTGCAAAAGCCCTGTCAGGAAGGCACAGACAGCATTTGACTCCAAGTGCAGATTGACAAGAACAGGATCTTGAAAGGAAGGAAGCAAGACTTGGCTAAGCAGAGAAACAGAATCCTGCTTGTCCTCCCCTGTCCCTTCCCCTGGCAGGGCTCTCTCATCACTCTGGGCACTGCTTAACTGAAGTCAGTTGATTCCATCTCTACATATAGCTGGGAGACGTGCTTGTGAGGCATCCACACTCTACATCTCAGCAGGGGGAAGGCACATCACAAATGCAGTAAGCAGGAAGAAAGAAGATTGCCACAATGGAATAACAATGGCTAGACACATCTTCAGGTCCAAGATCCTCACCACTTCAACAAAACTGCCTTCCAGAAAAATGTAGAATGAGATGGAAATTGACACCTTGACTGGTAAATACCATTTTTCTATCCTGTCCCCCACTTTAGAGTCAACTCTACCTTGAAAAAGGCTAGACGATTAAAGATTCCATTGTACTGTAAGGAATGCAGCAAAAGAGCTCAGCAACAATGCCAGAGCAGGTTTTGAACTAGACATATGGGCAGGAAACCATGTATTCACAAGAACAGAACACAGATGATGGCAAGGATGATAATAATAATAAAAAATTAATAATAGTAATAGAATAATTACTCATTACACAAGTACCACCCATCCCATGGGCTGAAAGCAGTATGGTGTTTTTCTTTTAAAAGTAAATATATAATCCTGTAAAGGCAAGAATGTTATGTACACAAAGGGACTCAAGATTACAATGAACAACACTCATGATGGCAACCCTTAATTTCAAGTGTTTGACTCCGGAAGCTCACCGGTGCTTAGCAGACATGGGTAAACAATACAAGCCTTTTAGACACTGCTTCCAGCTGCCAGGAACATGAATGAAGACATATGTCTGATACCATAATGTCACAGTGAGACAAATATCCAGGCTGTTTTACAGGCAGAACAGCAGCTACGTGTTTCAGTGACTTTCCTAAATCTGGCTGTCTTTCAAATAATTAGCATAAAAATCCATTTATCATTAAGGCTAATTAGGCAATTAATGAACTTAAAAAATGACACCTGAGGAGACTGTAAAATGAATTAAGTGGGCCAGGTCCACCTTACTTCTTGTATCTTGAAGGTTTGGGACTGAACCACCCCATCTGGATTACTACAAAAGTACAAGCCAATTTTGTATCACAGTGATTACACTGTTTGCAGCTAAGCCGTAACTCCTGATATGATTCTGAAGCCTGGGTACAACTAAAGACCTTTCAGAAGCATCACTAATATCACAGAAGATGTCCAGCAGCATCCTTTTGAGTTAGTTTTAATTTACAAAAGTATCAATCTCCTTTCCTTCCCACCAAAAAGCTCTCAATCACAGCCCTACAACAGAATTCACATTTGTCCCCATCAACATTCAACTAAGTGCTCCATTCGTGAAAAGAAATACTTATACATATCTTGATATTAAGCTATTTTGTTCCAAAGATTTTACTTGAATGACTGTTAAAAAAAAAAATTTTAAATCCTGATTAAAGTAAAGCTAACCCATTAGCTCAAAATCATGTTTAGAAGCTTTATATTGTCGTCATCTTCATCCTATGCTGGCCTATTTTAGTGCTAATCTCATGTACCCAAAAGAAAACTATCATTCAACAAATAGAAAGCAATGCAAAGCAAAAAAAAAAAAAAAAAGAAAAAGAACAGGAAAAAAAAGAAAAAAGTAGAACACACTGACTGGGCTATGGCTCATCCTTCCCACACCCTCTTTCTCCCTCAGCTGTGAAGGCTCAGTACTCCAGCACAGCTGGTTTCAGGTGTACCACAAAGGTCAGAGAAGCAACAAACACTTTGTCAGGGAAAAAAAAAAAAAAAACAACAAAAAAAGGCATTCATCCATGTGCAAAACAATGGCAAAAAGAAATATCAAATACATGCACAACACCTGCACTAGACCAAAGTGCACTGTGCTTTGTCTCTGTCAAAACCCAACCTACCCCAAGAGAAATATCCCAATTCTATCTCCTGCAGGCTGATACCCCAGAAGATATGTACACTGCAAAACATGTTAGCATTTCATCATGACACTGAAGACACCAAATGTTACACCTACAATACAAATCACCATCACTGCCTCCTCCAGAAGTACAAAGAGAACCAAATTCCTGTCTTTAAGGCACAGCTACAAGGTCCTGCCTTGCAACTGACTCCATACTCAGAAGGAAGTAGGTGGAAGCCCCTGTCCACATCTCGTATTGTGGAGCTCTGGAGAGCAACAGGGAATCTGACCCAGCCCCATAACCCAGTGTTTTCCCACCGCAAAAGCAATGGGTTTTTCGAATCACATTCTGTAGCACCGACTTAACCCCACACAAGGCCAGAGGAGTTCTGGCATATCTGCAGCCTGGCACTAATTCACAGCCATGTAAGCTCTCATTTGGTCCTAAGCCCTTCCTGGATAAGATATTCATGCCTGACCCCATTTCATTCTGCCAACTGTGCATGGTCTGTTAGGCATAGAACTTGCTCCTATGTTTCCCAATGCACTGTGCATGGTAGTACTGAAGTAGGGACTCCACCTTACAAGCATTTTGTACTTCTGGTTATAGCTCAAACAGCCACCAAACATTGAAAAAAAAACAAACCAAACCAAAAAATGTTTTACATGGTAAAACTGAATCTGAGTAAGATTCTGCTGGACCAGGAGAAAAATACACCTGATATTCCAGAGGTTCACTCTGCACAAGAAAGTGAAGCCAATATGCAAGAGCGTGCAGTACAAGTTACTCCCAGGATAGATTACCAATTCCCATTACCCGTGCAGGGCACAAGCATTCCAAAAATTTGTGGGTATTATCAGGAAACTTTAATAATGACAACATTTTCCACTAGACTGTTACAGAAACTGGTTACATTTAATACTGAGACTGGCTTTAAAGGTAATTCAGCTCATTTCTTTTTCCACTTTCAAACTCACAACTGTCTGGAACACTGTCACAGAATCAGGTGTCAAAACACGCTAATTATCAGCCTGTTAGAGTTTCACTTTTACTGAAATGATTTTGCTCTATTGCAACACTCCAGGGAAAAAAAAGCACTTTTTATTCCTGTCAAAAATCACAGAATCACCATTCAAAAACAGGCAGGAGTACTGGTCTGAATAAAAATTAGCTTTTTTCCCCTCCCTCTCAGGGGAATTTTGCTTAGCATGCCTGAAAAATAAAAAGCCATGGGGGAGTAGGGAGAGGCACACTATCTTGAAATCAAGTTCTTTCCAAGTCTGACATGCAACACCAATTTCCTGAAGTCCACTGCAGGCACCACCCCACAGAGACTGGCTCTAAGACATCAGTAGGAGAGGGAATGGGCATTAACAGTTTCCCCAGCTTTAGAAAGGGCTGAATTTATGACCATTGACCATAAACCTCTTTTCTAAGCCATCACCATCTCTGAAGCACTACTCGCCTAAGCCTCTTCTGCAGCAACTACCTGGAGCTCCTGCCTCCAAGTATTGTACACTGTTAGTGGGAACTCTGGGTTCACAGGGGTCAAGCAGAGTCATCCAAGAGCTGCTGGCCCTCAGCATGAAGCAAAATTAATTATGTGGAACAATCTAGAAACAGAGGGTAAGACAAATATTTACAGAAGCAAGACTAGTGCTGGTCAAATCCTACCTCACACTAAGGGCAAGAAATGGTAATAGAGCACAAATCTGGTTCTTCAGGTATCTTAACAATTTGAAATTTGAATATTATGCAACATCAGCCAAAGTCTTAAACATGAAATATCTACACTGTAAATGTGACTACAAGTTTATAAAGAGGAACGGGCCACAGAACATTTGCAGAAATAGCTGATGGGTCCTTTCTGCTTATCTGCTAGGGAATACTTTACACAAAACTCAGAACATGAACATTATGTTCTTGGAGGTAAAATGCAACTTATCATTTGAGGAACTGAACTAACAGGTTAATGAACCAGTGCTGCAGGGATACATGGTCTGAAGGAAGTCTCTTAGGACCAGACTTGGTCTAGGCTACTGAGAATTTGCATAGATCAAGATGAGGACCTTACAGACAGTTACAACAGTGCAGAGTAGAATAAATATAATGTGCAACTAGCTCCATGTACAACCTATTTCATGTGATCAATTATAAATCTGCCATTAGGGACATTTGAAAAAAAAAATCAAAGGAAGACAAGAAACTGTAGTGATCAGATCTGTAGAAGAGTAACAGGTCTCAGTGCTAGCATTCCTTGCTTATCTCTGCTAAAATGTATTAAAAGCAGCTAAAAATAAGATTAAAAATTTCCTTAATAATAAGTTCTCTATGTGAGCAAATGCTGCCATTTCAGAGATATTCCACAGATTGAAAATGGAAGGGAAAACAGCAAGTGCACTTTTAAAGAGAAAAAACAACGCTTCCAATGCAAGTCTCGTGTTAAGAACAGGTGCTTTGTGAAGAAGTTTTTGAACACATTGTACCACTACAGAGTTTTCATGACTAGTGACAGCATGAAAAACAAAAGCTGCAATCCCCAAAACAGCACTCACAGCTGGCAAATGGCAACAACAGAAGAGACAACCACTGGACTATGAAGAACTTCCATTTGTTCTGGAAGACTTGGGGCAGCCACTCAGATATGTAAAGTGTTCACAAAAGCACAATTTTTTTCAGGAAGAACTGAAAAACTACCTGCAAAAAAAATGAGAGCAATTCTGTTAGACAACTGCATCTCCTCTATTTTTTACTGACCATGAATTAACTGCAACAATGCAATCCCAACCAGTAAATCTACCTTAAATACAGATGTTTTGGAGGGGATGGATTGGATTTGATTTTGTTGTAGTCATATACAACTCCCACATTGTGCCACATTGTCAGAGCTCAATTTTCATAGGTTGTGTTCATGTGTTCTATAGCAGTCACCAGCTTTTCAAACCAGAATCTAAAAGCAACTGTAGTATGTCACACCCTGTGTCTCCTGCAAAATAGATCTAATTTTCCATTACAAACTGGTGATTGTTCCTGGGCAGGGGGAGGGAGGGAGGGAAGGGGAGAGAGAGAGAGAGACTAAGAAAGGCAGCTTTTGTACTATCTACCAGATTTTTCTTCTATTTCTACCACCCTCCTTCCTACAATTCTACAAGCTGAACGAGAGCCAGATAAATCAACGAAACTATTTTTCACTGAAATATGAAAACAAAGCATCTGAGAAGTTTCATAATACAGTTCAATTTCACTGTTCAATTACACTGTTAAACACAAGTACATATAACTACCTTTAAAAACTGATTAACTGCTTTAAAATGCACATCTTAGAAGATGCTAAGAGAAATAGCTTTCAGAATGTTGCACTGTAGTACTCAATGGAACAGGAAATGAGGAACAAAGAAAGGAATTTCATAGATTCCAGATGTACTCTAACACCAGCTGGGAAATACAAGCAAGAATCAACTACAGCCTTGTAAAAAGCTACCACTAACTAACTGTTTTCTTCTAGAGATCTTGAACAAAAGTAAGTAGCTGTAAACAATTTGTAAATAGAAATATTTTTAGAAGGCATTGGAAACAGTAATAAAAATAAACTGCTTCTCCTCCCTCCTATTTTTAAGGAGTTTAAAACTCAGCCACAAGTTCATCTGGTTTTTTCAGTGGCTTTTTTTAAACATAAGAAATCCGCATCAACAGGCATAACAGAAGCACAACTGTAAATAAAGTGTTTCAAGCTGTCCATTTTCCAATACTTGGAATATTAAAGCTGAATGAAACTCAAAAGCAAGGAAAAAAAAAAACCAATAAAGTTGATTTATACTACATGCATTCCACACAACTGGAACTGAATGGAATTTAAATTTGCAAATTGCTATAAAACAAGTTATCAGTCACTCAAAAATTTTATTCCTACATCTATAAATTTTAAAAAAAATTCAGATTAAAAATCCTGGAAATAAAACTCTTTCACAAGTTCAAGTACCCTTCTGCTCCCTGAATAACACAACATCTCCAATGTTTCATCTTCCTTTTTTTGAAACACAAACTCAGGCCCTTCAACGCAAACTTCTTCTAAATGGATTTAGAAATCTCTTAGTAACAAATTTAGAGACAAACAGACAAGTATATTTCCTCCTAGAATCACTGTAACATATGAAAAGAAAGCTTAAGCATGCGTCTTCTGGAACAGAGATCTGTGTGTCCCCCTCCTCCCCTCATCACAGAAATAGATGTTTTTCCCAGCTTCAAGATTTTTTCATTCATTTGTTGCACATGGAAGAATTGAGACACTTCATCCAATGTTCATCCACCTACTAGCAGCTCATAGAAGTACATTAATGTTTATGCAAATTAAACATTGCATCAAATGCTACCTGTTCAAACCTACCAGTCATTCTTACATAAGTGAAACCCTCTTACCATCACATCACACTAATCCATTTCAGTCAATGGTGATGCAGTCACAGCTACACACCCCAGCAGCAGGGAACAGCAAGATTCAGGTGCTGGGCTAGTGAAGGGACCTTCGTTTTGCCCCAGTGCTCCCTGAGAGGCAGTAACAGGCAAATGCACAAGTCTCCAGTGAAGTAGAAAAAAAATGATAATATTTCAGAGGCCTGGAATGAAAACTGAACAGCAGAAGCGTTAATCAGCCTCAGAAGTCTGGCAAGTCAGGCCAGGCTGTAAGTCTTTGACATTTGTGCTTTCCTCAACAGATTTCAAAAACACAGATACACTACATTTTTTCCCTTTCAAGCAGAAGGTGCAGTGGGGGAAGAACCGAACCTCAAAGACCTCAAACTTTCCACTGAATATTTCAAGTGTTTTACAGTTGGCAATGATCCATTAAAATCTGAGAAAGGAAAACAGAGGGGAAATATTCCACTTCTTCAGAATTTTGAAGCTTCACATCTCATTTTGCAAAACTTTCACCCAGAAAGCCTTCTATAGGAGGAAAACAACATGTGAGGTTTCAGGGAAGTTCCTTTCCCCTTGGTAGAGGTTAGGATGGGAGAGGAAGGAAGTCAGATTTGTTTTGCTTTTACTCCAAAACAAAGATTTTATTTGGATCCTAAATTCAGTCACCAGTCCACTATACTGAAGAAATCAGACACTGCTAAAGAACAGAGATTTCATAAGGTTTAGTAAATGTCAGTAAAATCAGAAGGTTAGAATGGGCAAGTCCACGATCAGCTTTTCAGTTTAATAAAATACAACCTGTTATTAACTCCAAGCTTGAGCTTTTCCTCAGTGTAACCACAAAATACATAAAATTCCAGTACTAGAAAATGTAAAAGCACAGCATTAAGACTTATTAATGCATGTCTTGACTGTTAATATAAGCCTTAGGTGACTTGCTCTCCAGAAGTATTAACAGTCCACTGGCACACAAATACTAATTTTTCTTTGACATATTTGGATGAACATTTGTTGGTCTGATCAATATGAGCAATGCAACTGTCTGATATTTACATCTTTTACAAGCCTCTGATTTATTCTTATTCTAGGCTTCTTGCTCTCACAAGGGCTAGCTGTAAGATTTATTCTCCAAACATATCTATTTGCAAAATGAATTATGACAACATGAGAGGTATTAAGTACTCCTTAACAACCCGAAGTAGATTTTGCCTCATCCTTTCCCTCCCATCTCCTTCAAGAAAATAAAAAATTGCTTCATGAGATACTTAAAGACTTCATTCAACTCTCACAGAAGTGCAATTACTGGCTTTAACAGAATTATTCATAATTCACACTTCTGCAACGGAGATCAGTCAGCGAGAAAGGATAGAGGGAATTTTAACCTGATGAATACTATCAAAGGTATTTTTAATGAGGTTTTTTAATTGTATTGTCTAATCTTGGTGTAGGCAACACTCTCCAGTGTTTACATAAGAGGGTCTTCCTTAAATGGGAGCATCAGTGCAACAAATGGCTTCATATGATAACAGAGTGTTTGACAACATAACTGTGTAAGTAGAAATCTTGCTTTGATGCAAGGAAAGAGGAGGGGGAGTTCTGTTTAAGCATGAACATGATAATGAACATTATGTGCCTCAGCTTTAAAAGACAAGTGTGTGATGGAGAAATGAGGCAGCATGTGTGACAATTAATACCAACTCAAACATCTCAACTTTCATAAACAGCTCAGGCTCCTGAACTAAGTGTGAGATTCAAGTAGTTCTCAAGCAGAAGGTCAGAGATACAGATACATCAGTTTGTCAAATATTCCTCTTGCTGTTCTCTCTGGAGTTTTAACATTTGTTCTCCAGAGCAGCTGATTAAGCTGGCAGGTACTGGCAGCCAACAAACACAGCACCATCAAGAAAACCCAGAGTGAGGAAAGAGAGTGGACTGAGGAGCAGAGAAAGAGTCCAGCAGTGCCTATGACGCTGCCATTACACAGATGTGAAAGCAAGGGATGCACCTGCTGCCACCTCTGATTTCCCACATGCACATTCCCAGTCAAGCTCTTGAATACTTGTCCAGAGACAGCTCTGACAACCCCTGGAGTGCACAGATTCAGCTCATTAAAATGGAAGAAAACTAAACCTGAAAAGAAAATTAAGTTGTACGCTTTGGTTCTTCTTTGCAAATTGAACTGGATTTCTGTGAGCAGAGGAGCATCAGTCAACAGCAGGTGTGCAAAGAGCATCTCATGGCTGGAAGCAAGATGAGTAGGGAAGGGGAAAGACAAGACCTGTCTTCTCAGCAGCATCAAGCTACTAATTTGGGTTAGCATATAATGACTTCATGCTTTGGACTGCAGCTATCAAACAGAATCGAAGCAATATGCAAACACGAAGAACAGCATCAGGCAGAACACATACATCAACATAAAAACAGAGTAACACATACATAACATAAAAACAGAGCAAGAAAAGCCAATACTGGCATCTAACTAACCTAGCAATTTCAGAATCAAAAATCTGGTTTTAACCAATAATAGTGAAATAGTTAAAAAAAAAATCCATCAGTCTGAACAGTAATTCAAGGCAATGACTTCATTTCAAACACATTTTCTGGAAAACTGAGAAAGATATCCAGCACTTATATATCCTTCTGTAAGAGCATTTGGTACTCTGATCACCAATCACTTCCATGAAGAGACAAGAAAATACTTAATTCTCATAAGAGAGATTAAATAACAGTTTTTTCAGTGTATCAATTCCAGAAGAAGACCAAAAAGCCTAACAAGTTTGCTTACTGACATTAGAGGCCCTGAGCAGATCAGTTTAACAGTTTGACTCCTGTGAGTTTACTTCTATACCCTCTAAAAACCAAAACACATTGGCTTCCACTCATATATGAATTCTTCTCTACTTAAAAGAAGGTAAGACTATGGATGGAAGGCTATGGAATTATATGTCAGGCTGGCAGCCCCAAACACAAGCATATTCTATTTCTTCAAAACTACATTCACTGAAGCATTTTCCACTCTCACCTCTGTTTCCTTCCCTCACTTGCAGAAAATACAGCCTACATTTTTGCTCCAGCCATGGCTGCTCCTGAGAGCCCACAAACAGCTACAGAACTCTGCCTCTAGAAATAGCACTGGTCCCAGACCTTTTCCATTCAGCACACTGAACACAAGCTGGTCAGAATACAACCACCACCAAACCTAGCAATTTCAAATACTGAACTAGCAGTGACAAATCTGCAGAATTTATTCTGCACCTTCCATGGCCAGTGAGACTCAAGCCTTAATTAGCTTTGCTACGGTCAATCAATAAGAACCTTAAGTTGACACTTTATTTTACCTATGCAACATCAGTTTAAGCTGTACTTTTGATGTGAAGACAAGACCTTGAGAAGCCTTGAATATATTCAGGGTGAGACACAAATAACTTTTCTTCCTTTCTTCACATCTTGGTCCTCTAACTTAGAAACACCGGAAAAAAACATTGTTATCTTTATAAGAAACATTTCACACTTCCGAAACAATAATTTTCTATTTTTTTTACATATATATTTACACATATATGTAATGAGAGAGAGAGAGAAAGGTACCTGGGAAAAATTCTCTCATTCTAAAAGTATCTATTCAACAACCTTTTGCCCCATTTAAATGGGAATAAATCCTTTTACAGTATTATGCAATGAACATATTTAGTCATAATTACTTCTACAAGTAACCACTTAAGGCACTAAATCCCAGCAGACAACATTAAAAGGGACATCTTCTCAACACAAAATGGATTTCCCTGAACACCCTTAGTATTACTAGACTTAAGGGAGACCTTAAATCTGTCAGGGACAAGATAAGTTTCCTCTTAGCCTGGGAAATGCAGAGACATCTCCCAAACATTTACTCTGTACCAAGTTTAATGGTGGAAGCCTGTAAATACCTTCTCTTGGCAATTGACCTGATTAAACACCAGTGAACTAGTGCTTAACTAAACACTCTGCCTGACTTCACCCAAGACTCAGTTTCACAAAGTTTAACTGCTTTCACAGTGTCTTAAACTACACAGGTCTGCATAAATTAGTAAAGAAGGCATACCAAGAATAGGAGGGAAAGAGATGATCTACAGAGCAACCATCCTCATTTTGCCAGTTGGGGGATGGCTGGTCTCTAACAAGGTCTTACAGTCCCTAGAAAATGGGGTGAGTTTTGAACAGGGTAAGCTGTGTGTGAAGCACTAACCTACATCAGGCAGTAGGCGACTTTGATCACAAATATTTCACTGCTTCATGATTCTCATAATACTCAGTGCTAAGGATATCTTATGCTGCTGGAATTCCCACATTTTAGACTGAGACCTCAACATCTTGTAACCACAAAATGACCCTTTTGAAAGATGATAAAAGAAAGCTTTAGAAGTTCATGAATGTCTTAAATTGCAGCAAGCCCTCACAAGTGCACACGTGGATTGTTGTTATCTGTCAGGTCAACAAAATGATGAGCAAAGGGTCCTCCTCATTATATTACAGCCTCAGTAAACTCTCAGTCTGCAGTATCCTCCTGCCCCAATTACCACTTTCAAACCATCAGACAGAACTATAACAAGCTCTACTAATGCTAGAAAAAATACTATTTTAGAGCAGAGCCTAATGTCCCTAAGTATAACAGTACCAGATTTCAGGAACTTGAAAAGCTTGTTAAAGTGAAAATTCACAAATGAGCTGTTTCTTTAGATTTTTCAAGTATAAACAATTTCAGAGTAAAATCTGGCAGCAGGTTCTCTGCTAGCCAGCATACAGCTTTCAACAGCAGAAACGCTAAACATGAGCATTTATTTTTTCAACTGAAAGTTTAATAGTTGATGCCATTTAAGGAGAAAAAAAGTAGCAATTAAGTACAGCATATTTATTAAATATTAACAGTACAACAAAAGTCATGTTGTCAAGCAGAAGGACTCTCTTTGTAGTTTTTCCAGCCAATCATGAGCCACAGAGCCTTATGTTGTTTCCTTTCAGGTTTTGAAACACTGACTCATGGAAATATCAGCACTGCACACTTCCTCAAAGTGGCAATCTTATAGGAAGTGTTTGTTTAGTCTTACACGACACATTGTTTTGTTTATGTATAAGGGATTCCGGTAAAAATAATTTTCAATTAAGGAAAAAAAAGACATAAGCACAACGGTTTCAGTTATGGGAAGCCAAAATAAATCAATTTGAAGTAGACATCTGAACAGCATATTTGTTAACACAAGTACTACTTTTTTCTTTCTACTGTACATTACTTCCTTGCAACATGAGCAGAAGTTGCCAGGCATTAAGTTCTTTCAATTCAACTAACCACAAAAGAAACTGGGCAAGAGGTAGCACAGTAACAGCTCCTCTTAACCCTGGTACCCACATTGACAGAATTCACATTGCTGCTCCACAACTTCAGCACCTCAATGAGACATCTTTAGGAGGTGCCACACCATTGTCAGTTCAACTGAGTCAGGCAAACACACAGCTTCCTACAAAGCTCAACTGTCTCAACATTTACAAAAAAGGAGACAGACAGATCAAGCTAAATCCAAGCATGACTAGAAACAACATTCCTCAGAACATGGAAGCACTTGGGAGATCCAGGATGTAATTACTCACCAGCTAAATAAGGCTGATTCCATGCAGCCCATCAGTCCCAAAAGAACAAGTTACACGAGCAGAAGAAAATGCCTTCATTTACCTGTAGCTTCTTGGAAATACAGGATGAGCCAGCCACAGCAGAACATTACACTAGGGCATTCAAACATCTCTAGGCTGGAGATGTTTTTCACAGCCAGAAGCCTCCCAGCTGCATCCACCTCCCCACTGAGAGAGGCATGCCAACATGGGTGTCCACTCTGTTTGCACTGATTCCTCAATGCACCAATCCTACATTTCATCCAGTTTATTCTAAGGCACACCTGTACATCACTGTCCCCTTCATGATTTGCCAGCAGAGATGCTACAGCGAAGGAAACAAGAGATCAAGCACAGAATAGTTGAAAGTGAGAGATCAGTCAGAGCTCAGCTATGAGACAAGCTCCCAAAGAACATTACTGACCATCTCCACAGCATGATAAATCAAACCAAATCGATGTGGAAAATGAATTATCTTTCTGCCCTCAAATAACCTGTCTCTTAATCCACTGAATGAGTCAAAGCTTCCTGTCACTAGAGAGAAAACTACAAGATACACATGAATGGGAACTGCTAAAAGACCAAGGTACTATTGGGAATAGCTGAAAAAAGTAATGTCCCTCCAATGTTCACCATCTTTTCAGTGGTGCCCAGCAACAGGATAAGGAGCAATGGCCATAAATAGAAACACAATAAGTTCCACCTCAACATGAGGAAGAACTTCTTTACATCGAGAGTGGCAGAGCACTGGAACATGGTGCCCAGAAAGGTCACGGAGTCTCCCTCTCTGGAGACATTCCAAACCCACCTGGACACACTTCTGTACAACTCGTGTAGGTGACTCTGCCTTGGCAGGGGTTTGCAGCAGATGAAACACAGGGATCCCTTCCAACCCTAAAAGGTCTGAGTCTGTGACCTCCCTTTAGACCCAGTCACAGGACTTTTTGCAGGGAGCCTACAAGCTTCCATATACAAATTCTAGAAGATCAGGATTGCTTTACGAGGCCAGTCTGATCGGGAACACCCCCTCAACCGACCAAAGCAAACCCCGTTTTTCCGACAGATTTCCCGAGAGACCGCCAGCCACAGAAAGGAGCGGCCCGCGAACACGCGTGGCGGAGCGGCCGCGGGCAGGCGGAAGCGCTCGGCCGCGCCCCCTGCCGGGCGGCGGCGGGACGGCGGAGCAGCGCGGGGCATTGTCCGCCACATCCTGCGGGAAACACCTTCCGCTCTGAGGGCACCGCCGGGCCCCGCCGCGCCCGCCCTGCTCGCCGCTTGCCCTGCTCGCCGCTTGCCCTGCTCACTCTGCGCGCTCAGCACCAGCGGCGATCCTCGCTGCACTTCGACAGGCTTAGCTCTGACAGGGGCTCCGCTCCGAGAACCCAAGTCAGCAGCGGGATTAACTTTAGTCCGCGACGTAATGAGATTCATCTCAAGACTTTTGCTGCTGTTATTATGTTCGATCCCTTCAACAATTCAAATTCCCACACTCTCGTGACTTCAATCATTTAGGTGTAACATCATCACTGTTTTCTTCTCAAAATGACCCAAACTAATCAAACAGCTTAGCCACAAGTCATCGTCCTACACACGATGTGCTCTTACCCCATCTACTAAAAATCACCAGATGGAAACAACTCGCAATATCATCACTCGCAAGGTGCCCGGATCCCTGCCCTGTGAAAAGACCTTTTTTATTTCCCCCTCCCCTCTTTGAAAAGAGACAGAGAACAAGTCTCCGACCATGCTCTGTAGTCTCACTGAATCTATTTTCTGGATGTATACGAGGACATAAAACGAACGCATAATTTTTAGTTTACACGACAAAATTTTAACTCTTAAAAACTGCTATCACTAAACTACCTGCTGACAACGAGGAAACGACCCTAGCAATGCTCTCTTTGAAATGCTAACGCCACTATCCAATAATGAGATTTTCTACGTAATCTCACGTTTTAGTTTTATCTACCAGGGTAATTGGTGGAGGCAGGGAACGGCAAAGGGAGATTTTTCAAGAGCTTTATTAGGAAGCCGCAGGCCCTCGGTACCCAGGGCTGAAGTTCGCCGCTGCCCCTGCAGCCCGCAGCCCCCGCGGCCCGTGCCGGCGAGGAGAGCCGCTCCCTCGGCATGTGGGACTGATTGTCTTACGGAAACGAGGGATTTCCCTCCCAGCCGGCACACTCAGAACTCGACCAGAGAGAGTTTAATCCGCTCGCTGACATCTGTCGCTTACTTTCTAATAATGTGGTTTGGAACTCGCTCAACAGCGAGAAGAGACAGTCTCCAAAAGCACGAGTCGGAGGAAGCCGCGAGGAAGCGACAGCAGCCCCTGCCCGTCCCCCTCGCCGAGGGAAGGGGCTGAGACAGCGGCTCCTGCACACAGCCGCTTTCGGGCCGGCTTCGCACCAGCTTTGCCAGT
>VZRX01003329.1:0-28518 GCA_013398075.1 Notiomystis cincta | reverse complement strand
ACCCCCGGCGGCACCGCGGGGACGGCGAGGGCTGACCAGCTTCGGCCCCGCTCCACGGCCGGCCCGGACCAGCCGCCGGGAGCAGCCGTTGGCGTCATGGGGAGAGAGAGGGAGGGAGGGATGTGCAAGTCCTCTTTCCCACACGGCCATAAAGAGAGGGCTCTAGCGATGCCCCAGGTTGAAAGCCATTCATTAGTGAGGAAAAGTCCCGTATTAAATAAACAAACCCGTCTGGGCGCTGGGAGCAGGCCAGTCTGTCTCCTGGCTCCATTTGATCAGCGGCAAAGCTGGCTTTACCTGACTGATCGGGGAGAGCAGGGAATTCAGATTTCAGACTTGCATGATTACACATTAAACAGCAAGAAATTGCGCCTGTGTCGGTGCTCAATGCCAAACTCTGGGTCTTGTAAAGTCAGGAATTGAAATATGCCTTCCCTTAAGGTTTGGCAAAAGCAGAGCACAGAGTTCAGTGAAGGTCTACAGATTACATTATTTAAAAAACTAAAATATCAAATTACCTTTGGTGCAGTCACAATCCCCTTAAAGAGGCTTGGAACATCCCTATGCAGAACAGCCCAGGCATGCCACAGTTCAGCATGTCTGAGAGGCACAACAAAATGCCCTTTCTCAAGCCTGCAAACAAACAGAAAAAATATAAAATTAAATACTTTCCCATTCTAGCTCTAATTTCAGGAGTGAGAGAAAGGTAAATGCACTGAGGGCAATCTATACATATATTAAGAAGCTGGTGAAGAAGGACAGCAAGAAACCAGAAGGCAAATCAGTCATGTGCAGTATGAAGTCTGTACCAAAGAAGCTGTGCATGCAAGCCTGATGAAAACAGTTGAGCAATCCATCATTGCTTGAACTATGGAAGGTACAACACACAATAAATGCCCTTTAATAACAAAAAAAAACCCCAAACCCAAAAAAAAACAGGTATATTGAAACATAGAAGAGCAAATGAAAAGTTGGGAAGGAGCTACAATAGCAGAGGAAGTCAGTTTGTAGGAAAGCCTGAGGCATCTGAGTTTTCCCACACAGGTATGGGCCTAACTGAAGGAAACTGGCAAGCTCACAGCCAAAAAAGGAAGCAGTGAGTTATCTTAAGAAGCTGCCTGACTTACTGTGTCTTCCTTTTCTGCATAGCCAAGTGACATATGTAATTTGATAAAAATACTTTTATAGCACAGGACTCCAAAGAGATTTTATAAAGTACAGGCTTCCATTTACCAACATCCATTACTAACAATTCCTTTTTTCTCACTGTAATATGCCCAATGTCCTCTGTGACCTCATTATACCCATTCCACCATGTGCCCTCTTTTCTTCCATAATGCTCCCAGCTCATTGCACCACTTCAGCTCCTCTGCCCACTGGTCCTTTGCATCCCCCATGACACCTTCAATGCTTCCTGCCCCAATAACCTTTATCATTTGCTGCACCATAACCCAAATTTCATTTGTCACAATACCTCTGATTCCCCTATCTTTGTCTTACCTTCCAACTGGACAAGAGGCAGCACAAGCAGCAAGACTGCTGATCAGAGAGCTCACATTTTAAGAAGGACATTGTCTCAGACCAGGTGTGATGTTGCCTCTTAGATGCTGGATGTGACAAACAAACAATTTTGGGGTATACATGTCTGTTTTAACACTTCATACAGACTCAGGTATAAAAAGGAATATACAAAGTCTGTTGCTTTTTCTCCTTCACCACACATGCACATTCCTTGAACATATTGGTGCAAAATAAATACAAGCCCACTGGGCCATTTCACTGAAGAAAATGGCAGCAACACAGGCACAAACAAAGAATTACAGCTATAAGCAAGTGGATAATGTTTAGCTATAAGCAAAGGTAAATGTATCCTATGCTTAGGATTCTTATAAATCTTCCTCAACAGCATCAGGGAGAAATGTGCTCCATACTCTAAATATCAGGGACATCTTGAAAAAAATATTTTACTTCTGTGTTTGCCTTTGGTACATAAGGACTTCAGCTGGCTTTGTTCCCTTGTTGGAAGCTTTTCTTATCTGCAGAAAGTTGACCCCAAAATAGTCATTAAAAAAAAAAATCAATTTTTCAGTTCTCTTCCCATCACTTGCTGCTGTAAAAGTTGTTCTCAGCAGATACTGAACAGACTATCCCTCCCAATTTGTCATTGTGTTCTTTTCAGACAGTCATGGCACTTCTATCTCTATACTTTACGCCCAGGAAATGAAAGAATATATCTACCTATAATACAGTCATTATATGTTCACAAAAATCAAGCTATGCATAAATTCCCCACCCCTTTGTGTGCACCCAACTATGCAGTCAAAGCCCACCACCTTAAATCCAATATAATTTGACCCAGCATAAATTCACCTTGCAAGTTAAGGTGCTGGTTTTCTCCCACACCCTAACCTCAGGTGTTGCTTGCAACCTCTCTCTGTGCTAGCACTGGTGCTCACAAGGGTGTGTGCTGTAACACATCTGTTGGGTAAAAAAAATATACACTGTCATGACTCTCATTTGTATACTGTGAAAAACAAGAGGCCCATAAGCCATAATACTTGGAAATCTTTACCCATGATCACAAGCAGCCTGACTAGAAAGCATCTCAGTCCCAGGGTGTGGTTAGGGCACAGTGGCATACTGGGCAGCTTTAGGAATGCATACCTGCCCGTGGCTACAGTTCCAGGCTGTTTTTCAGGATGGTCTAGCTTTGCCAAGAGCACAGATATGTCCAGGAAAGCAAAATTTAACCATAAACCCAGCCTTTCTTGTAAAATGTAGTGAAGCATGACCAACTTCCACAGTTAAGCATAACAGAAACTACCAAGATGCCTACAGAATCAATTAGCAACAACTGGAACAGACCAACATTTAAAGACATCAAAACACACCAAAAAATAGTACGTAAAAAACCAATGTATAGCAATAAAAAATAGGAAACAAAGGCTGGCACCTTCTGAGACATTTGCCATGGAATTAAGATTCCTCACATGAAAATCTACAAATGGTTGCTTGCAGCTCTCTGTGCTGTCCAGCTACGCTTGTGGTTTCCCACCAGATCTTTTCTGCTGAAGCTCTGTCAGTGCTTTTGTGTATCAGTGTGTTAGTTTATTTTCTGTTGGATCTTGTTTTCTTGACACACAGCTGAAAGCTTGTTGCTTCCTCTGTAACAAACATGCCTCCAAATGTTATACAGTCCAACAATGTAAATGCAAGCACTGTTTCAAAATTCACAAGAATGTGTATTTTTAAAGATGTTAAACACAGTATGAAAAACAGCCAAAGATTGTGTGCTTCTTTTTCAATTTCTCCATTGCTGAAATGAAACCTCAGCAGCAGCATCACATATGTATGTGCATATTACACACAACATGTGTAGGCAACATGAGGTTTGCAGCTGCAGCAGTCTGATCAAAAAAATCTAGGCAAAGTGAAATACTGCTTTTTAAGATGTGGATGAGTCTGTTAGTGACAATGTATATCCCAACTTTCTTCATCCAAGCCATATGAGTTTATATTATCAGCTCTTCAGAGGATTCTTGAATCTAAATTAGACTACAAAGAAGGTCATTTTCTGTGACTCATTTGTGCCAAGCAAGGAAATCATTTCCTCTCTTGATCTACATGATAGCTTTCTCTTGGGAGGAAACAGAATGTAAGAAGCTCTCTAATCTCCTTTTGCATTATGCAAGAAACTAACAAAATATGAACCTTCTATCCCCAGGGTAGCACAAAGCTGCTACCTATATTTATGTGAAGGAAAAACATATTTAAGACAAATCTAAGGAAATATCACTGTTATAAAAAGCAAGACTATGATCTGATGGCTGAGAAAGATATTGTAATTGAATTCTAGGGAGACATAGACAGATTTAACTAATAATATCTGTACCAGGCCTAAAGGCAGCTACTATCCATATAGAGATGCTGCATGATATGACAACTACACTGACTAGGGTGACCCAATAAACATTTATTTCTGGTAAAGTGAGTGGAGAAGCACAGATATCTTTGTTAGAGCCTCTGCATCCTATTCCCTGTCTGAGTGGTAAATTCAGACCTTGCAGTGATACCTCTCAGAATAAGATAGCAAAGGTGGCTGGGTATTTTTGCTCCTGAAGTCCTAGAAGCCACCAACTGCTCAGGAAAAGGCTGCAGTCCTTCCTTTAGTCTTCATGCATAGTGAGATATGGCAGAAATATACTATGCAAGTAGGAAATGAAGGCTGAGTCTGTGATTACCTGTGTCTCCCCAGGCTAAGAGTTCACATCTGATGTAGCTACAAAAGAATGACGAAACAGTAGTGAAATTGCTTTCTGGCAGAAAAACACTCCAGCCTTTACATTAAATAAAAGAAGAAAAGAAAGAGAATGATGACAAGAAGAAACATCTAATTAGCAAAATGTCAGCAACAGCGACAAGAAAGCACAGATTTCACAATAACACAGAAGTGACAAAGTTTAATTGAAGGAGAAACATTGGAAAGAGATATTACTGAGGTGGCTCTTACTGAACTCTGTGTATGTACCAGTACATAAGTATGTATGGTACCCTCACACACTGGATAAAAATAGATCTACGCATCAGAATCAGGAAAACTGGGGATTGCATTGCAGTAACTACACTTAAAGAAAGCAAAGATCTCCCCTGTGACCCTCAAGCACAGGAAGTAAAGCATGTCTACCTGTTTTTCTTACTAGTTGCCTTTTCAAAAAATCCCACATTTTTGCTTCTTGTTGCTGGAACACGGGGCCAGGAAGAGGCCAGAAGGGGGAAAAGAAAAGTGGCTTTAATTACAGGAAAAAGGGGCCAGTAAGAACTGGTTGTTATAATAGCCAAGACAATACAACTAACTTTCATGGTATATGTTTTTAAATATTTTTTTTCTCTTTTAATTCTTGTTCATGACTTCTAAATATCTGTCAGTCTAGCTTTCTCCTAAAATATGCATCTATGTTAAAATCCAAGTCATTTCAGCAGCAAGCACAGAACATTCAGGATTCCAATGAAGTTTACCAACATGAAATACTTTCTGGTTAAACTTGAAAAAGCATTGTGTTCTGGGCCATATCTGCTTTACTTGAGACTATAAACTTTGCTTTCTTCTTAAGGAGCAAATCCCTTTATCCTTCCATAAAAGATCATAATGTAATAAAACTGCATTAAGACCTAATAGAAAAAAAAATAAAACCAAACCAAAACACTAAAAAGTCCAGTGATTATGTATAAGAATGAACTATGATGGATTTTATTGCAGTTTAAAATACATTAACCTTCTGTGAAACTGCTAAGTGAAAACAGCAAATAATATTGAGAAAGAAAAACTGAACAGCAATAGGACTTGCTAGTGTTTTAAAAATACTGAATACTTCTGTTTACAATAAATATATGGTTATGCAAATTCTGTGAAACTGCTAGGTGAAAACAGCAAATAATATTGAGAAAGAAAAACTGAACAGCAATAGGACTTGCTAGTGTTTTAAAAATACTGAATACTTCTGTTTACAGTAAATATATGGTTATGCAAACAGGCATATAAACAACCATATTTCACGAGTCATTGCATATTGGCAGCCATAATCATCATTTTCATATCTCCTTTGTTTTTAAGTCATCAGCTCATCTGCAGTCTTCTCTGTTCTTTATGAGAATTAATTTGACAAAATAGGATTCTATCCTTCTCAAAGGCAAAATTTCAACCCCACTCAGTTTGGCAGCACCAGTAGTATCTCTTTTGAGGGGACTGCAAGGAGAGCTTTTGCCCTGTCTTCTCCTTCTTATCCAGCCCAGGGGATTATATGGCCACCCAGAGGAAAGCCCACGGGGATTATACTGCCAACATCCGCCCCGAAACACACATTAAACAAACACTTCTCTGCCTCTGAGATGTGTTCAAGTTTTGTGCTATAAGCAAGACCTCTAAGACAGATGCTATGAAGCTTACACTGACTTTGTGAAGCTTTGCACAATTCACCCACAAGCAGTGGCACACAGCTCTCCCACATGTGCTGTAAAGCTCGAACAGACCTTTCTGTGCAGTCACGAGTTTAGTGTGGGTCAGGTCCTGTGGTCTTCCATTTGCTCAAACACCCCATTGAAGCCAATGGTGGAAGGTCAGCTGCAAATGCCACCCTCTCTCTGTGTGGTGAATAGCTCCCATTGAACACACTGGGATGACTTGTGTGTGAGTGACTACTAACAAGAGAAAAAGGAGCAAAATCTGGTCCTCATTAAAGACTGCTAATCTGAAAAAAACCTCCTTCAGTCAGGAGTACCACTCAGGCAGAGCAACTCTGCCAGTGAGAAGCTACATAGGATTGGCAATATAGCACCGTTTGTCACTGTATTTTAACACATAATTCTTTAAAGCATCAGTTAATTATCCAGGCATGACTACATGGAGGAGCTCTATCCCACCACAGTTGATGAGCAAAGATAATCTTATACCATGAAACACAATTAGCCAGATGGTTATTTGGAGGTTTTTGGAATAGAAGCAATTTCTCTGATCTGGGAGATTAAAAAAATCAGGGCTGAATTTAAAAATAAAAATCATACCACACTTGTTACACAAGTATTTAATTACATACTATCATGGTAACTACTAATGGGCTCCAATTATGCAATCTTATTTTATTGCTTTTGGAAACATTTATAGGCACTAGATAATGTGTAGATTTAAGTCAATATCTGAATAAACAGTCTGGAAAACACATCATTTGTACCCAGATTGGGTTACTAGCATGATTATCATCTGCCACCTGCTGGAAATAGCTGTGATAACGCAACCAAGTTCCACAGATGGAAGGTCTGGTCACTCACGGAACAAGTGGAAATGTCAAAGAGAAAAATGTATTCCTCGTACTCAGGAGATTATTCCTCTTGCACCCACTGGGAAAGTTTGATTTGCCAAAGGGGGATATTTGTGAGCATCCACAGAGAAGCCATAACATAAAGTCAAACAGAAATTTAATTTGCTGTTGAGAATAAGGTTATCTGCCTGTGTCTGAGCAGAAGGCAAGATAGATAGTCTGAAACTAAAGCACCCAGTTAATTCCACCTCAGGATGGCATAGCTGCTTTGCCACTCTGCTGGAAATGGCATCATTGCAGTTCCCCCTGCACCATCCCCACATTGCCTTTGAGCCTCATTCAAAGAGATTGACCACTCTGGCTTTATGGTGGCCCATAGAACCCTGAAGGACAAAACATTGCCCACTCATGACATCTGCTCTCACTGGAAAAAAAGGGACAGTGTTTGTATGCAGTGTTCTTCAGAGAGCCAGACCCGTGTAACTTGCTTCCTCTGTGCCAGCAACCCAGAGTGAGTAATCCAAGTAAACCAGAGGGTAAATCCAAAGGCAGCACTGCAGACTTCCTCTCCCCTTTGTGCAGAACAGGCTGAACAGTAGCAGGACACACAGGTGAGACTAGCAGTTCTTGTCAGGGGGCTGGCTTATTGTGTTGCACTGGCTGAGGACAGGACTAATTGTACTGGTGTGCTTTTGCAATTGGCAGATATCCCCAAGCCAGTAGGGAGAATGAGACAGGTGCCACTGTATTAGACATCCAGACATTTTTTTTAAACCAAAATCAAACCCAGGCCCTTAAGCAAACAATTTTTGAATGCCCAACAGGTTTAGAACATCAACCCACATTTAGCATTTAGATGGTTCTTGCATTCAGGGAAACAGTGCCTTTCTCTGCATACCTTTCAATTATTTCTGAGGTCAAAAAAGGAGAATAAAAAAGGAAGATGGAGAATAAAAATGAAGAAAGAGAATAAAAAATGAAATTATTTTGGAACGTTATCCAGGTCTGTGGGATGGAGTGGAAAAAGAAACAAGAATCCACATCCCAGGACCTAATAAAATTCTAATTATTCCTCGTTCCTCATAATAATTCTTCATTTTCTCCACTAACTTGTTTTAGCCATTATAAATCAACCAGCTGTTTCTAGCAGTAAGAATTAATATCAGCCCTGAAAGCAATATAAAACATTGAGCCCCACATTAGCAGGAATTAACACGGGCATGTACTACCACGTGCCTCCTGTGGAGGGGAAAGGCCAGGCCTGCAGGAGGACCACATCCCACTGCAGTGGTACAGCACTGCCTCCAGGAGCACTGGCCACCGCTCATACACCCAGAACAACGTTTCTGTTGCATTTGCTTTTGGATGAAAGCCTTTGTTGTTTCACCGTGCTTTGTCTGCTCTGAAGAGGTCGCTGTGCTTCAAGCCCCCCGAGTCTCCTCCTCTGTGCTGCTCCTAAGAAGCTGATATCTCTCTTACAGCAACATGGTGCTTGCCTGCACTGGTAAAGTGGCCCTCATTCCAGCCACAAATTTAGCTACGCCTCATGCAGACAAGTTGGCTGAGATTTACTCCTGTAAATCTCTTTATATATGATATAAAGAAAATACCCAGAAGTAAAAAACCTGCCAGCCAAAGAATCAGCAACAGCCTCCAGCCTGCACGCCCAGAAGTCTGACACCCTCAGAGCAGCCACTGCTGCAGTGACATTTGGACCCAGTGGGGCATATGGCTGTACACAGACCCTCACCCCGGAGCATACGGGGCTGCCAGGACAATTCACCCAGCCCTCTGTCCCCAGACACGCTGGCCCCTGGCTACGGACCCGCTGTTCAGCAGCAAGAGCCTACCCCACCCAAGGGCCCTCTCCGTGGCCAACACCAGGACAGGGAGGGTATCACCAGAAAGTGCTCCTCCCCTCAGGGGAAGGTGTGGGACAGGGTCCTGCCTTATCCCTGGGTAACTACTCTGTATCATTCATCCACTCAGCGGGACCAGCCTTCCCCAGAAAGCTACGGACGGCTGCACAAGCAGAGACCCCTGTGCAGGAGCTCAGTGAATTGCTCAACAGTCGTGTCCTGCCCTGTCCTCTCCCTCTGTGTCCTCCTCCCACGTTAAAACCACTCAGGAGCATTAGCTTTCAGTGCTAGTCTTCTTGGCAGTTTTTCTGTAGATCAAGGAAATCTTGTATTTTAGTAAACATAGTCCAAAAGATTTTAAATTGTGTAGGTAGATACGGACACATATAGATAAACAGAATTCTGTGTGATTATAGCAATGTTTTTCTCTTCCTCTTCCTCTCTTCCCACCCCCTTTCCCTTCTCTCAATTTCTCAGACAATAAGTGGGAAACGACCTCTTTTTTTTTTTTTTTTCCAGCCAAAAATTAATTCTTGCTCAAAACTTCCAGAAGGGGTCAAGTCTAAAGGAAGCATCTGGCCAATCTGCTTTTGTAGTGCAGTGGGAGCCACAGCCCTCACATCCCTCCCTCTGCACCACTGAGCACTGCAAGCCCTTGTGCCCCGCCGGGAGGCTTCGCTCACACACGAGGACAGCCTTGGCGTGACTGCAGGCAGCCCTTAGCTGGTACTCTGCATGCACAGACACAGCACATCCCACTCATCCCAGCACGGCTTCACTGCTGCTTTTATCCCCCTGAGTACAGATGGACTCTTCAACTACTCCGCTGGGTCGTTTGCTTGTGAGTTATCTGATAAGGGGTTGTGCTTGCAGGGTCACAGTCACAGCATGGGGTCCTATCGTGTAACATATTCAATGGACCAAACAATTATTTGGCTTCTCTCAGCATCTTGAAATGCACATCCAGGGATAGGCAATGAATGAAGGGAAGCTGGGCTTGATCCTCAAACACACCCACAAGTGGCTCCCATCCCGTGGTTCAGTCTGTGCATATGTTCAAAGTCAGTCAGCATAAAACACTTCACAGAATAAAGTAAGGAATTGCCACAACTTTAAAACAGCCAGGAAAGCTGTCAACAAAAAAACCCCCAGGACATATTTTCCTTTTCATACATCCAGAAAAGCTTTAAAGCCTTAGAAAATCTACATTCACCATCTTGCATTTTCTTACTAAATATACCAAGTTCACAGCAAATGGAAAGCATGAAAAAGGCACTTCTGGTCATGGTGAGCAACAGTACCTCCAAACATATGATCTCTAAGGGGTGTGCAATGGCAGAAGAAGCATTTTTTTTAACTTACTCACTGGGCAGTAAACATGGGCAGTTGCTGTAGCTGGCAGCTCCTGAGTCAGCCCAAGCTCTTCTGCTGGCAAAGGGGATGGGAGAGGAAAGGGCAGTGACTCATTAATTTGCAACATGGTGGGAAGTAACTCAAGAATCAAATTCCTAGCAGCAATACCACCTGCAGAGCTTAGGCCCTATATATTTTATGACCAGGTTTGCTTGAAAAACAGACCAAAACAAAAGAGATTCAAAACCAAACCCAGAAACATGTGAAAGCCATAGGATGCTGAGATCTCCAATGAGAAGCTGTAAGATTTTGAACCAAGGAGGAAGTTTAAAGCCACTCTCCTTCATAGAATTTAATTCAGAAGCAGCTGGGAACCCGTGCCAGGTGATTTCAGTTTCTTACTGGGCCGTGTTTCCATCAATGCAAGAGTCTCTGTTTTTCTTATATTTAAAGGGCTTCATCAAAATCAGCAAAAAGATAAGGAGGTCCTTCAAATCCATAACAGATCATTAAACATATAGCATTTAAAAGACCAAGGCCAAGACCCTGCCAAGCACTTTCATTTGTTCAAACATAATTGTGTTATGTTCACAGTTCCATTTTACATAAGTATTTGAAAAAATGCACTTCAATTCTGCACTCTTTATTATTTTGACTGACATTATCCACATCTTTCTTTTATATTAACAAGAAATTAAGAACACAAACAGTGGAAAAAAATACTCTTCATTTCCTTCCATCATTTTTCTGAAAATAAGAGTATTTGCCTTACAGCTCAAAATTAGTAGGTATCAAGATTTAAATTATATATCTGCTTCTCCTGTTTAAGCTCCATTTCACGCCAAGTGTAATAAAAATCACTAATGCCTATAATCAACCTTGCTTCAACCACTGAAATGAAAAAGTTAATCAAGATACTTATTAAAATGAGCACTGGTCCTGATTCTGCATTGGGTAGTTGTGTGATAGACATGTTGCTGCATCCACATGAAACACTGTAAGATCAACCTGCACAAACAGCCTCGTAGTTAAAAGGAATATCCTCTGGTTCATCCCTGAACAAACTCATTCTGGTTCATGAATTTTGGCACTATGGGCCAAAGGTTCCTTCCTTACTTCCCAGTACTCTTATATAATGTGAATTAATCTACCTGTTTTATAAGACCCATGGCAGCTGCAAGTTGTAATTCAAGTCCTCTCCTTAGGAACTAAGGACCTTTTAAAGAAAATGCAAGAACCAAAAGCAAACTTTTTCAGTAGTCTGCCAGACCCAGCTTCAGGGTGCTCCATACCATGAGGACAGAAACATCAAATGATCTGTGTCAGCTCAAAGTTGTCTTTGGAGGAGGCCAAGCTGACCTTGAATGAGCAGAACAACCTTTTTCTATTTTTGAGAGGGCCTGAGGAAACATCTTTGCACACTCTGTTTTCTGCTAAATATTGCCTAAGAAGAATGAAAGCCAAGGTGGCCCTGGATGAGAACCAGTAGTCAGCTTGGTAAATATTATTTGTAGAATTATAGACTGGTTTGGGTTGGAAGGGACCTTAAAGATGGCCTAGTTCCAACCCCCCTGCCATGGATCTTATCAATGGCTTACACCACTGTCTTTCCTTCACCATTATGAAGTACAGCTGGTTTGTGAAGTATAACTGGTAATCTATTTAATATATGAATAAAATACTCTTTGCTATAACATTCAGTTCTTGTTTTCTATTTGTCAAATGTATTGTTTGAAATACTACCAGCAGCTATTCATTCCTTTTCTGAGCAGTGATGCCATGACAACCCCCACGTGACTGGCTACAAGCATACCACAAGTCTCCAGGGCTTTGCTTTAGAAAAGACTCAGACTGGTGTTACTCACACTTTTTTCTTTTTTAAAATGCTTTATTTTGTGGAAGATGCATCAAGCCTACCTGTCAATTCTACTGTGTGGCAACAACTCTTTCAGCTAAAATGGGACAAAGCAAAGTATGAAGAACACAAGAGGAGGGTGGGTACAACTGTTTGATAAAGAGCATGTTCTTTAATACTTCATTACAGAATATGCTTACCCAAACGGACTACAGCATCTCTCTATTTATTCTTAATGTGTTGTGAAAGGTACTGATGAGCAATAAGGTGGAAGAGACATGTTTTGAGAATATCCAGCAAATATATGTATAGCTTTTGTGTCTATTTAGGGTATCATAATTATTTTCACCAAATTTAGAAGTCAAAAAATTTGTTTAGTCATTTGCTCCAAATCAGTAATAATGCAGGACTGTGTTCTCTTCAAAATCTGTAAGCAGTGAATAGCATCAGTGATGATTCAATTGCATTGCTACCTTAGGAAAATTGTATCACAATATAATTAGCTTTAATACGAAGAAATAGTTCTTCATTATTTCCAGACTGAGTCTGCTTCATTAACTGTGTAAAAATATCTTCCTTCCTTCCTTCCTTCCATTGTTCCCCTAATTTGACTTGCAGGTGGAAAAAAGTTAAAGATGAGGTAGAGAATTGAATCTGACGTATTTTTCTAACTAAACTTACAATATTGGAATAAATAATTTTTTTTCTGTTTGAATTAACCTCAAGAGGCTCACTACTGTTTATAAGCATGGCTATTTAAACAGTGGCTCTTTTAAAGCAGGGAACTGATAGCAGTGTAGCTGAAATATCCTCAGCATCCACTGTGCATACAGAACTCTCCTTTGTTCAGTGTACAGAGCAGTGTACTTCATATATGCTTGAAAGGCCAGGAATAAAGGTTAGGGATCACCACGATATATCATGAAGAAATGTATTTACAGGAACAAAATACTTCCCATGACTCAATTGCTCTTGGATTAAAAACAAGTATTAATTTCTGAGTGCAAGTGAAAAGAAAGAATAACTGTCATGTTGAGCAGAGGATGGCTTAGAAAGTACAGAATTTTGTTTCCTATTATGGGGTTTGCACCAAGCAGTTATTAACAAGGTCTCCAGTGACCAAAGAGTGGCCTTTTCAAGTGTTGTCATGTGGCACTTCTAAATCCCCGTGCTGGTTTCACAGAAAACCCACCGTGCCTTCTCCTGGCACAAACACAGGCTCGCTGCAGTGAACACCAGCTACCAGGGCAGAGGTACCTGCAGCTGGGGTACCTGGGGCAGCAGGGCAATTTGGCACGTTGTCCTGAGTGACACAGCCCCCTGGGGCCCGGGCTTTTCAGCTACCAAGAGAGACAGAAATTGCTCTGAGAAAACGTAAGGGTCTCTGCTTGGTGATGTGAAGGCTTTGCATTGAAGGAGCTCGCAAAAAAAATGAACTAGAGCAAGAGAGAAAGGGGAAAATAGGAAGCAAGGAAGAAAACAAGGTACACTTCTTGGAGAAGACCATTGAAAAGATGGCAATGTTTAGGGATAACTTAGCATTTTCTCCATGCTGTAAAGGTACAAAAAAGTCAGTGTGTTTTTATGAATTCAAGAGCAAATGCACCCAGTCTGAATAATTTTGCTATTTTCTTAATAGAAGAAAGGAACAGGGACAAAAATAGCAAAAGTTACATCTCCTCTCGGCAACATTCTGCATAGAATTAAAAATAAAATGTTTCCAAAACCATCTTTAAAGTGCTGCAACAGAGATAAGGGTGGACTAATAAATACCAGGGTTAATCTTTTTAAAGTTGTGCATGTAAGAACAAGACAGAAATTGTTCACAACAATTCCCAGAAAATGAAATTATATTGATATGAATTCTACAGAAGAAGTATGGTTTCTAAACCCACCTTTTGCTGTTTCAAGTTTGAAAGAGTTTGCATATCTACAATTTAAAATCAGTTTGCATGAATATCACATTTTGTTCTTCACATTGGTGATTTGTACTGACTGGTACAGTAACAACCCTCTTTTACAAAGTACATGTCTTCTTAAAAGTTATTTTTAAAATAACTTAATAGTATGATAATTAAAGGCACCTGAAGAATCAGAGGAGCTAGCAGCAGAAGCCAAACCTCCCACAGGTTTGCCAAGTTTACTTTTGCTATCCAGTAAAAATCAGCCACTTAACACGATGGGATCTAGAAAGGATGCAGATGAGCCCTGTCATCATCCCCTGAAAACAGTTGGTCTTGAGAGCACTTTCCTTCTGGGATCCCACCTCCTCTGAGATGACTGCCACAAACAAAGCAGCTGAATGTTTTCACAGGAAGCCAGGCAGCTCAAGCAAATTTCAGACAAAGTTAGAAACTGCTAAACATTATCCCAGCCAATGCTGTAAATTATTCACTCTGTTCTAAAAGCAAGGAACCTGTCATGGTAATATCTATGACAAGTCTGCTGTCAGGCATTCAAGCCTGGTCTTTGGCTTTTGGAAGACCTGACTTATCTTAGGAGTGCCTAATGCTTTCTTACATTAGCCTTTATTTCTGCTGGATGCCTAATAAAAACTGCCTGCCTTCTCTTAGACAGTCGTTTCTGTATCATAACATCAACACAACTGTGACCAGACTGTATTCATTTTCTACATTTTTCCAACATAAAGAAGACTTTGCATCTCCAACAGACTTTAGGACAATTTTCTTTAACGTTTTCATTTTCCTTCTGGGCAAGTCCGGCTTTGCTGATACAATGAATCATGTGTTTAATAGTGTTTCTACCAGCTCACAAAACAGAACACAGGAATTAAAAGATCTTCCCTAATGATATGCAGGGTATTTCCAACAAGAAAGGATAAACATTTCATTTCTGTTGCAGATCCAGACAGCAAAACCATTAGTGCCCCAACAATATGCAGCCACAAGCTGAAGGTATAGTATTGGCTATTGGGCCTTCACATCTCCTCTCAGAGACAGAAAATCTACTGGATGGTCACAATTTCAGGGCCTTTTCTTTCCTTTCAGTGAAGTGATTGTTGCAACAGGACTATCAGGATCCATGAATAGCACATTCCCAGCAACATTAAATAATACCTTTATGATTATTGATGAAATCAGTGTTTCAGATTAACAAGTGCTAAAGCATTCAAATAGCCTCCTAACATGTAATTCTGCACAGCCATGAAAATACCACTGCAGAGAACAAGAAGAGCACAATCACCAAGATACAGCACAAAGAACTGAATAATAGGATATTAACATATTCAAAGCACATGAAATAACAATGGGTAGCCTTGACTGGCAGTTATCCTTCAAAATCTTACTGCTCCCAAGAGACAAATTTTTAATAAAGGATGAGAGTGGAAAATAAATTGTTAGCTAATTATCTCTGTGCACTGAAAGGAAACAACAACAATAAAGAAAAAATTAAAAACCAACTAAACATCCCCCCCCAAATGTGAGCAAAGTAGAAAATACATGCAGCTACACCCTGTCAAAGACTAAATTTCCAACACAATGCCCCTCAGGCAATGGGAGTGTAACCCATATAAGGACTTCAGAATTAATTTCCTTAAAATTGTTTATCATCTCACTGTGTGACATAATAATCCCCAGGCACCTTAAAACCATTTCACTAGCAAAACAATTCATTTCTTCTTCATGCATAAATTCACATGCTATATTAGGATGTAGGTTCAATTGCTGCTGTTAATTTTTTTCCCATTACTGTAAAAATAATTGCTTAAGTTCCTTTGAAAATAAAACACTGCATAACCCCCACACACAGAGGTTAACAACAAAAACACCAACAGGAACCCACTATTCTTAGGCATGCTTCTTAGAACTACAGGTCCTGATACCTCAAGGTGAGACTGGTTCTTTCTCATCCTCCTCATTTCCATACTCCTATAGAAAGAGGGGAGAAAAAAAATTTTTGCAATCTTGTGGTATCCAGTTCTTCTTTACAATCACTCTCATCAAGGTTATTTTGTCATGGGATGACTTAATGGACCAGTTTTAGGTACCTTTGTACTATGGTGTGACCAGCATGTGGCCTGCTTTGGTTACAAAGCCCAGCAAACAAGGCAGATTCCCTCCAGAAACCTGCTACTCTAACATTAGCCACTCAAAACTGTCAGATCCAGATCAGCAGGATTTACTATTTGTTTTGTATAGGACTTGAAATCTCTTTGGAGTGTCTAGAATCAAATATGGGGAAGGAAAGGATGAGAAAGGAAAAGACTGAATTAGTATGCTGAAAACAAGATTATTCTTTCAGTGATTCTGTTCCAAGAGCCTTTTGAGAATGAGATGTTGAAGTCCAGCTATGAAAACTTTGCTTTCTCTGCTTTCCTCCATCTGGCCTCTTTCTGGTTATCTTCAATTCAGCCCTTCCAGAAAAGACATTGTTTGGCCTCAGATAATCTCATTTATAAATTTTTCTCTTCATCTCTCCCCCATTCCTTCCCAATCCCCACAAACACACTTTTAGCATGGATCTGTGTTCTTTGAAAAACAATATGGCAATATTTTTTACAAATTAGACAATGCCTCAGGATGTCCAAAGAGGCTCTCTGTCTTCCATTGGACTACTTCAATTTTTATCCACTTTTGACAAAGTTAACTTTAGAGATTGAGATTATTAATATCTTCCATTTTAAAACCAAAGTTTAAAAGGCTTAAAATTATGACAATAATAAAAAGCACTAGCTTATACTTACTTCCTCATACATCTCTCTCCATTTGTTGATTACACCCAGTTGTTGCTTCTCAACTTACACTAGCCTGCAATCCCTCCAGGACAAAAATTGCCTGCAACTGGACTTAATCCAAATCTCACTGAAGTCAATGGAAAACTTATTATTTGATCCAAAGCCCATTGAAGATAATGGAGAGAATCCCATTGACTTCACAGAAGTCTGAATAAGTCCTATCATGTGCTTGTACACTGTCCATAACAATCCTAGCTTTTGGTAAGAGCTTATGAAGCCTGCTAGAGACAAAAATTATGATGATGATTCTGGAAAATACGTTGACAAATGTTTACAGAAATTCTGCTTACACCGATGAAATGCATTCACCAATCATGCAGGCTGTGGCTGTGGTTGCAGGAGAGTGTTTCAGGGTCAAATTCACAGCATTGAAAAGGGTCTTCTCTCCCTGTGTCCCTAAGAAAATGGTGAGGAAGAAGGTTCTCTCTATAATAGCACAGAGCTTTACCTGATCAGTGTCTGTTGCATGCTGTGTAGAGAAGGGGACAGCAATTTCAAACACCCCACTGGGTATCCATGATATATCACTGCTGCTTGTTATGTTCCTGTAAAAACAGAATCATTTCTTTATCCCTTCTGCACACAAAGTTGGAGGAAGACCAACTTTCTGCCACTGAAAGAGACAACCCTTTGCTGCTGGAGAAGATGTCCTGCATCATGAGAACAAAGGGACAAACTGACAACAAAAATGACTATAAGGCCAAAAAGTAACATCAGCAGCACTATTTCCATGTAGTTATCAAGTTTCCTTCTCAGTGACAAACATAGCTAAGGATAAACTGCTCTGTGAGGACACATTTAAAAGGCAGCCTAAGGTATAATCAACACCTCAGAAAGCCATTTGCTTGTCTTGTCACATGAAATCTAATGCCAGGTCATTTTCCTCCTACACTCTGTTGAAGAGAAGGTGGCTTTAAATTAGTTTTTCACTTTAATAACTGAGGGAATGAAAAAAAATAGAAAGGGGGAAACGTTGCCCTACTTTAAGAAAATAATTGAAGCAAACCTGTTTTGTCTCAGCAAAGCTGTTGATCCTGCTAAGTGAGTCATTGCTGCTGACTTTGCCAGTTGTTCCTACAGACACCACAGGAAAAAGGGAGACCCAAACCTGAGAGATGAAATAAAGCCAGAGCAAAAATAGAATTAAAATTTTAAAAAAAAAGAGTGGAGCAGGAAGCAGGCAAAAGTTGAAATTTAATATACTGCTCAAAGGAGACCAAGCAAAATGTGCCTTGAAGATTTATCACTGGAGAGAACCATCTTAAATATTTTGGTTCAGGAGAAAATTCACATCACAAATAGGGCACAGCAAACCAGTCAATAACAGGGACAGGCTTTTGAAGTGAAGGGTTTGTATAGCTCAGGTGGTGGTTGTTATCTCCTGTTATTATTCATTGGTAGCCAGTCTACTTCTTGATAGACTGACTATTAACCAAGCCCTAAAGTGTCTCCAGACAACAAATGCTGCTCAGGTGAAATGACCCAGGTAGAACTCACTACACATCACTGTCACAAATATCCTGACATTTGCACAGATCCTTTGTCTGAGGCAAAGTTGGTCATGGCCACATCATGCAAATCCACACCACAGCACTTACAGTTTGTCACTAGTGAATAATATCTAGATCTATGCAGGCGTCAACAAACATCAGTTAATTCCACTGCTGAAGCTGTGATTTCACAGATATGGAAGGAGCAGAACATCCTCCTCCTTTCCATTCCTTCTCTCTATTCATGATTCACATGGCAAACTCTTGTTGTTTTCCTTGGATCAACTCTGTTTTTCACCAAATCTCTCCATTAGCTAATTACATTTGTGACAGCAGCAGAAAATTAACCCAACAAAGCCAAACAAACCTGGATGGTTTTTCTACTACTTTCTGCAAAGTCATGAATTCCAAAGCTGTTGCAAGGGATGGAAAAGACCATGCAGTGGGAGCAGTGGGGAGAGGAGCAGGGGAAGGAAAAGTGTGAATCCTTTGCTTTTTAGTGGCAAGAGACTGCTGTAAGATCAACTCAGCTGCCTGTAAAATTGCAGTCTAGGAAATCACAGAAAGTTTCCAAGGCATTTGAGGCAGTAGGCTTATCTCCACTATCTTCATGCTTCTCAACTCAGTAGATCAGATTTGTTCACAAAAGAAACTTATAAACCAAAGTAACAGAAATTGATGGCTAAGCATTTCAGACACCAGCCTTGCCCTCATCTACAGTACTGCAGTACTGCAACTCCAAGACTGGAGGGTCGGAATTAATCCGAGATAAAGCTATAGCATTTTTTCTCTTGTAAAATGTCCCAAAATTCCATATAAGCAGGGGTGTGTTTGGAAGATACTGAACAAAGTCTATCCTCTTAAGAAGGACAAAAATATTGGGTTACAAGGGCCAGTTAATGCAAATCAAGAAGGAGCAAGTCCCTGTAGGGGAGGTATAAAATTTCAGGCAAAATTCCCCCTAACAGAAGATTGACAAATACTTCACATTCTGGGTTCCCAGGCAGGGAACACAAACAAGTATGAAGAAGTTTGATTCTACTTTTATGGTTTTCCCCTCTAGTTTAATTGAAGAAAAATGAAAGCAGGAGCTATGGAAAGTGAACCAGGAGAACTGAGCCATTCTGGATAGAATTACAAAGTTCCAGCCTCAGTATCAGGTTCAATTGATGGCATGAGGATTGGCAACAAGCTGCAAAATACATGGTCAACACTGCAAGATATCCTCGTGAGCAGTGTAAATCACAGAGCCAAAAGGTAGCCCTGAGCTTCTGTTCTTTCCTTCACTGTTATTTCTGGATCAGAACTGCTCATAGAGCACATTTTGCTGCACTTTTGTGCTGAGGATTAACTGCATGTGGCAGCCAGCCACACTATTAACAGCCTTTCACTTAATGCAGCCACTCTTATCAAATGAATCCCAGAGCCCTCCTCAGACTTTATTAGGCCATTTGTAACTGCTGTAGTTTCTACAGTCAGACTGTGCACTGTGGAGAAATGGCGCTCTCAGAAATAATCTAAAAATTATTGAAGAAACCAGAAGCAATTGCTTACCAGTTCCCTGAGAGAAACATTTAAGGTGACCAGAAGGGCATGCATTGAGGGCTCCAAAATGTACACTGGCAAAGTAATCAGGTTCTGAATTTCATCAGTGACAGAGGTAAAGAAAATCAGCAACAAAACAGCCACACGAGGTTTTAGCAAGCTTTTCCAGAGAAAGAAAATTGATTGTCTTTTGCTTTTCCATGTCCATCTAGTGGGCTTTGAGCCTTCTAAGTCAAAAATTCCCAATTTTCCTCCCACACAAACCAGAGGGAAGCTGCAGCACTGCTCATCAAGCAGGGAGCTGGCATCAGCTCTGCTTTTACCCATCCTCCCTATTGCCTTGGACTGCCAGGCGTCTGTGATCACGTCTTGATTTTCAAGGTATGTCCTCTGTCATGTGAGTCTGACTCAATATATATGGGTGTGGCTCATACTGTGTGTTCACCATGCTCACTCCCTTACCTATTGCCTCTAGCCTGAGGCCACCAAAATTTATTTTTGAAGCCAGCAATTTCTGAATACATGTAAATAGATTTTCAAAGGTGTAGTTCATCAGAAACTGCCTGAGTCTTTGGAGGACAGTAAATGGTATTTCTTCTATTCCAGGACTATCCTTTTGTCAAATCTTTGGTCCCAGTTCCAATTCCAGAGGGCTTGTTTGGGAAAGGCAAAACACTCAAAAGAAAAAGAAATAAAAATTGTGGCACTAAAACAAAAAACTACCTCAGCCTCTCCACAGCTTCTATCCGGAGACAATTCTTGAATACAGCTACATCAATTTTACTAAAGCTTCCCAAAACTATTTAATCAGAGGCAGAGAGCAAGACGAGAAAGCTTCAACCCAAAGACTTGACCAAGAAACTCGCAACTAAAAGAGAGGCTTCTACAATGAAAAATATGAGGCAGCTTTAATTGCAGTGGAGGCAACATTACAAACCAAATAATTATATAAAAAGTAGTATGTTTGTAAAGCCAGGAGCTTCATAGTCAGAAAATACAAAAATTATGGAAAAGTAAATATATATGGCAGCCTTCCCCACATCAGCTGTTAAGTCTGTGCTCTGTAATTAACAGATATTAGAATGTCTGTAAGAAGCAGTCATTAGAAAACACCTTTTTCAACTCACCATTTCAGAAATGGTTAAGTCCGTTTGAAGGACATTTGTCTTTTGACAAAGAAGCAAACTTGATGCAGATACCTGCTGCAAACCTCTTTATCACCAGGGGAAATTCAGTAAAGCTACACATGGAAATAGGATCAGTGGAAGTATTTGGCAAGATCTGCCATAATTTGTGCTATTCTATGATCTCTCTGTGATATTACAGTTCACCTGACACCAGTCCATGGTCAAACTTCAATAAAGTACAAGTCATACTACTTCTTATCAAGTATTTTTCTACTCTCCCTCTGTTGCAATTGAAAACTTTTTACTAATTACATATATACTCTAACAGCAGGAAAAAGTGAGAATCTTTTTTATATGAGGACATTCTTTACCAATCCCAACTGCAAAAAGAATTTATCTGAACCAGTCTTTCCATTGGCCTGGCTGATGGAAATTGCTTTGACTCTGGTGGCTTAGGCAGTTCTCATGGATGAAAGAAAAGGAGAATTCCCTTTCTTTCCTCTGGAAGAAGACAACAGCTGTATTACCAGCAAGCAATTGTCAGCTTTCTTTGCTATCCAAGCTTTGGTGCAGAGAATAATTCTGAAAATAAGACATATAAGGTTAGTAAATCAAGACAGTGACAGGTTCTTTATTTGACATGTATTTATATTGATTTCTCTTTTCTGTCTGGTAAAACAATTTAAAAAGCAGACATCTAAATGAGATGGGGGAAAAAAGAGAAAAACAGATGAAAAAAGTGTGAAAAGTAAGATGAAGAAAAAATAAAGAGATCATGTTAATCATGGAAAGCGAAAGAACAACTAGAACAAGACAAGGTTCCAGAAATAGCATTATTCCAGTAGTCTCCTGTGAAAGTAATTTAGGAAGTAGTAAAGAATTCTCACTCCCTCTTAGATAATGACAGCATTTGGAAATTTTACTGTCCTCAGCCTTCCTGCTTTGCCCTTATTTTGAAAGTCAGTCCTTTCCTGGCATAGTGAACCAGCAGACCAGAGGTCACAAGTCCATTTTATGATTGCAGCCCTATGCATCAACATATTTTGATTTCTGTAGTTTAAGTTAAAATACTGCTGTTCCTATGCAGACGATAACTTCCTGCATCCAAGAAATGGACTTGTGAGGGTATAACCTTTTTAACTATACAGCTAAACTTAGCAAAATTTGTAAACAGAACTCTTGAATTAGCTGGAGTGAGTTGGACAATCAGGTGGAAGGATTCATATAGTTCAGGATACTAGGGGCTTAAATATTATGTAAGAGTGTAGCTATTAAAGACATCAAGTCTTCAATATAGTGAAAAAAACCCCCATGAAGCAAAATGACATAAAAGCCATTTCCCTTACAATTCCCAACCAAATTCTTTTGAGATTATAATAGCTAGTAAAGAAGAAGCCTAACTGGGAAAATTACTGTAAGCCAGCAACTGTAGTATAACTAATTGATCTGATTATAATTTGGACTTTTTTCCTCATGACAATTTTTATCTAAGTATGCAAGGTCTCTCCACCAAGGACCCAGCTGGCTGACAGCAAATACTTCAGAGTGAGGTTTTTGGAATATCTTCAGAGGCTCTGAAACCCCTGAGCCACTTCCCACGAATGAGGGAGAATTCTTAGTAGACCAATTCCCTCCCACAACAGCACCACTTCCTTCTTTACTCCTGATTTCACACAATTTTTTTGTCTGTCACAGTAACTGCATTCACAGAGTGAAAATACTGAAAATACATAAAAGTTGTTTCTAGCTTCCATTTTAACAGGATTTAGCCACTTGAAACAAGGAGAAACAGCACCACATGACTGACCAACTCTCTGCATGTTATAATCTACCACTCTGTTACACCACCACTGATGGTTCATGGGACAGACACTTCTGCAATACAGAAACACATATTCTGTATTACTTATTTTTAATCACACTTCTTCAAAAGAAAATGCATATTGAAATCACAACTTATCTTAGCATAGCCAAGCAGGGTAGCAGCAATTCTCTCAGGAGGATTATCAATCGAAACCAAGACTTAAACCAGTATCACCTCTTCCTTTATTTAATATAGAGTTTCATCTATGGTCATGTTGGAGGATGCACTTGGATATACTCTCTAAGGTATTTTCTCCTTTCTCATTTGCAATATGGATCAGTAGAAAATGTTTGAAATGGTAATGATGAAAACTTATTTTCTGAAAGACGGAAACCCACGAGACTATGACTTTTTAGTAATAAGTTTTTCAAACTAAGAGTAGAAATACCACCTACCATAACCACCACCTTACAGAACTTCAGTGACTGCCACACAACCGCAAACTCCTGGGTTCAGAAAATCATCAGTTTCCCAGGGCAGGATCCCCAAACCCACCAGAGAGAAAAGCTTCACCATCCTAAGTGCCTGGGTCAAGAAGGAAAAAGGATCCTTGTTTGCCTAAAGTAGTAGTGGGACTGGTCCAGTTTGCTGCAGCAAACACATCCTAGAGGGCATTGAGGATGTCCAGACCCCGTGTGGAGAGGGTGACTGCCATGCAGTGGTCAACCACAGAGCTCCATGGCTGGATGGAGGTCATCTCAAGACACCAGCCACGATGGAAAAGTGCCAGGACAGACAAACTCAGCTCGTGTTGTGCGCCTCTGTTACAGCAACCACATTGGGCAAGCATGTATCGTCTGTTTCCTTCAACAGTAACTAATTTCTAAAAGAAAGATTATGAACCTTTAAATGAGAGCCAGAAAGTAATTTAATGAACCAAGACTTCCTTTGCTATCAGAAGGAAAATGACAACTTGGCTTTAGTAGCAATTCTGGTTTTTAATGAAAATGTCCTATGCCCTTATGGCTGAACTCAAACACCCTCAAAGTCCCCTGCTCCACATGGTTTTAGGCTGGATCATCAGGGCACACTGTAAGGGACCAGCTATCCTTAACAAGTTACACCACTGAACCCAAAAATTTCTTATTTCCTTTTCTTCTTTAAAAGCTTCAGTTTGAGATAATAATAACTTAAAACACTTAACCAAATGCCACTTCCCTTATAATTAAGTAGAAATCTTACTCTCTTCAAATCCCTGGCTCTAAAGTTAAAACACTTTGCTACTGAAGCACTCGTATGATTACAAAATAAATACTTGAAACAAAAGTGAACTAAAGTACCACATATAAAAAAGAATGTTAAGAGTTACAGGAAATGTTAATCTCAGGGTCAAGTTCTTTCATTTTCACTATTGTAAATCCAGGCTAACAGCTCTATCTTCACTGCAATTGGTGTGGATATTATAGCCTTACATTAAGAAACCATGTCAAAAAAACCCTGATTAACTCATTTTGAAGCTTTAAAGATATCTGGACTGAGATTTTCTACCAGCTCACTGCCATGGGAAACAAGGGGTCACTCTTCCCCTTTAACTCCAACCCTTGTGCCTCTCTTCCATTCTGTTTGTCTTATACTTGTGCTCTTTAAATCCTGAGCAAGGTCAACTGCAGGAGAAAAAGCCTTTTTTTTTTTTTTTCTGAAAGGAGGATAGTTTTCCAGTGGGTTAATTAATTGAATCAGTTCATTGAAGATGAATTTAAGACTAAGCAAGGAAGGAAGGAAGAAGTAAAGCCACATATTCCTTTGGTAAAGTAGAAAAACATTTACTCACTGCCTGGCAGTATTTAACACCCAAATAGCTCTCCTAAGGGTTGACAGAATCACATGAAACCCAGTAAAATGGTTGCAACTCAATAATCCATGTTGGTTACCATGGAAAAATTATGAATATAGACACAATAAGGGTTTGTCCAAGTTAGGAATGACTAATCTGGTATTCACACACACACCCCTTCAAACTGGACAAACACCAAGTATGAGTGTATTTATTTTATTACTTCTTCATATTTACCACAATAAAAGGAATATTACTTAAATATTCCAAGTTTGTTGGGGTTTTTTGTTTGTTTTGGGGTTTGGTTTTTTTTTTAACAGTTTATTATTTCAGTATGAAACTATTCACCTGGTTTTCCAGGTCTGTATTTAAGCAAGAACAATGAGTTGAAACCATTTTGCCTGCAGTTTTAAAAAATTGAGTCAGGCCTTCTAAAAATGTTGCACTTGTATAATTGCATTAAAAGTTGTGAACTGAAATATGAATTGTGATTATTTTTAGTTGCTTTCTAGTTACAGAACATGCAGAGCTCATGTTTTCAAGTTTTCCTTTCTCCTATGAAATTAAGAAACATTCTTTTGAAGTTTTTGGTTGATGTGGCAGCAGGAACATGAAAAAAAAAGAGAGTGATACCACAAATGTTGTAATAAAAACGTAACAGTGAGGATCTTTTTGATCAGATATCAGGAAAAAATTGTTTACTGTGATGCTGGTGAGGCACTGGAAGAGCTTGCCTAGAGAATTCTGGGTGCCCTGTCCCTGGAAGTGTTTACAGCCAGGTTGGATGGAGCTCACAGGAACCTGATCTAGTGGAAGATGTCCCTGTCCATGGCAAGGGGGTTAAAACTGGACAATCTTTAAGGACTCTCTCAATCCAAACCATTCTAGGAGTCTACAAGTCTACAATTCTATGATCTCTGTTCCTAATTCTATGATCTTTGTTCCTTTCCAATACTCACATTTGACTCCATTCTAACTTCACTGAAGTCACCTCAACTGCTGTGTAAGCTGAGCAGTTTTAAATGTGTTTCTAAAAATAAATGGTAATGTTTATTTAAGAAGGGACGTAGGATTTAACTTGTATGTCTTTAAAAACTACCTCAAGCACAAAAGAAGAGCAAAAAATGTATCAGTGTCATGCAACAAAAAGTAGAGGTTACCAGGACAGAGTACAGCACGATGGTTTGTTTATATCTGTGGTTTGATCTGTCCCTTCAGCATTAAAATAGTTTCATCCCACCATACAGCCTGCTGTGAAGGATAGAAATGATAGGGCTGAGGAACTCTGGCATGAAGTTTACTGTCACACTAATCAGAGGGTCATATTTGCACCTGACACCACTCTCACTTCACTGTATTTGCATTTCAAGACAAGCCAACTAGGTCACCAAGCAAATCAGCTCAGGAATAAGAAAAATGTAAACTCTTAAGTGTAACAGTTATTCCACAGTTCTCAGGCACTACCACAAATTCAAGCACTTTTATGTAAGACTTGACACAGATAACCACAGAGTTCGAGGTCCAGCTTCACCAGTCAGTGAGAGGCTGGTGCTTGAAATACCATGTGGGGATGTCACTTCCTTGCCAACAAGAGGTGCAGATATTCTTTTGCTCTTCTACAGCTGAAAAGCCAGAGTCTGAACAAACATATGAACCACAATGCATGGAAGCACTGGAGTTTGCTGGGCTACAGGAAGGCACAGTGTAATTTGTCATCCTGATGTTCTGTTACAGCTCTCCAATTTACAGGCTCATTCCTATTGGGACTTTGTGAACAGTAACTATTAAACCATACCTGGGGGAAGACACGCACATCAGGAGAAAGAACATCCCCGTGGGGGAAAACAGAGCATACAGGAAGGAAGGTGGAGACGTGGTGGTTGATGTGCTACTGTGTGAGAAGGGCAGGTAAAGAAAAACTCCCATGCCTGCTGTTGTTCCAGCCCTCAAACATCGCTTCTAGCTGGAACAGCCACAGAAAAGTTAAATGAGGAAGGAAAACTGAAATGGAACATCCTGGTCACCTCCACATCCGGCATCATCCTCTGTTTTCTTATTAACCAAATATAACCCAGATTTATTTCACTGTCATATTTTCTTTTAAAGCAGCAGATTCTTATTTTTTTTTAATTAAAGCAAAGCTTGCTAAAGCTGTTGGAAAACACAAACTCAAACACAAGGATAATGGTTACAGTCTACATGTGTATGTAGAAGTGATACACTACTACCTTCTAGCAATTCCCTTGTTTGAAAAAAAAAAAGAGCAAAAGGAGATAATACTGCAAAAAACATAGGGAAGTAATAATTTTCTTATATATTTAAATAATGATTAAATATTTTTTCAGCCTGTAGAAGCTTGACATTTACATGCACTGTTAAATGAACAGAAGAAAATCCTTCTTTGGTATGAACAGAGATGCAACTTGTGAAGTGAATCACAGCTACCTTTCTGCAGTGTTTTCTTTCAGTATTTTTTTGAGACTGTTAATAATCTGACAAAAGGAATTCAGCCACAGATAAGAAAGATTTTTTGCTCTTTCTTATCTATTTCTTTGTTGCTCATGATGAACAGAAAATTAATTTTACATTCTGCATCAACCAGCAAATTTTGAGTCTCATTTCAATTTTAAAACTCACAGTTGTCTTCATGAATCAAATATGGCATCTAGTAATACAACCACTACAGTAAGGCTGGAATTTTAGTTCCAATAATACACTGATTAAACTCTGCCCTCAGGAGTTTCAGCTTGCAGCATGACAAAGGTTGCTTTGATTATCCCATGTCTGCATTATCTATGTATAAGGGCTTAAGTACAGTGCCGTGATTTGGGAGGCATGTGGAAACGTGCCTGTCATATATAATCTATACACATACATACAAATTAAATCCCATTGAGCTGGATTCCCTGGTGCCTCCCTGGAGCTCAGCTGGCATAGCTGCACTGAAAATTGGTCCTGTTCTCAGGAGACAGACAATCACTTCTTGCCTCTGCCTTCCCGCCCCCATCCTCCAGCTGTCCCTCCTGGGGCCGCTTACTGCTTCATTTGTGCACTGCCAGCACTTTACTGCGGGAACTGCGGCCTTCAGATTGCTCCTGCCACTTCATTAACACCATCAGAAACAGAAGCATTTGCTGAACTGCATAGGATTGATAATTGGTTTAATTTGGTCTCACCATCTCTGCCAGGCTTCCATGCAAGAGAAGCACGTAGAATAAACCTGGCCAAGTTCTTTTAACAGTCTACATGGTACAAATTTCATTTCACTTCTAGGCTTCTTAGCTTGAAGCTTAGCACAAATTAGAATACATATTAACAGGTTACAGTGCAAGAAATCACAGCCTTAATCAGGCATAGCTTGCATCTCCCAGAGGACAACACACCTTGGATTTTGGGCCAGGTGGTACGTAGCAAATGGAGGGCAGCTGTAGCCTGGCCACACTCACAGAAATACATGTGAAAACACACAAGGAAGGACAAGCAAAGAGGGTATAAACCCTCAGGAAATACTGGTTACCCACTATTCATAGGCTCTGCAGCTTTTCTATTTCTGTCTTTTGCAGCAGTTCAATCTCTCCTTTGCTACATATGTTCTCACAGCCCTGAAAGGGAGCTTATTGCGTGAAGTTAAAGTGAAAATTACTTCGTCTTTGCTGCCGCTGCTCTAACTTCATTACTGTGTTTTGCAGCACCAATACATCCTGTATCACACTTTTAGAACATACTAGCAGCCACCAGCTAAAGCATTTCAGTATCACACCTACATCCTAGGCTAGACAAAACGTGATTTATAGATTAAACAAGACACACAGATTGGCAGACACAGGATTTGGCAGACACACAATAAGGATACAGATCACCTGACTGGTTCAAACTCACTGTCATTGGGGATACACACGGAGGCAGCTCTGTGTCTGCTGGATTGTGTTAGGACACCAGCTGAAGTGAGTCTTACTGTGAAAAATCAAAGTGAAATTTGCAAACCTTTGATGGCATCACCTAAAGAAAGTATAAAACACAGATCACATTATAACCTTAGTCATGAAAACCTGAAGAAGTTTGCAAATCTTCAGATATGGGGGG